>CAOKZL010001549.1:0-337500 GCA_948472985.1 Iguana delicatissima | reverse complement strand
TGCTACAGTCCCATGGGAAATAACTTTGACCCCTGTTTGTCTAGCAATAATGGTTATGGAAGCTGGCAGAAGTAATGGAAAGCTCCCTCTGATCAGTTACCTCACCTGGCACGCAACTACAGCTTCCAGGGACATAACGTCACCAATACGAAGCTGGAAGCTGGCCTAAAACTTCCTCGGTTTTTCTGTGTCCTCTATATTAATCCATGTCAGAGAAAAACTCCTCCTTCCTATTTCTCGTCCTCCAGCTTCCTTCCCAAATACAAGCAACTTTGTACAGTTGGCCCTCCACATTTGCTAGGGTTAAGGATGCAAGATCTCCCCAAAAAGTGGAAAAATTGCAAATGTCAAAATGTGTGTGTATGGGAAGGAGGCTGAGGCATGGTGGCAAGAGGAGGCTCCCATAGGTCAGGCAAAGGAGGGGGAAAGAGGGTGGGTAACATGGTGGCCCTGTACTTCCTCTCTCTTGCTCATCCCCTTCCTTGAGTGTGTATATGTGTGTGAGGCATCAGGATATGGCTTGTGATGCTGAGAAATCCTGTTGTGAGTTATCCTTATCTGGCCAGGCAACAGCTGGTCGTAGAGGAAGAAGACCAGAACATCTGGCCTGATCAGAGCTGCGGAGAAAAGAAGTACATGAGGTGGGAGGTAAGGATTGGAGAAACTTGCAAATAATCAGATTTGTGAGAGTGAAGCCTGAAAATGTGGAGGGCTGACTGTAGTTCCTTATCCTTATCCATCTACCTGTGACCTATCCGAAACCTGTTTATCTCATAGCTTCTCCACTTGGCTGATAGTGGGAGAAAGGACAAGAGGACCATCTCCCTTTCTCCAAGTATGATACAATAGTATCAAGAGAAGCAGGAAGGGAAGTGGGAAATGTACATTCTTAGAATTCCTGACATCTATCCAAGTGAAAAATACAGTAGACAGAGGAAGACTTTCCTATTGTCTTCCTTAAATCCATTGCCAGTAGAACAGTATCAATGTACCTTTGGTAGCTATACATAAGTGGTAGCAAGAATGGGAAATCTGTGGGAATATTTGAGGTGTATTTCTTTTGAGTGGGAGAGAAGGGAAGGAGGTGTGTTAGTGATGTTAGGATTCTGAGACTCATGAGGAAAAACTTGAGGATGAGTCTAGCCTTGTCACAAGAGTTAAATCTCACATGAATCAGCTTAAAATAAGCCAGTGTTTGGAGGGGAAATAGCTTAGCCTTGCCTTAGCCATACTTTGGAGATTTGTGGCTTACTTCAGGCAAATCAGTGGATGGGAACTACACTGCAGAACAATGAAGGAAGCAGAAGTGAGCTGCACACATTGTACCAAAGTTAGGCAAAGGGGCCACAGTAATGGTGTAATAAAGCCTGTTCTGTGCATCACTGGCCTTCTTTTCTGAGTGCTATTTGCTACGTACCCCACACACCTAGGTGAATTGACTGTGGAACTCTCAAGCAGTGAGAGCAGAACTAGGGGCACATTCTATTCAGTGCCAGGTTTTGATAAAAGTTTTTAACTATTGGCTAAGGATCCTTAAAATGGACCCAGGAGACTCCCTAAACTTTGCTTAGATGAACAGTTAGATCTCCAGCATTCAAATTCTTGGATATGCCAGATGTTTCAATTAATGCACCAGCTAGGCTTTCCCCCGTCTTATTTATTAATTTGTGGACACTCAGCTCAGGAAATATTAAAACAAAGAATTTTGGACATCAGTGCCCAAACAGATATAGCTCTGCTGGCTGGTTCTAAGTCTCTAAATTGGTTAGCCAAAAATAAAACTGTATTTGGTCTAGAAAAGTATCTTAGGCTGAACCTAACACAGAGACAGGGAATAGCTTTCACCAGAGCTGGATTTGAACAACTTAATTCTATGGTAAGAATAGGACGGTTTCAAAAAATTCCATACCACGAAAGAACATGCATCTGTGGTGCATCAGCCATAGAGGATATTGCGCATATCTTGTTTGATTGTTGTATATATACCAAGGTGAGATCCCAATACTTACAACCACTTTTGGTCAGAACGACCAATTGGGATCCAACTGTCAAATTGTCTTATTTTCTTTCCGGAGAGAATTTACACTCAGTCCGCCGGATTGCAAAATTTATTACAAAAGCTGCTTACCTGAGAGATCTTTTTATCACACAAAATGGGGTCCCCTGTCATGGCGATGAGTTTATTTAAATGTTTTGACTGAATTTTTATAGTTGTTATTTTATCTTTCTTGTTTATCATGTATTTTACTTTCTATATCAAACCCACTACTTATTAAGTTTAAGTTTATATGTTTTAATTATTTTACTTAATTTTATATGAGTTGAGTTTATTTGTGTATGTAATTTTTGTATCTGTATCTTTGTATTATGTACTATGTATTTTATTGTTGATATGGTCAGTCAACTAATCAATAAACGTTGATGATGATGATGAATGTGGAACTCTTGTTTTCATGTTTGGCTACGGAACGTGATTTCTCCCCTGTTCTTAAATGCTCGTCAGTGTTCTGCAATGATGCACAGAAGACAGAAAAAGGGGACTGGAATGGCTGGTGCCATCTGAATGAATAATTTGCTCATAACTGTATAGCAGGGAAATTCTAGAAAATGAGAGCAGTAGGCAACTAGTGGTGAGTACTCAAAGGCTTCTTTATGCTGAAATGGTGCATTGATTGCTCCAGTCATTTGCTGGCCTGGTGGGATGGAGATTGTAACATGATTCCTAATTTACTGGTGCATTCTGATTGCCTCAGTGAAGATCTTCATGTAATACCTGAAGTTTATGGCCCTTTGCCATATACTTCCAAATACTTGTGTCGAACTTCTTTCTCCTGGGTGCAGGTGCAGCTGGAACGGTTAGTTAATAACAAAAATAACCCTGTGGTGAGTCTTCCATCAGAAGAGAACTGATATGAGCTAGACATCTGTTAAAAGTTTGGTTTGGTTATAAATGACTGGTTATAAGATCACTTAGAACCTTATTGGTTATGGTAACACTGAACCATTGAACATCCTGTCTTGGTGGTGAGTGGCAGTCTGGAATACATCAGGACTAACAAAGGGTTGAACAGCAGAATGTAAAATCTTCTAACATACATATAGGTTTATCCTAAATCAGACACAGAAAAACAATATTATGAGCTGAAAACCCAGTGGCAAATTTGCACCCATGCCTTCCCATATCGCCTTCCTAACACTAAAGGGTTTTGTGAGAATGTTTATTATAATTCATATTCCTAAAATCCTCTATGTGTTTCTAAAAAAATACTTGATATGCCACATCGTAACAAAGAAGAATTGCAACTATTTATTTCAGTGTTCCTAATTCTTGTCAGAATGTGACCTGGAACAGTGACACAGAATTTTTCAAAGTCAGCCTGGGAGAAGGGGTGTACATTTATCAATGTTTTTACCTTAGTCACCTATGCAGCGGCACTTGTGAAGGTCTGTTTTTATTTAATTCTTGAGATTTTGTTGTTAATAGAAAAACTGTCCCATAAATTAGGGAAGTGCTCAATTATGGACTTGACAAAGATTGATTTCAGTCCTGCTATTGGTCACCACTGGCAAGTGAGGGTCAGCTCAAACAGCTACCGCAAATGGTACACAGAGCTTAAAGGCAATTGTAGTAAGTGTTTCAGAGACAGGGGGCGGGGATGTCCATACAGCAAGATAATACAGTTTTGATATTTCTAACATGGAACATTTTGTTCTGGAAAACTACTCTACACATTCCAGCTAAACTACACATATATCCACTCAGAAGTAAGAGTTTCTTTTCAGCCTACCTTCTGTATGTATATATATATATCTGAATAAGGAACCCATTAAAACACCAGCCAGTATGAATGCTGCAGTTATGTTGAATTAGATTTTTCTCTTTCTCTTCAAAAAGTGTTAGTGGCCAGTGCAAGAGGAAAAGCCAGTAGTTCAACTGGTACATATCTGTCTGTGTCCATATTAGCAAGGTTGGGGTGGAATGCAGGCAATACATTAGATAGGACAAGCACTATTTCGTATAGTCATATATATAGTATATATAATCATATATATTTCACATAGGATTTCATATAGGTGAAAGCCTTGCATGATTCCACTGTTACCTGGGTACTAGGCAGGTTCCATAACCCTTGAACTGAGAATGACAATGAATTCCTCAACCCAAGATTCCTGAAGGGGATTCCTGAACCAGAGATAATAGGCACAAGCCATCTTCTAGCCCCATCCCAAAACAATCTTAAGATTCTGATAGAGTGACAGAGTGACGGTAGTCACTCTAGTGACAGAGATAAATATGGGCACAGAAATAGTACAAACAACAACCCACATCTGCCATAAAACAAGGAGACAGGGTGGAAAAAGAACTTGTACCAATTCCTGGAAATGTACTTGGAGGGGAGTTTTAATCTCTCTAGGTGGATCAGACAGGGAATTTCCCTGTCCACATTTGCCCAAGTGAGATGAACCCAGTGGTGGAGATTGGAGTGTGGGGAGGGGGCGAGGCTACAGTATGAGGGGCATGGTCACTATGTGTGGGGGCACGGCTGCGGTTCTTGGGGGTATGGCCACAGCAAGTGGGGGTGTGGCTATGGGTTGAGACATCCCAAAAACATTGCTGCCCGTGGTGAACCACTGCCCTGTCCCTATGCAACTCGATGAACCCTTTCCCTGGGAGGTTCAGCAAGCTCTTGATTTACCTACTAATTTCACTGTCCCAGAAAGCTGGTGAAAACTTCATGGGCCCCTGAGATGAGTGGAGCTGGGGTATCACAGCAAGATAGAGTACTGACATGGCTCAGCATTCCTTTGCAAGTTGAAACAGGAATCCCTAAGTAAATCTGAGGACTCAGGGCTTGTACAAGTACAAACTTTTCAGCACTTAACTGGGCAGTCCTGTGGTCTGAACTGAAATATGGATCCTTATTTGCCAAAAGCAATGAATGAAGCTTAATTCTACTGATTTAATATACTTGAATCCGATCGCTCTGCTAATGCATTCATGGCCACTTGTAGCTCAAACCACCGTTGAGGATGAGGCTTTGCCATTTTTGTATTTTTAAATAAGTTTTGAAAATGAATTAAATTTTTTTTAAAAAAATTAGAAATTCAATTCAGTGACAGACAGTTAACCAATGCCCCAGAACTAACATCAACATATTATACAAATTTTTGATTTACAACTATTGCTAATCTGATTTCAATCATTTTAGCTATCCTAGGTTCTCCTCTTGAGTAAAATAGTGGTGAAGAGATACAGCTCAGCTACACTTATAAGGTAATACCTGCTTTGGCATTAGCTGGCCCAATGGATTATTTTCTGCCTCACTTTTTTCCTTGAGGCAGAAAAATGAAATGTATTTATGATATTTGCATGCCATCCCATAACATAAAATTTCTGACACAGTCTATAGTAGATAAACACCAAGACAATTTAGATTAAAATAAACCATATATACACATACAGACAGACATTGCATAAAATAGGCAACATAAAACACAACAAGAACAGTTACAGAAACCCTCAAAATTAACTACGCAGAGTTTAAAGTGGAGAGGCCCAGATGCATTTTGTGAAGCTCCAATTATTTGAAAGGCCTAGGTTAACAGAATCTTTACCATATGCCAAAAAGTTCCTAGGGACAATACTGGATGAAACTGCCTGTTCCACTACTCCAGCGCCACTACAAAAGCAGAGGACACTTCATCACATGAAAAGATTTTCTGTCTGAGGAGATCATCTGTTACTTTAGGAAACTTTATCAACAGGATTCTGAGGCTGCAATCATTATTGAAGCAATGCAGATGGTTTAAATTCTGAAATACCGTCAAAGCTATGCACTGAAATACATTTACAACTACAGCTGACAGAATTTTCCATTCCACATTCATTAACAAATAATCACAAACAACTTCTCCCATTAGGATGGTACCTACTCGATAGCCAGCTGATTTGTTCTACTAATGTGGTGCTAGTGTGTCTACAGATTGCAACACAGAGGAAAGAGCAGAGTATGGATGACAATGGAAATTGCTATCAGACCTCAGAGTGGTGGACCTGTCACTTCTGTATACTTTTTTCAACATGGGACTCTTGCAGAGGAAATTGCCAGAAGTGTAGCGAAGAGGCATCAGAAAGGCTTTACACTGAGGTCCTTTCTGCACTACATTGTTATAGTCCCCTATTATTCCCCTTTCAATGTCCTATGGAATCCTGGGGTTTGCAGTCTAGGGAGGGGCATTTAGAATTCTCAGCCAGAGAGCTCTTTGGCCTCAGTAAACTACAAAGCCCAGAATTTCACATGTTGAAAGTGGAATAATAGTGTTTTATAACAGTGTAGTGCGGAAAGGCCCTAAGCCTGGGATATAAGGAGCAAATTAAATATTCATGATGAACATAAGCTATAGAGCAGGAAAGTAAAGGATACTATCCTAACTACCTGAGTATGGATACTAGTACTGTACTAGCAAGCAAGCACCATTAAACTGCTGCTCAGCTATACTTTTCTGATGTCTTCCAAAATTAGTTATGGCAAAATATGTCAACTTCACCTCCAATTTTCTTTAAGTCTCAATACCTTTCCGTATGAATATGAAGAAATTTGGAAACTTTGGTAAATTCTTCAACAAAGAACTGAGCTGAAATGTTAAATGTCCATTTTGTGAGCAAAATACAATAGGTACAACTGTTTCCATCAAGGAGAGGACCATGTTGTCCCTGTCTACTTCTAGTTTTAAAGATGGGGACAATTTCAGGTAGCAATGTGTGAGGAATTTGATTCCCATCTAAGGTTTGATGCATTTATCTCAATCTATACTTCTCAGGTTGTCTACAAAACACAGCTTGTTCCCCTAGATGCTCACAGTGACAGTCTGCGATTGTGTTCAGAAAAACTGCACATTTCAAATGTGTGCTTTAGAAAAGTCATATGTTTTAAATGTATGCAAAACAGTGCTTGGACAAGCTTTTGTCAATGGGAATGCTTTCAAGTAATGTATACAAAATGTGCAGAAAAGCATGCATACATATGCTGGGGGAGGGAATAAGCAAAGAAAGGGGAAGATCTTGTTGTGTTTAAAAAAAAAATTAAGAATGAAGGGACCAGATGTGGAAGCAGAAAAAATAGGGAATCAGCAGTTGCTCTCTTTATAGGCATGCACATCCTTAGGTATCATATAATACCATTTTATTTAGGTTTATGGTTTTGCTGTTTCTGTTTACATAACAGCGTCACATATGTTTTTGACTTATGCTCATGTACATAGTATCATGTTGATATAATCTCCAATGTTATCCACTCTAGTAATAAAATATAGTGAATGAATTTAGCCATATTTTCACCACAGCTACAAATGAAAGTTTATATTTAATTTGCTTTCATAGCTCTAAGAGGCCCAAATGAGTCTCCTCCCAAACTCCCTTCCATCATATTCTTGGGACTACTACTGCAGTCTCCATCTTTGTTTGGCAGGCAGTGACAGTTTTTCATAGAAATAGCTGATATAACCTTGCTGCCTCCCAATGTTTAAAGGTATGGGATGAAATTCTACAACTCTTCCCTTCCAGATTCAATGTGCAGCAACAAATAAAGAGTTGTAAGGGCATAAAAAGTTCTCTGCTAGGAATCAGTATTTTTGTAGCTGTTGCACAGTGGGCTGTGGTGGGGGCTAGTGATTCTGATGTCAAAGGGGCTTTAAACCTGCTGCATGTTTGGTCCAAACATGAAAGTAACTATCCAAAGTGGTGAGTCTGTGGGGACTAGGATTCAGAACTTTGGAAAGCTTCTTTATTTGATCAAAACCTGGAGCAGATTCACCACTGACATCAGAACCACCAGCCTACCTTGCTCTCTACCATCACTCCAAGAATCCTCTTCTGGACAGTCAATGCTAGCACAAGTCAACAGTGTACACATGATGTTCCACTGTGCATTACTTTGTATTTGCATACATTGAGCGGCCCTTTCCATATTATTACTCACTTACCCATTTTTGAAACATCCTTTCTGGAGTCCTTTTCAATTTCTTTTTATTTGTGCTATCCTGAATAAATTGGAGTTTCTTTTGAAACTGGACAACTAATTTCTCACTCTAATTCTACATCATTTATAAAAAGGCTGAGAACTACCAGTCTTAATACAGATCTTGGAAAGAATTCGCTTCTTAAGTCCTTCCTTTGTGAGAACCATCTTCTTATTCCTACTCTCTGCTTCCTTTTCTTTAACCATCTACAGGAATAATTTGGGCTTTCTGTAATACCACCAAAAGAATTTCTGAAAGGGAGGGGGGAAACCCTAAAGATCAAATCTCCATTACCAATACTCTACTATCATTATTCCTCCATCTCCTTCCTTTTATCAAATACAGTTTTTACAATATTTAAGCAATAACAGGACTAATTGGAAAATTGGAAAAGGATGTGCCTTGACTATTACACATGTTTTGTAAGATCATTTTTTAAAAGAAAAATCAAAGTTTTATATGCTGTATTAGTATGTGGTTATGTGGTTTCTAAGAACAGCTTCTGTTGCTTATAAATAGCATATGTATGTAAACAGAAGGTATTTTCATGGATGGCAAAATATCACAGCAAATATGTGCCATGCATACTGTAAATAGACTTCACTGTTTACAATATTGCCAAAGCACCCATATTTTTTCACTGCATATGCATCCATGTATGCAGAAACAGGAGTGTAATGACTGAATTAGAAAGTTTGTTTGTATTTTTTTTTTACCCAAAACAGAGTGAGCATTTTATTCCTCACTATGAGAAGGTCTTTGAAAACTGTGCAGCTTTCAGAGTAATAGTAACACTGCTAGATAAAAACAAAATGCATTTAGGCTTTTTCTTGCACTTTCTGTGCAGAAAACAGTATTTCCTGTACAGAAAATTACTTTTCTGTGCAGAAAACAATTTTCATGGACAGAAAACAAGTTTTGGGCACAGAAAACAGCATTGTTTGCACAAATAATCCACATACAATTTTTGAAAAAAATTCTCCATATAAACACATTAAGTCCCAAACCGTGAAGATTATTGGCTGTCAATAATTCTCCTTATCAAGGTTTCACAACAATTGAGAAAGCAATTTTTCAACCATTTTTGGAATATTTTCAGATATTCTTCTGGTGCTGGGACACACAACTTTACAGGTCTGGCTTACATGCCTATGGCCAACTTAAGGTTGGAAGCCAGGATCCTTTTGGCTCCATCCTCCAGCCGGGAACAAAGAAGAGTCCTCTGTCACTACTTTCATATTTTTTTTTTCTGAATGTGAATGAACCTGTAACCAAATGATGTCCAGGTCTTCAACCTCCCAGGAGTTTATTTGGCATGAGATTTTGCCTTTCCTCTGTAAAGCTGGGACTGCATGCAAAGCTGGCGGTTGTTGCTAGACACTTCCTTCCATTATAGAACGCGGTAATACTAACTATCTCCTTCCATGAGATCAAGAGCATATATATGTGCCAGCATCAATATGTCAGGTTAGGCCTGCCACATTCCTAACCTATATTTAGAAATAGCCCCTCCCAAATTAGTGCTCTCAGTTCTTATCCTCTAGAACCAGCACTGCTAGTGTTCAGAAATGCTGAGAGTTGTAGTGTAAATCATGGAGGTGGGGACAAGATTGTGCCAATCTAGAGAAAACTGTTCTGAGATGTGACAAAACAAACTAAAAGACAAGAAACCAAATGCAGATTAAGAAAGGATTTCATACTTCATAAGATGAGCTAAAATTTTGAGGAAATTAAACATCTGCTGTCCAGAACAGTTTTATTTTCAGAGCATATGAAGAATTCACATGCATATTGTTTGTTTTCTCAAAATTTCAGCTCATGCAGAAGAAATATGACTCTGAAACACTTCAGCTGTCTGTATGTAATTATGAAACCCAGCTTATTTATTCCGGGACTTCCTGTCTTCCCCTCGCTTTGCCTGACTTGATGCTGTCTCTCCCCACCCCAGCCATTGTTGCTGCTTCTGTTCGGGGGTAGGAACATCTGTATTTCTGTGCATTGTTTCCCCATTCATTTCTTTTATTTCCTGTCCTCTTAGCCCAAGTGCCAGTAGTTAAGAAGAAAAGCCTGCTGGCAGGCTTGCATAAAGAACTTCTCCATATATGCATGAGGCAGACTCTCCTCCTCCTCCTCCTCCTCCTCTTCTTCTTCTTCTTCTTGCGGTAGTTGGAGCACATAGTTTGCTGCTGTAGAAGGATCACCAGTTGAGGTTTTTGCAGATGCAGGTCTAGAAAAAGGAGGACAGGCAAAGTCCTGTGTATGCACACAATGCCTCATAGGATGTTTTGGTTCCTGAATAATATTCCAGGGTATTTCTTTACACACACACACACACACACACACACACACACACAGAGGAGTCATTCTCATGCATTTTTTCCCCACAGAAAACATTATTTGGTATGTAGGAAGCATTGTTCTCTGCACAGAAAATAATATTTTCACATATTATTTTGTATGCACAAAATATTGTTTCCTGCACAGAGAATGCTGTTTTCTGTACATAAAAACCATGTGTAAGTTTTGTACAGAATTCTTCCCGAACTCTGAAGATTCTCATCAGTCCTGAATTCTTCTTGTTAGGGTTTCCTGACACTCAAGAAGCACATTTTTAGCCATTTTCTGAATATTTTTTGAACATTATTTCCATTCCACATATTTTCAGAGAAAATACCACTTTGAAATTCAATGTTGAATCCAAACAAGTAAATAATCAAGATAATGGCAAAAGATGGGGGATGGAAAATAATTTCAATGACTTTTAGATTTAGATTTTCCAGCTTCCAAGACTTGTGAATCAATTTCATGTTGCCTCAGAAATCTGCATATTTGTGATGCTTGTGATATATTTTTTTCATACAAAATTGTTCATATATTTTTTCAAATATGACTGGCTAAACATGTCTGAAAATGAAAAATAAACTCAAATATACTTAGGTCAACTGGGAAAGTATATATAAAATGGGGAAAATGTACAATTAAATACAAATACCAAAGAAGATATATAAAGGAAATGATTCTGAATTCCCATGCAGGAAGGAAAAAGAAATCAAAGGCTATTTCTGCACTAGACTGTTATAGTGCTATTATTCCACTTTCAACATCCTATGGAATCCTGGGGTTTGCAGTTTAGGGAGCAGCTTTTGAGGCTCCTTCCTAAACTGCAAACTCCAGAATTCTGTAGGATGTTGAAAGTGAAATAACAGCACTATAACAGTCTAGTGTGGAAATGGCCAAAGTCTTGCAACTTGATAGAAACAAAAAATGTATGACTTGGTCTCGATTATCTGAAAAGGTTATCTCCTAATATGAGTCTGCCTGATCTTTAAGGTCTTTCGGGAGGGCTTTCTCAGTCCCCTCATAATGAAAGTCACATTTGGTGAGGGTATGAGAGAGAGGCTTTTCAGTGGCTGCTGCCAGACCGTGGAATTTCCTAGGTTGGCTCTCCTTCTGCTTTTCTTCCACCAGCAGGTAAAGACCTTTTGGTTCATCCAGGCCTTCAAGTATTAATTGTCTGATTCAGAAGATTTTTTAACTGTATGTGTTGTATTTGCAGTTTTGAGAACATTATTATATATTAACTACTTTGGAAAAACTGTTTAAAATGTTTTAATGTGTTTGTTTGTTAACCTTTGGACCATCTATTGTTTTACCTCAAACTCTAAACTGCTTTGCATCTCATATTGGAAGAAAGATGGGATATAAATACATACATACATGAATAAAGAAGGGAGGGAGGGATGGGAATTAGTAAAGCAAAACAAAATCAGACACAACTTTCACATTCCAAGCTAAAGACTCTATGCTCACTGTATTAGATATATTATTTAAAGAGTAGTTACTAGATGATGTCACAGCAATCACAATTTGTTTTAGCTCAGATTTTTTTGTTGCCTTACACATGCATAAGTTACCCTATGGAAGAAGGTGAACATTTTTGTCTGATGGAGAACATCTGCATTAAGTTCAAGGTTACACAAGAAGTGTCAGGTGTGTGGTGTCTTTGTCCACAAACACTCATAAATGTCCCTGCACATTCTTCTGTGCTTATGGTTGCACATTTGGGAATGAATTCAATTGTACAACTTTTAGCATTGAACACAAGGGTTGCCTAGCACAGTGTATGCATAGCTCCAAATGTGGAGATTTATGCTATAAAGCTCCAGTGTGGGATTGTGGCCTTTATTTAAAAACTGGGCATAATATACTCTTTCTTTTACTTTCAAGGAAAAATAAAAGCTGCACCTTTGAGTCAAATAGTAGCAGGAAAAGGGAAATTATTATGAAACAAAAAATTAAAAATGTGTAACTTTGGTGTAAATCTTACCTGAAACTTAGGCATTACTGGGAATTCTGTGTAATAATGTTACCAATGGCTTTTTAAAGGGCATTATAAATATACATAATATTGAATACTAAGATGACAATTGTATGGCATCTAGGAAGGACAGGTTTCTGTGTCAGAGGATTTGCAATGTCTTAATTTCTTCTGGAATCACATGGGCCCAGTTGGAAGGGTGCTTATATGTGCGTGGGATTTCCATCTCCCTTTAAAAGTAATACTTCTAAATTTTTCTCCTCCTTTGATTTCAGTGGAGGGGAAAATAAGAACGTTAGCTACCAGGTTGGTGGAGTTTATCATACTTTTTAGGAAAGAAGAGGGTTTTAGTTTCTGCAAATGAAGGCATCATTTTTTAGTTCCTGTGACTATCAAAGCACCAACGTGGGGAAGCAGAACTTTCCGCCACTGCAGCAAGGAGGCCTACAATGTCATGTCTTCTTCTTGCCTCTGGACCTTCCACTTCATCAGTGGAAGGGAAGACCAAAGCATCCAACAATCCTTAGTTAGCTTCCCACAGAGATTTTGGAGGGTGTGTGATGTAGTGTTAGAATATTGAACTGAGGGCATTTCCACACTACACTGTTATAGTGCTATTATTCCACTTTCAACATCTTATGGAATCCTGGGCTTTGGAGTTTAGGGAGGAGCATTTAGAATTCTCAACCAAGATATGCAGATGACACCAAACTACTACCAAAAAATAGGAAAGGCTTGGAACTAATACTGAAGAAAGACAAGGAAGAAAGTGAGAAGGTAGGGTTACATTTTGTTTGTTTATATCAGCATGACTTTATATACAAAGTTTATTAAAAGAGAATTTTCACTGTCTGGGTTTCCTTTCTGATCATTATTATTATTAATTCTGTTTCATGATTATCACTGAAAATAATTTTGCTGTAGAGAGGAGGAGGGTGTTAAAACATGGTCGAAACTGTGTCTCAAATATACCAGGTATTTAATATAGGTGTTAATATACTAGATACACCATTGCTCCTTCTTGCTTATGTTAGAGAGGTTCTTAGTGAAATTGCGTCACAGGCCTCAGATTCATTGTGGGATTTTAAAAAACGCAGCAAGATTTTGAGGATCATAAACCCTTGCATGTGTGTATTTGTGTGCTTTTTGTCATTCATGTGGAACTTATTTCTAGTTTGATTGATGCAAAGTGCCTACCTACACACAGTCCAATTACTCACAGACAGGTTGAAAATGAATTGTCCTAGGTATTCTACATATGTTAATCAACATATTACAAATAGGTAGTAACTGTAAAGGGAGTTTGTCTCAAAGGAATGCCAAATTATCCTTCTGTTAGCTCAAGGGATGCCAAATGATTCCTCTGTTGTTATAAAGGATACCAAACATCTCATTTGTAGGCAGGTTTTGCCTCCTGTGTTGGCTGTACCCACTAGAAACTTCACTCTGAATTTAAGGAATCATTATTCCAACCAGGAAGCAGTCTATATATTGTACATGACCCTGTAAAGTGGATACTTTGCTCCTGTCAACAACTAAAAGTGGAGAGATGCTGTACAGCTTCCAGCACTCTTTGAGAATATAGCTTAGCTGAGTCCCAATTTAATTCCTAATAATAGGCTTTCAGGTTTAATGCTGAATGAAACAGGATAGTGGAAATTGCTGAAGGAAGAAGGATGAATACAAATTAACTGGAATGCATCTGATACTCTTCATTAGTACTAAATATTTTTGAATTGCAGTTGGAGTCGGCTGCAAAGTTGAAAAACTACCAATCAGTCTTTAGATGTCTAAAAGGATATCTAGTTATGCCTTGATGCACTTTCCCTATCCAGCTGATCCTAAATTGGGAGCAGCTTTCTGCTTCAGTATGCTGAGCTGTTTCTAATTAGTTTCTAATCTGCCTTAATTGCACTTAAAAGAGCAAGAACAGCAAAACAGCTGTTATATTCTCCCATTTACAATGTAACCAGAACCACCATTTGAAATTGATTTTTTTTTCTACAGAAGGAGTTTTCTTTTTAGCCTTGTTTCTGGAACACAAGCCACTACTTTCCAGCCGTAGATCATTGTACTCTTTGGCTCAGAACATAGTATCACAGAACATTTAAATGTGAAGCCCACAGATATATGTCAATTCCACAGTTATATACCAACATATACTCATAGATGCTTCCAGAAAAGAAAGCCTATTGTTAGTTCCAAACAGAGTAGACCCAGTAAGTCAATGGGTCTTACATAACTCTCTACTTTCCAGGTCTCCATTGATTCAGTGAGTCTATGTTACTCGAGATTGAGCAATTGGATTTAGGCTAAGGTTTTTATTATGCAACCAGGAGTGCATGTCCATTTTGTTTCAGTTCATCTTTATAGGAATTTACTAAAATTGGCAATTTTTCATATTTAATTTGGAAACAATTTGATTTTTTTATTAAAAAAATAGTATGAGCAAAATCAAATGTGACAAAAGCTTTCATTGAGACCCAGTTGGTATGTTTTAGTCAAAAAAATGGCTTTGACTCTCCACTAATCTATCATGTTAGTACTGAATTAATGTCGCCATTTTGTTTTTCCTTGAATCATTCTGCTTACAACAACAAGGATTGCAAAGAACTGGAAGCATCCTACACTGATATATCTAAGATCTTGTCTGAATAGGGTATCATCCATGGAAATAGCCATCACAGCAGCTTGGAGCCTCTAAGAAAGAGAACTATAGAAACAAATTGCAGATATCTGATACCTTGCTATTATGTATGAATATGAAGATATGATCCTCAATCAGAAGGGATGAAATTTTGGTAAAATGTATTCTGATTGGCTGGAATGATGTATTGTGCACTCCTATTTTTATTTCTGAAATTTCCAGCAACAAGCTTGTTATACCTGCAATTAACTGGAAATACTATGGCATGAAGCAGTAAGAAAAGAGGAAGATTGGGTATGTGTGGATTGATTCAATCAAGAAAGCCACAGACTAGAATTGAAAGAACTGAGCAGGGCAGTTGATAGTGGGGAATCTTGGAGATCTCTCATTCGTTGGGTCTCCATAAGCTGAAGTCATTTGACAGCAAAGAACAACAAAAGCTACAATTAAGTAACCTTGTGGTTACTATTACATGGTTTGATTAATTGACATTATAGTTCATGTGCAATAACAATAATATTGTGTTTGCTAGAAACACTTGTATGTTGGGAACTGTTGAACTCAGCCAGTGCAAATAAAATATAATTTCATTGGTTTTTATTTGAAGACTTTATCAAATATTTGCAAATTCTTTTCTATTTGGGATGGAAATAACCTGAGGGCTTTATTTTAAAATAAATAAACTGAGGCCATTTCTACATTACATTGTTATAGCGCTATTATTCCACTTTCAGCATCCTGTGGAATCCTGGTGTTTGCAGTTTAGGGAGGGGCATTTAGAATTCTCAGCCAGCGAGCTCTTTGGCCTCAGTAAATTACAAACCCCAGAATTCCACAAGATCTTGAAAGTCGAATAATAGCACTATAACAGTGCAGTGGAGAAATGGCCCTCATGTATGAGGAAGTGACATTTAATAGAACCCCTATATTGTTTTGTGCCTTATTTCATCCACGGAGTTTTATAGGGGTCTAAGTTGATGTGGCATGCCTTTATTGACCTTCCTGTGTTTTCCTACCATGTCTTCTTCCTTCTTGTCTTGCCACACAAATTCTGTTAAAAAAGAAAAAGATGGAATCTCAGCACAATGTCTTTTGACCAGCAGTGCTACGCAATGTCCATCTGGAAGCATCCCCTGAGTCCCATCTTGTCTTTCTGCTGCTGTTCCATGGGCTACAACTGTCACATACAATGCAGTGATACAGTGACGTTATTGCATCAAGGATATTTTTAACAGAAAGCCAAGGGCTAAGAACCAACTGATTGCCAGTAGAGTATAGCAACAGTGAATTGCCACTGCCTGACACTGTACACTCAGCAGATGATATGGAGACAAATGGACTGTGGACTGTAAGTGATTTCATATTGGAGAAGTGATGGAAATTGTGCCAGTGCCCAAGAGATCTTTAGAATGATCTCCTATCCTTTCTCTCTGATTTCCATTGACCTTCATAATAATTTTTTACACCATTGATTACCTAGATCAGTGGTTCTCAACCTTCCTAATGCCACGACCCTTTAATACAGTTCCTCATGTTGTGGTGACCCCCAACCATAAAATTATTTTCGTTGCTACTTCATAACTGTAATTTTGCTACTGTTATGAATCGTAATGTAAATATCTGATATTTAGTCCACCATAAATGATATAAAGTTTGAAGATTTGGTTTCACTGCATTCAGACTGAATTAAATTAAAAAATAAATCTGGCATGGGAATAACACTAGATTTTGTAGGCTTATTCCTTACAACTGATGCAACATTCTTGTTTTTATCAATATCTGAAGTGGCACTCTCCAGACTGTCCAGACTGTCCAGTCTCAGAGTTACCAACACCTTTTTCAGCAAATTTTTAAAAGAACCTGAGGAAAATAATCTCACTTTATTATCATCTTCTACATCCTCCTCCTTGGAAATAGAACCATCTGATTTAGAGTCATTATCCCCATGAGTATCTGCCAAATCTGGTTCCTCATCACTTTCAGATTCAGTGTTGATTTGTTCAGAGTGTGACTAAGCAGATTCCTCAACTCTAGTCACTTTGGACCTACAGGTAGACTTTTTTGGTAAACACACACCAGCATCATTTGATTCAGCTTGAATAACTTTTGTTTCATCAGGAAAATCACGTGAAAATGAAGGAGTCATTGAAGTAGTTTGTTGATTGCTTAATAATGACATTACATTCAAATTCAATGAATTGTCCAACTTGCAATACATTTTTTAAACTTGTTATGTATTTTGTGAAATCATTTCACTAATATTGTTTGCCTATTAACACGCACCTCCATTTCTTCAGCAATCATTTGTCTTATCACCTCCCTACTACACTCAGACACATTCCTAGTGAGTAAGGACACCATACACAACGCTAAATTGCCCTGCGCTGCTGTATTCGCTAATGCAGAAGGGCAAGGAATTGCTGGCTGAGAGGCCGCCATTTCTCCCGGCGGAGGCTGCTCGCATGCTTGAGTGTGATTGGTTGTGTTGCTGGCGAGCGTGGATTGGTCAGGAGAGCTCCTTCCTCTCATAGCCCCCTCCCTTGCTTTCTGAATGCCTCTTTTCAACATGGCGACTGGAAGTTAAAGGAGCGGTTGGGAGCCCTTCCCTGCCCTTAACAGACTAAACTGAATTACCAGGTGATTTTCCTTTCACCTTCTTTTTAATTCTTGCCTTCTCAGACTTCCTTATGCTAGATGTTTTTAGCTTTGTTTGAGCCTCGGAGTGGCTGGTTGGAGATTGCCCTTCCAATTCCCTCTCGCTCGATGCCAAGAATATTTTCTTTAGTAAGGTACTTCAAAGGGGGCAGGAGGACGCGAGCACGTGGATCGCGCTTACACACCACCATTGAGGAGGGAATGGAGCCTAAGACCATCGGAAATACGTGTTTTCCAATGGTCTTAGGCGACCCCTGTGAAAGGATCGTTCGACCCCCAAAGGGGTCGTGACCCACAAGTTGAGAACCGCTGACTTAGATAAATGATCTAATGAGTGATGAATCTAACTGTTTTAATTTGTCTTTGTTTCTGTTATTTTTCCCGTTTTAACTTCAGTGCATCCAAACCTGGACAGTTTTTGCTTTTCAGTTTTAATTTTGGTTTGTCCTAAACTTTGGGAATTTTTTTTTAGAAAAGACATTTGTGTAAAAATGTGCATGTATTTGTCCTAATACATGCATTTGTGTGTGTGTAATAATATCTACAGAACATTATTTGCTAGCACTTTTCTTAGTATGGAGTAGTTCTGGATATTATTTTCACTCATACATGATTTTTGACTGTATACATTTTTGCATGAGTTCCTTCATTAGAAAATTCCACTTCAAAATTCACAGTACTTGAATTTCAAAGGAAAACTTAGGTTCATTGCATGTATTGGTTCAAATGTGTGAAATTAATTACATTTCTGTTGAAATGAGAATTCATCAAATCCATCCTCATCTTTAAATTGCCCAAAGGATTTCAATAAATGATGCTAAGAACTGGGTGGTTCGTTATGGCCACCACAGGAATGCTGCCAAAAACATGAAATATAACCAGAAACATTGTGAGTTGATTAGCCATTCTTGAATTAAAGAAAATAAATCTTGTAGTCTATCCGTTGGGCTTCATGGTTCTGATGTCAGTGAGGTGGCAAATTTGTCTTAGTTCAAACTTTAAAGGAGCCTTTTGTGTGTATAAAGTTCCACAACTTGCATATCCCCTTTAAAGTTTTACTAAAACCCAGAGAGGATTCCCCACCTGACTGACATTAAAGTCACGAGCCTCAACTGTGTCCCATCAATAAATACATTTTATTTTGGAAGCAACCATAAGACAGACTTCTGGTAAGTAAATGAATAAGATATTTAGAAGATGCTGAATATACATTTACCAAAAGATAATGAGGTATAGCTGGAGGTACCTAGGAGTTCCATGTACATATTGTAAAAAGAAAAAAAAAATAAGAAGGGGGAATTTCCTCACAAAAAGCAGGGGGTGCATAAGTATTCTTAGCAAAATTGCATAAAGTATGCATTCGCCATATACAATGCTGGAAATGTTTACTAGGCAATGACAGTACCTCTCACTGTAGTGGGCATATCCTCCAACATTTCACAGATGAAAAATGGGAGACATGTGGCCAAAGAACAGCAGAGTGGTCAAGATGGCAAAAGCTTTTAATGAGAAAGAATAGACAATTTAGGATTGTCTGCAGCAGTTGTTTTTGTCTGAGTCTGCTGGAAAGGGTGGGATATCACTCCCACTTCACCTCTCCACCCTGCTGAGTTGAGTGTAAACTACTTTTGCACTTTGAACTCTATACCAAAGTAAACCTAAGACAAAGGAGAAAAATGGGGAAAGAGAAACTGGGATGATTTAAAGCAACTCCAAAAGTGGCATGACAGGGGATTAATCAAGATTGTCCCTGCAAAATAGAGATAGTTGAAGAGCATGAGCAGGGCATGATTGTGACTACTCTGTGGCTTGAGTACATTCTGCTCAGTCTCCTACTGCTTGGCAATTTCAAAGACTTACTCACAAGCTTGGACTGGAACAGCTTTCAAAGAAAGAACACCTTCTGACAGAGGTCTGTCCTCTGACATCCTTTCAAAAGGATTGTCTTCTATGAAAAAGGACACATAACCACCCCATGCGATCCAGCAATGATTCTTCCGCTCAAAAAAAAAAAAAGAAAAGTGAGTGAATTCCTCTCACCATCTGTGGGATGTTGGTGGGTATATAGATTCTAGTCTGTGGAATCTATTTTAAGAACTGTGCCTCTGATTTTGTGGCTTGATAGCACTGTGCAGTGCATCATATGAAAAAATAAAAAATGAAAGTGCAGCTACCTTAGCAAAGCTTTACCTGAGTAGCACTGAGAACTATCGGTCACAAAGTGAAAGAAAAGGTGCTCCCTTGTGCTTCTTTGAAGAACTTATAATAAATAAATGGGATGTAGATTAGTGTACAAGGACGGGTGGGAGGAGAAGACATTTAAAATAATGCATTCAAATAGATCTCAGAGAAAATGGCTTCAAATGTAATTAATTGTATGGTGTTAACCAGATCAGCACAAGTCCTGAATTGAGCCGAAAGGGTCACTGAAAGGTCAGTGTGAGAATAAAACGGCACAATGGATGGGGGCTGGGGAAAACAACATGTGGTTTAAGGCTGTGTCAAGAAAGAAAGGGAGGAATCAGCATGTCATTCTGCTGAGATAGTTCTGTAATCTGTGCACATTCATTAAAAAAAAAGTGAGAGGCACAACTGCTGGAGGGAACACTGTGAACTGATTTCCATACACTAAAGCACATGCCAGAAGGGAAGTGGGAAACAGCTAGCTCTGCTACTGCTCTGGATGAACAGTTTGCAATGCAAACAAGGGCTACGGGATGTTGTTACAAAGCAGGGCCCTCCCCCACATGCCTTTCTTCAGCATCCTTAAGACTAGAGGTAAGATCTTTCCTAAGTTCTCTGATACCTGCTGTTAGTTCAGACTTGAACTTAGGAAAGTTCTGTTTTTGGACTAAAACTCCCAGGATACCCCAGGCAGGATGGCCAGCTTTCCCCAGCTGCTTTTCCCTCTAAATCCTGACTCTTTCTCCTAGTTCAAGATCAGAGCAAGACGCACTTGACTCACTAAGATTGTGAACTTTCTAAATCTGGCATCTGAGTAAGACAGAGGTCAGGCAAATTCAATAGTCTGAGGGCCAATTTTTTGCCTTCAGGACTCACTTTCTATCATATTAGACCCCAAAATGCTATAATATGTTCTAAGACTGAAAATTATTCTTGCCTATAACATGTCTAGAGATCAAACTTCAGCTTTTGTTTTTCATTTTTCTGGGTGGGTATTTGGGAGGTATTGCCAGTATCTAGCATAAACAGCATCTAGTTCAAGATCAGAGCAAGACGCACTTGACTCACTAAGATTGTGAACTTTCTAAATCTGGCATCTGAGTAAGACAGAGGTCAGGCAAATTCAATAGTCTGAGGGCCAATTTTTTGCCTTCAGGACTCACTTTCTATCATATTAGACCCCAAAATGCTATAATATGTTTAAGACTGAAATTATTCTTGCCTATAACATGTCTGAGATCAAACTTCAGCTTTTGTTTTTCATTTTTCTGGGTGGGTATTTGGGAGGTTTGCCAGTATCTAGCATAAACAGCATCTAGGGCAAGCATGGAAGTTGTGCCCCTCTTCTGGGACTGCTTGTTCCTCCTCCTCCTCCTCTGCTCCTTTTGGCACTGCTTTTTTGTGCCCCTTCGCCAGCATTGGTGCCCAGAGCATGTACCCTACTTGCCCCACCCTAAAGACACTTCTGGGTATTGTAGCTCATTTGGGCCCAAAAGTGCCACTGTCTGGAACATGGGTTTCTTTGTGGGAACATTTTCTGCTGGGGAGATATTGGGGCAGACCTTGCCCACCCTTGCAGTAGGACTGGAGAGTGTGAGTGTGGGGATTACCACTTAACCCACTAATGAGGCTCTCCCTAAACCTCTGCTGCCACCAGTATGAAGTCTTCCATAAATCTCAATGTTATCACCAAAAGTGAGGGCTTTCTCTTGTCCCTTTTGCTTCCACCATTGTACAGATCTTGCCTGTCTTACCTCTGTGATCACCAATTATGGGGACCTCTTAGATGCCCTGAAGGTATCTATGTGAGATATTATGCAACTTATATTCCCACTGGACATCACCCCTCTTTATTCACTGCTGCCACCACTGAAAACTTGTCTGAATCCAAGCTTTCTAATATATAATACCCATTGAGGTCAAAAGCATATAAATACAAAAACAGTACTTTATTAACAGAAGCTAAACATAACAAAATAAATTAATTAATTAGAACACAACTCACGTGCATTCACTCCACTCCTAGCTAATTTATACTCTTAATCATTACTCCTTAAATCCTAAACCTGATTGACTCTCTCAACCCTAGTCCTTCATTCACTCACTTTTTCACCCTCTCTCTAACTGCTCTGATAGTATCAACTATCATCCCAACTGTCATCCATAAGCTTATTTAAATTGCCTTCCACCAGTCACCACTCACACTTAACATTCCATTCTCTCACCCACCCCCAGGAGCTTCTTACCTTACAGTGCATACCTAAACAAATTACCTTAATATGAAGTAAATTAAAAAATATTTTATACCAAAAGTCCATGATATCCCAGCAGACAGTCACAGTTAGCATCATTCCAGCACAGGATCGAGAAACAGTTGTCCATCCAAACGTTTTGCACTTCAACTCCTTAGAAGCTGCAGCTAGCATGTTAGGTAGCAACCAGAGCTTTTAATTGGGCCAAGACATGCAATGTGAAGAGTGCAGTTAGAACGGAGCAGAATTATATGCTCAGATTGCTTGACAAGCAACTAGGCAGCTGCCTTTTGCCCCAGCAGAAGCTTAAAAAAAGCCTTCAAAGGCAACCCAATATAGAACACATTTTTGTAGTCTTGCTTTACTGTAATAAACCTAAAAAATTGTAGGCCACCCTGGGTACTGTAAATGTGATGATAAGATGGAATGTAAATATTTTCATAAATAATGAAAAAGAGCTCTGATTACTTAGATGCAGCTTACACATCATTCCTTTGGTATGTGTATCCTCAACCTATGGAATCATGTAGGCTAATGTTTTAATAAAATTCTGTGTATATTTATTCAGAATGAAGCATCTTTCAGTTCGATGGAGTTTATTCTTAGTTGAATAGAGGACTGCAGTCTTAGCAGAACTAGACCCATAATCTCCCAAGGAATTAAAGCTGAGTGCTCATTTGCTACCATCTGAGGTTGAGAAATACTTCTTCTTTTTTTTAACCTGCCTGCCTCTACAATCCCTCAGCCAATGTAGATAGTGTCCATATTGTCCGAGGAATTCTGGGGGATGGAATCCAAAGAAGTCATGTTTCCAAGCTCTGCATGAAAGTCACAGCGATGTGTTATTTGATACTCAGATCACTAGTCTTAACTTCCTTATAAAACAGAGATGAACCTCAAAAAGGTAAACTACACTTCCAACAATTACAGGCATGATGCAAACAAAAGCAATCCCCACCCCCAAAACTCTCTATATCTTGCCACCCAACTAATATAATCATGACAGTTTGGACAATATTAAACCATTCCTAAGGAGCTCTACATGTGCACATTTTATTTTAAATATTACTGGAAAGGGACTCAGTTATGGGGCAAAATCAGAGATGGGCAACAATTGATACTAAACATGTAGCATTCACTATAATTTTAAATGTCTTGGTAAGTGATTCATATAGACCATTGAAACAGCTATCTGTTCCCTCCTCAACAGCAATCTGAAGAGAGAAGACAGAGAGAGAGAAGGAAAAAGAAAGAAAAGATCTAACGTTGTCATCTTAGAAAAAGGGCCCACTTGTCACTGACTCTGGTTCCTGTCACCACTAGCAAGTGGAACCCAGTGGTTTCATGGTGAGGAAATGTGGCCCTGGTCAGAAAAAAAAAAAAATCCCTGGCCCTGTGATAAGATTTACAAAAACTGAGTAACAAAAAGAATACCCCCAAAGCTGCAAGAGAACCAGCAGCAGGAAGTGATTGCGCCTCCACCAAGAATGTACCACAGAGCAGAGAGACTGCAGATGGGGAACAGGTTACTTTGGTTCTTGAATGACAAAAGGAGTGCATTTATCCTGTGCACAGATATCAAAATCTTTCCTGCGGGTGTAGTTGCTTACGAGTGAATCAGGCAAGGCAATTGACTGGCAAACATAGCAAAGCTTGGGCAGGAAAGAGAGGAAGGGAGGGAGAGGGAAATAGAAAAAAGAGGTAGTTGCTTTCATGCATCAAGTACACTTTTTCAACATGGCTTTTGTTGAGAGGTCTAGACATTCTGGCTGAGGTCTTTGAGCAATGTTTCATGATTGTGTTAGTTAAGATGTTCAGTGTCTAGGAGGGTATAGGTGCCTGGAGATTCTTAAGACAAGATCCAGGAAGTAATCCCAAGGCTGTGTAATGATAACTCTAACCGCATTAGGCACTCAAGCTGACATACCTTTACCTCTGTGACCCGAGGCTGTTAAATATTTATTTCTACACTTTCAAAGTGTTGTAATAGATTTCAGCCACTCAGAAGTTGTACAGCAGAAAACCACAAAAACACATACAACCTTGTCGACTGGTTGTTGGATCCTAATCTTGGGAGCCACACTTCTGTTTCCTCAAACAACCATGGCAGTAATCCTAAAATGTGTAAAGCTCATGGTGTCAATTTCATTCCTATGAACATTAAAGCAAACTTTGTATTCTGCTATATGTTGTTTAATTGCTATAAAATAATCTGAGGCTACATTTCACTGGATCCATTTATCTATCCAGTGAGTTACAGCACGGGCAAAATGGTCGTTTCCATAATCAACAGAGAGAGAATTCTGCACTGAATATAATATGCAAATTCAATCCTGTTTTCTTTTTTTCTACTTTGAAGAACTTGGCATATATTTTGTATACAGGCTTTTGACTCAAAATGCAGAATATCTCACAAAAAAGAGTCACCATCCATTGTTTCATAGTCAGAAGAACTTACTGTTTTAACCATACATGAACATGCGTTGCATAGACATCAGTTCCAAGAAAATGTATTGTGGATGTATGGTCAGCTTAGATTAGTGTATATGCATAGTGTATATGCTTGTATCCTACGTATATCTAAGCCACTTTTTTCTTTTTTCCTTCCCTTGTTTCTTGCATTTGTATTTGAACATTCTAAAAAAAAAAATCTTAATTTTTTTTTCATTTCACTGTGAAAGAGACATAGATACACACTTTTCCCAAAAAATTCTGCAGTGTTATGATTCACAAGTAATCAGTTATCTTGACGTTCATAATGACTACAGGGAATGAGAAGCAAATGCTAGAAAAAAGGGCAAGACTGGAAATACAAGAAGCAATCTATCAGATTCTTCCAGGTTGTCTAAAGAAGAATAATTTCTTATTTGGTTTTGATGGTTCTGCTGGTTGTGGTCACCTTCACATCCACTTTTTCCATTGTTTTTAGGGGCTCTTGGTAGAAATTTCTTGGATCTACACTTTCAAGGATGTTTTTATTTTTATTTTTATTAGCAGACTTTTAAAAAGTATGAAACTACATAGGAGGAATAAAAAAATGACACATAAAACTAAATTTCACTACAACAAAGAAACCAAACCAAACTAACATGAATATCCAAACTGCTATACTACTACTAACCCTAAGACAGGCCAAAACAAAAAGGGAAGAGCAAATACACATTTGACTTCCAACTCCTCAGAGAGCAGTTAATACTTTCCTTAGTTATACTTCATCTAACTTTATTACTTTTTCATATTTATAACAATTAGTAAAACTTTATCCACTAATACACAGTTAACTCATTACTAATGGAGAATATCTTAATATCTTAAAAATAGAGAGCCAGTATGATGTAGTAGTTTAAGTGTTGTACTACAAACCTGGAGACCAGGGTTTGATTCCCCACTCAGCCATGGAAACCACTGGATGACGTTGCATGTATCACACACGCTTAGCCCCAGAAACCCTATAATAGCTTTGCATTAGGGTTGCCATAAGTTGGAAAAGAAGGCATACAACAGCAACATCCATAAAAAGTCTAACCTTGCCAATTAATTAAACCCTCTTACTGCTTGTCTCTCCCCGAATTGACCTTAAAAATAATGTAATCCTCTTGCAGTATTTTTATAATCAATAAGAAAACTATCTCTTAGTAATGTTGTCAGTTTATCCATCTCAGCCATGTCCAGTATTTTCATCACCCAATTTTCTTGAGGTGGGATTGGGGATCTTTCCACTCGGCGCATATAATATTCTTGCCATCATAGTCATATATTGTATAACTCTTATGTAATTCTTGTCTATCTGATTATTTATCAGTGCCAGCAGGAACAATTTAGTATTGATTGACTTTAGATCTTCAAATATTTTACCATGGAACAGTATGTCATCCCCCAGAATTTCTTTGCTTTATCATGAGTACATCACATCTGAAAAATATCCCTTCTGTTGGTTACATTTCCAACAATTAATCCAAAGGGTTGTTTTTTTTTAGCTATCATGTTTGCTGATGTGGTTCTATTGTTTGAGGAGCAATTTCCCCACCTTTGATTTTTTTTTTTTACAGTTATACTGCTTTAGTGCAAATGTGCCATTTCAGTGATCCGATGATGCACCAATGCATTATAACTCTAATATTTAAAAATAGAAAAGATTGAAGGATAATTTTTGGTTCTCTTATGCCTTGGAATTAAAAAGAATCCCACTCAAAGCTGAGAATAAAATATTGCAGTTGGTGCTGAGAATTGCCAGAAAATAGTCCAGAACAACAAGGTATTTTTATTGATTTTTTTTCTTTAACTTTCCTTTCCCTGAGAACTACAGCAACAAATACGGCAGCTTCCCAACAGATCTGTCCCATCTGGAGGAACTTTGTTTCATTTCTTGGTAACAGAATCTGGAAACACTACTTTTGTGGAGCTCCTAATAACACCAGGCCAGTATAACTACTAGTCATGATGTCTGTGGGTTCTGACAGTTGTAAGCCCAAAGGCTTGCATTTTTATAAGCTCTGGTCCATAAGAAGGAACTTAGCTGGTTGAGGCAGGAGGCAGGAGCCCAACCAGAGAGACAGGGAACAGGTAAAACTGTAGACATGAAACCTTGAACCAACATCACACCTAACTGAAGCCTCTCACTTTTGGAGTTTTCAGGAGGCTTCAGCAGTCATTGTTCAGCAGGAAGCTGGTGAAAAACTTTTAAAATGATTAATCCTATGCCTCCTATGACCAACTGTATGCTCCCCATGTTGATGCAACTGCCAATACAACTGTGGCATTATTTGGTTGCATTTCTCTGTAATACACTTGGTTCCATAAAAAGATACAGCAGAATTTCGTGACACTGGATATACTTCTTGATTTCATTGCACTGTGGTGACCACCTCTGGTGTGTGTACAATTTGATAATAGGTGAGCATACGTAAAAATATCTGAAAAGTGTGAGAAATAGTCCATCAGTTTGGGAATGGATGGAAGTTATCTTGAATTGCTAAATGAGGATCCAGACCAGTTTTAATTTGTATATAAGACACATGTCTTTATATAACATAATATTTTTTGTCTTTGTTGAGTTTGGTTTCAGTAAGATACACATGTCCAAAACTTGTGTTATTTTGAGAATTTGTTTTTTTTTAAATAATCATAAAAAACCCTTAGTTTTAAAAGAACCTCTGTTACAGGAGAAGTATCAAACCAGCAGTAGCAAGGGCCATAGCCTATTTTTCAAGGCAGCTTTTATTTCAGTAATGCTAATCTCCAAGGTTTGGTTTTCACACACATTTCTCTCTTGTGACTTATCTCCTTTTAACTTTACTATTTTTTTAAGAGACTAAATTGAGAGTATTTCATGGCTACCATTTTGATTGAAAGTCAGATATGGTCTGTTCATAGGGAAAAGATGCTCTGAGCTCTGTGTTGAGCCCAAACCTCTGACTGTCCTGCGACTATATAAAGGACTGGGGAAAATGCTGGTGATGTAAGTGAGAATAAAAGTCTTCATTATTAAAAAATAAAGTCAAACATCCCAATCATCTTAACAGGAGAGAACTGAAAGTGTTCTCAGCACACGTGTGTGGATATGGGATGTGTATATAAATGAGCATCTTCAGTGGGAATCTATTTGGAAATATTCATGTTTGGGGAAAAATCACTTTACAAATCTTTGAATGTTCCTTTTACCTAATCTGGGACAGGCCAGGTATGGGCCTTCAGATCCCGCTGGAGTGCAGTTTCCATCACACAGCTAATGATGGAACATCCTGGGAGTTGCAGTAACATTTATGGGATCACACTTCACCTACCCCCGATCTAATCATTCACCTTTATCAACTGAATTTCATTAGCATCTCATTCCTGCCTTCCATTCAGTGATCTCACACTGGCAAAACTCCTCATCCCTTCATTTTAACTAGTGCTTGGATTCCATTTTGAAATATAAAAGTTACATCTAAAACTGAATGTATACGCACAATGTAATGTCTGCAAATATTAGTAAAATCTGTCTGAAATCCTGCATCTCAGCATACAGAGCTATGTATTCATGGTGCTACATGATCCATGTGTTAAATGGCAGTACTGTTCAACTGAATGTTCAGCCTAATGCATAACCAGATAGACATGTGAAGAAGTATTTTCGCTCATTTCATCTGGGGCAGACAGGCAGATATTGGCCGAGAAGATGCGTCTGCTTGTGCAATGGTGCCACATGTACAAATACACTACCAGGGCCTTGAACTGAATGTAAACTTTGCACAAAGATGTCCAACCATTTCTGTAGAGAAACTTATACATGTATAAAGCACTGTGTCCCCTTCTGGCCACTTTCCCCTTCCTTCATTCATATCTTTCCTGGGTTTTTGGGGTTTTTTTGTTTGTTTTTTGGCAACATGCAAATGGGCATTCTTTCTGATGAATAAGTGGCTATTGAACATGATGGAATCTGCATGGAGTCACTATTATACCAAAATGTTTGCAGAAGATTTCCAGACAGCATTTGCCCTCTTTAGTCAAGTGAGTGACTACCTGCCCCACCCCCCCAAAAAAACCTTGATGAGAAAGGCTGGAGGTTTGGATGAGATGCTGTTTGCCACTCTTTGCTAAAATTGTTTGGGATACTAATTGCTTCTGCCCTGAATTGTTATGTAGTGGTGGTGGTGTGCCGTCAAGTTGATCCAGTGTATGACACTCCTGTCATAAGGTTTTCTTGGCAAGGTTTATTCAGTGAAGGTTTGTCATTGTCTGACTCTCAGGTTGGGAGTGTGGGACTCTGCAAGGGTACTCAGTGGAATTCTATAGCTGAATGAGGATTCAAACTCCGGTCCCCCACAGCTTCATTCCAATACCCAATCCACTCTACCACACTGGTTGGGTGGTTGGGTGTTTTATTGTATATCATGCTTAATTTGGTTGGGTGTTTTAATGTATATCATGCTTAATTCCTTGAATGTGACTTTCCTTGTTGGGAAAGATAATTTCTAACAAGGTTGAACAAACTGTGTAAGACCTGAGGCCAAATTAAATGATAGCATGGGTTGTTTTGCTTCTGTCATTAAACAGCAAGCATGGGAATGGGGTTTCAACAACATCTTCCTTACTGTAGCAAACAGTACCTTCAAGTGTATTTGTTTGAATGCACAAGTGAGAAAAGATTATAGTGAAGGACAAACTAGTGTGATGTAGGAATTAAAATATTCAGCTGGTACTTTTGAGTTCTAGGTCTTAATTTTCACTGATTCATGAATCACATTAAAGAAACTTGGGCTTTATTAGACAAACTCTCGGACTTAGCTGACTTACAGAGTTGTTGTGAGGATGCAGTGAGAGCATAAGAGCCATGTATACCATGTTAGAGGAAAAAAAGGTATAGAAGCCAAACACCACCCCTTGCGTATCAGCTAGTTTGCCTTCCCCATGGCCACTACTTAGCAACAACAAAAAAGAACACTTGATATGTGACCATGCATTTAATGTATTCTGAAGTTTGGCCATGAGCATCTTAAAGTTCAGGCATTAAAAACTGGATCCAGCACAGTGGCAACTTAGCATGCCCTTGAGACACTTCAGCAGTGTGATATATGTGAGGTGGGATGCAAAAGGATTCACACCACCCATTTTAATGTGTGGACCAGAAATTACTCTTCCATTAGCTTGTGCACTTCCTAAATGTTTCAGTGCAGCTCTTGGCCTGAAAACCAAATAGGAACATATTTTTAAATGCATATTTTGAGGGGAAAAGGGCATTTAAAATATGTATTAAAAGGTGGATTTTCATGCAACTCTTTTAAACGAAAAGTAGTGCAGAAATGGTGCAGAACAGACATATATTAACAAAAGTAGAAGGACTGAAAACAGACCAATTGGTCATTGCCCCATTTGGAGCTATTAAGATCAATAAGAATTGTCCACCTGTTCCAGTCCTGTGCCAGTAAATTTGATTCAGCCAGCTAGGCATTTTTTTTGCTGGTAAAGATTTGTATAGGAAGAAAGGTGATTATATGAATGTGACATCGGATATTGATTTAATTGACTGGTAATACTTTTTAGGACTACTGCTTCCAGATTGTCTCATGGTTTATAGCATGGCTATCCTGATTTAGAGATTCTATGGGTGGTAGTCTAAAAAGGACAATTTCCAAGGTCTGGGAGATGGAACTCCAAACTGATGCTCATGTCTTGCTAACACTGGTAGGCTTATTTCTTTAAAGAACAATATTTCTATATTATAACAATGGTCATGACTGAGACATACTTTTTTGATATATAGTCAGCCCTCCACATTTGCAGGTTTCACTTTTGCGGATTTGATTATTCACGGATTATTTGCTGTCCCTTCTGCTGCCTCCTTATGCCATTTTTAATAGGGACTGTAAGCCTTGTGAGACTGAGAAACTGCTACGAGGCCAGTAAGTCCCTGTTAAAAGTGATGTGGGGCAGCAGTGGAGATGGCAGTAAGCCCCACCAGCCACCCACTTCTGCCTTGTGAAGGAACCTTGATACCTCAAAGGGATCCATGGTGGGCTGAATATGGTGATGATACGTTTGTTGTGTGTTAAATATGGTTTGGGAAGGCCTAGAGATATTCATGATTTTTCCACTTTCATGGGGGTCCTGTGCCTCTAACCCTAGTGAATGTGGGGGGATTATTGCATACAAGTTCAGAGACAGATGCAACAAAGATTCCCTATCTCCTTCTGTTTCTCCGTCCTTCCCAATCTCACTCAAGCAGTACTTCTCTAAATTGGGTCAAAAATCACATTTGACTATTCCTCTTTCAAAATGGTATTTATGTACAGATTTTTGTTGTGGGAGAGTGTCAATAGCTTTGCCACACATACTTAGTTTCTGACTCTCAAAGTCTGTGAACTACAATTATAGGAAAGGAGAATGGGAGCCATCAGAGAAAGGAAGATGGAGGAACATATGAATACAAACCAAATCCAAAATCCACAAAAGAGTGACACCTTTATTGGCCAACCAAATGCAGAAAATACATCATGCAAGTTCTCGTGGCTTCACTGGTTTCTTCATCAGGCAAAGGTGTTAAAAAACATACAAGAGAAGTAAAGTAACAATGTTAGTCACAAGTCTACATTTTGTCTCAGATGTTATTTCTGTTTTCAGTTAAGATGTTTCTGTTGCTAATGAAATGTTATTACCTGTCTTTCATTGCCTGGATGCCTTTGCATCAGTGTTGCAAGAGCATTCAGTGTGCAATGAACATATATACTATTAACATTCAAAGTAAAGAATTAGAGGGTAGAATATCAAACAGGATCTTTCTCTATTTAACTGCTTGCTCATTTTATTGAAGCCGGACAGTGAAAATGAAATCTCTAGATAGTACATGAGGTTGATTCTAATGGTTGCATTTTCTTATTCATTTACGAAATAGCATGCTATGAGAGGGAAAGAAAACCCTGGGACTGTAAGTTGGTTAGACATGTGGATGACACAAGTAAATTTCATTTCTGTCATGAAATATCTTGATGGGTATATATTGTGTGTTATCATCAACTGCCACAGCTGCAAGGGATTATTTCTATAAGTAATGATGGCATAACAGAATACTCAAACATGTTTCCAGTTTTTAACTCAGCTATGAAATTAACTAGAATTATCATTGAAATGGGTCTCCGGCTCATTTTTATACATATTTTGAAAAGTGATTTTGGATCTCTCATTAATGGAAAAGCTGAATGTTACTGTTTAAAAAGCAGTCCTTTCTGAAGATATGTATATTTCTTGGGCCTTCCCTTGATTCAAACCCTCAGTGTTAGTTTCACAATAATGAATAATTTTACTAAATTTTAAATTTAGTGGAAATCCCCCAGATTAATGGACTGAAACACATAATTGAATCTGCGTTTTGGCTAATCGGTGAATAATAGCTGCTTTTTACTGCAGGCATATACATTCGTTTTTGTCTATGTTATACTACAAAGTACCATGCAAACTGATACAGTGGAAGCAATGAAAATGAGCTAATGGCTGCCTCAAATATAAAGGTGGTCCAGAAAAAAAAATATAGATGCTCTTTTATGTGTCACTTCTTTTGATGACATACGTGTAGTGTAGATGTGAAAACAGCGTATATGTCTAATATCCTACTTCATGTAGACTCAGTGTTTCTGGTTCTACAGTTGAGATTTCCTAACTCAAAGGTGGAGAACCTCAAGTTCTGGAGTTTGATTCATCCCTGTGGGAGCCCCAGTATAGCCCTCTGTGGTCTGCCAAATGATCATGCCCCCTTCCCTTGAGTTAGCTCATTTCCCAACTTTTGCATGAGTGTCTTTCCATTCTAAAAAGTTGAAATACCTCTCTTGGGACTGCTTGCTGACAGTGAGAGCTTTAAACAATAATATGCTTATATTATGGTCCCAGCCTTGACACTGATCCTGCCCATGAGGGATGAAGCTCCCAAGAACTTGCTTAGGATTAAATTCATCCCCACACTTATCCAAAGAGCTGATATTCGCATGAAAATATCTGGATTACTTACCAGTTGACATCTCAGTGTACAGCTAATAACTCATAGCTGAGTCCCACTTCACTTGCCCATAGCAGTAGCATCGTTTGGTAGTATGTGGTTGTCACCACAAAGACATGAATTATGAAATCTCTGTTCCATTTGGATAAACTTCACTTATGTGAAGGATGGCTTGTATAGTTTGTTCCAACTGCTGTGGAAGCCATGCTTAAAATCAACCTGAACCATAGGGTTTTACCACATAGAATGGTGCCAGTATCAACCCAACAAATTCTGGAGTCTAGTGTCCAAACAGTAACTTCATCTCTGTTGCGAATAATATTTGACAAAGTTTTGCTGTTGACATAGGTATGGTTCCTTCAGCCCTGTGTCTTATAGAAGATTGAAGGTGTCTTCCGTTATATTTGTCAATCCAATAAGAAATAAGTTTCGCTGGTCTTTTGTACAAGGCTGCTACCCATTCAATCTCACAAGATTTTCACTCATCACTGTTATTTTGCTATCTGCCGCCTGATGATTTCAAGGTTAAACTACACCTGACCAGCTTTCCTTTCTGTCTATAACTTATGGGACTTTTTCTTATTGCTGATATTTATTTATCTTATTGTAGATTGTTGTATGGTTGGCTTAATTGCCCAGGCAATGTTTTTACTTAGAACAAATTAATTTAACCCTATAATGCTTAGTTTCTTGACCAGTATATAGATTATTTCATAATTTGCTGATAATAACTTATCTTCAGGATCTTAAAATTGCAAAATTACATTGATAAACATTCTGCCAATAACAATGTACCATTTAGACTCAGAGGACATTTTCTTCTATCCATCCCTCTCCTTAATGGTGCTGTTTGAAGCAACTCAGTTCACTTTACTGGATGGTAGATCTGATCTGAAATGGTACCCAAAATGGTACCATTAAATGGTACCTTTAATCCTCAGCTGCAGTTATGTGAAATACCATATCCATGAATTAAGCCAAAAGGTGCAGTCCTCTTTGCATTTCATGAAAAGGGCATAAAAGCATTGCAAAATGGCTGCAGAAGCAACCCTTCAGTGAGGAAGGTTACAAACTTTCATACTTGTTCACTATTTTGTTTTATTTTTTTTAAAAAAAATGATAAAAAGTGATTATTCTCCCTAGAGAGGAGATTCAGGATAGACAAGAAGGGAGTATTTTTCACAGCTGCGCCAGATAATTTTGGCCACAAGTATACTGTCTTTTATGAGAGCCAGGATGCTGTAGTAGTTTGAGCATTGGACTACAACCCTGGAGACTGGGGTTTGATTTCCCGCTAGGTCATGGAAACCTACTGCATCACACAGTGTCAGCCCCAGAAAACTCTTTGATTGGTTCACCTTAGGGTTACCATAAGTGGGAAACAATCTGAAGGCCACAACAACAATATTGTGTTTTGTGGGAATTAAACAAATTAATGAAGGATAAGATTTTATCAGTGGTAGCTATGTTTTACTTCTATCAAGTAAGAAGCCTATGAATACCAGGCATTCGGAAACAGCATTATGCAAGGGCTATTGACTTTTTTGCCCTGCTTGCAGGCTTCCACTAGACATCCATTGGTTCCATATGTGAAAAAACAATTCAGAATTAGATAAGCTTTTGATCAAGAGCAGGAGACAGTTAACATATGAGAGGTACAGTATATGTGCTCTAATTTTTAATCTGACATTTAAGCGAGGTTCAACACCCTGAATAGTTCCTTTAAAGTTTGGACTAGATGTCTGACCAGCCACCACTGGATTTAACAGGGTTCTTGCTTTCCCATTTTCCTAGTATACCATATTTGCTGGCCTATCAGACGCACTCATGTATAAGATGCACCCTATTTATGTACTGGAAAATACTATTTGCTGGCATATAAGGCACACTGGTGTATAAGACACACCCCATTTTTGAACAGGTTTTTTTTGGGAAAAAGTGAGTCTTATACACCAGTAAATGCAGTATATTAGAACTCAGAAGGGCTTTTTTTTCTGGGTAAATACTCTTAGAATTGCCTATAAACATGTGAATTACCCCCATTACAAAGTACTGTCACTGAAGTGATGCCAGGGATCAAAAATATTATAGCAACAATGGTACTTGATCTGTGGTAAGTGTTCCACCCATGTAAAGTCTTTCCTTGATGAGGCAAATCATCAGTGGGGAAACTCACCCTAACAGGGAATGTCACTGTACCAGATTCCACTTGCTCATATCTGTTAGCTTCAGCAGTTCAAGTTGTATCAATTTTAGGAAGTTATCAGGGAGAAAGAGGGCATTTCCAAACTTGCTGCAACCCTCACTATAATGATCTCAGACATGGCACTTTCAACTTCTAATTCTCAAAAATCATTTGGAAAGCACTCCATGCTAGTTGAAGGTTAAAGTGAAGCTTCTATTAGTGCACACAGCAGTAATCCAATCTTGAAGTGACAAAGGGATGACTGTGGTGAGGTTTATATCCCAAAGGAAACGTTGCAGTCTCATTACTAGATCTAGAGGGGGGTAGCTGCTGATATTTCACCAACTCCATTTTGCTGGATATTAAAAAAAAAAAAACTTAAAGTTGTACTTGCTTGAAATAATAATAATAATAATCCTTGGTATAAGGAACATAGCAGTTCATCTTTGCACTTCACATTCTTCTCTCAGGCAGCACATTTTTCTTCTCATTTTTACACAAAGTGTTGTATTTTGCATTTTTTGTTTTCTCTCTGATTTTATCCCACAGGCTCAGACCAGATTATTATATCTTTATTTTAAATCTTCACAATTCTATGAGACAGGCTAGATGGAAATGCAGTCATTTACTTACTCAATTGGGATTTGAGTGTAGAAGTCCCATGATCAGATTTAACATTCTGCTCACAGTACTGCTTCTATCCAATATTTATGCTCCTCTTCAGGTGAAAAAGCTGCATAATTTCATTGTCGGGTTTAATGTTGGAATAGGATTCTGTGGCATAGCTATATTAAGCCCAGTCCATATTAGCAACATCTATAGCATTAAACATAGTGAGGCAATTGCCTCGAGAGCGGATACTGGGGGCCAAGAAGTGCCACTGAGGTGTGTGGGAGGAAAGATGTGTGACTGCTCATGGCCTGTCCTTATGCTAATATATATTCTTCACAACATGCCACGGCAAGATTTTTGGAGGATGGGTACTAGAGAGATTTTGTATACTTCTTAGACTGATTTTTTTTTTTTTGGTCTTATTGGTAATCCTCTTTGCTTCTGGTTATTAGAGAGCAAAGAGATGTGTCACTCTGTAGCCAAATATCTTCTACTGGCCATCTCTGTAGAACCAATTTCTTCCTCATGTGAATGAATTAAATCATGTGGATATATTAATAGGCTGTACATCTCCACACTTTGATATGGTCTAATTGGCTAAATATATATATATCTGTATATAATTGGTGAATATATTAATTGGCATAATTATAAATTAAAGTCTGCCATGCTGGCTAAGAGGAAAATCTGGCTGAACACATACATTGCAACATCAGGTCAGGAAAGATCTCAAGGCAAAACCAGGTCATAATCATAGTCAATGATAATGAACTTACAGTTATGACTCAACTGTTAAGAGACAGTAATGTCTGTGATGTTCCTACAGGATGGCTGATTGTCTTAGCCCTTCTTCCTCTAACCAACAATCTTCCCTTATTATCCTTACACCTGTCCAGCAATTACAGATCTATCAAGACTAGCACTAGCCCTTTGTTACCTAATACTAAGACCATTAGCTCATTCTGGACTTCTTTTTCCAGTCTCCCAACTCCATTGTTTACTCTGCCATTAACACTTTTGAACTCCAGGCAGAAAAAGAATATTTAAATCCCGGTTCTGGATTAGCCGAATCACAGCACACTGGATGCTGGTCACTACTCTGCCATTCTGATTTCCTTTTGTGTATTGTCCTTAAACTCTGCATTTAAGCCACATCATTTCTTTGCTGCTCTCCAGACTATTAAATACCACCCACTTCACCCTGAAAATATCGCTGTTTAAAACTTTCCTCCCTTTTCGTTCAGTTAGCCTCGTGTGATTGCGTGACTGCTTGGATCTTGCGTGTGTGATTGCAGTTTCCCGAATAAAACAAATAAGCTTACTTTTGGGTCTCCAGCAGGCTCTTCCCTGCCCCAATACTGGTAGACATAAATGTAAAAGATCTTGTAAGGTTACCTCACTCTCACAGGCCTCTTCTTTGCGCTAATATTCCCTGCTTTCTTGTGTAGGTACTAGTATCATGGGCGGATCCTTGAGTCACTCACATTTTGGGGTAACAGGTGAAGTGAGAGTCATTTTTCCTTCCCATGTTTGTATTATCTGCCTCCAAGATGCTAGGAAGTAACCATACTACTAGTCCTCTCTACTGGATAAAATTATTTCTGATGTTACCAAGAACGGCAAGACTGTTGCTCTGATGCAGAGAAAATAAATACCAGTTCTTGTTTTTACATCTTTCAAATACTTTAAAATACTGAGAAAGAAATATTCTGGTTTCTACATACCTTACAAGATAAGCACCGCAGGGACACAAACAATATTCACAGAATGATGCTTTTGAGGTTCTTGGTGAGAAAAACAAATAGAGCAACTAACGTGTCACTCATTTATCATTGCTAAGGCTTCAGCAATGTCAAAACTACATCACAAAGGCATCAGTAGAGGCATTTAAATCATATCCACTGTAGACAGGAATGATGAAGAATACTATTTCCTGTTTCCAGAAAGTCACTAATGTCTAATACCTGCTTTAAACTGCTGAAGAATTTAAATTTTTCTTAAATATAAGAAGGGGAATGAAAGAAGTTATTTAGGATATAGCGCAAATAAAGGTTATCACTTTTAAACCCTAGTAATGTTAATGATGTTGCTGAGGTTCATATTTAGCTGGTTTGATGTACAAACAAGTTCAAATGAAGTGCCATTTTGTCAAGGAATTCTTGTCTAGCTTAGAAATATTAAACAAGGATGGAAAAGAAATTCGCAGTAACACATTTTTTAAAAAAAGAAATAAATGGATTTATTCAATTCACAATCTGCAACACTATGAAAGAACAAGTGTGCATCTATGTTTTGGTTTTTTGTCTCATTAGAGAGAAATCAGAAGTGTCAGTTTTTAATTATTTGCAAGTATATGTGAATGATTAAAAATGTATATATTTCAAAATGTAGGCAATAGAAAAGTGTGCAGAAATGTTCACATTAAAAAAAAATTGTTTAAGAGACAGAGTTTTGAAGTAGGGCCTATGTGATCCAGATTCAAAATCCTAGTGAACCATGAAACTCAGTGGGTGACCTGTGGCCAATCACTCGCTTTTAGGCTGACTATTCAACATGATTATAGTATTATTATAAGGATAAATTGGGGAGAAGAAGTTAATGAACCTCACATTGAGCTCCTTGGAGGAAAGCAGTATATAAATCTAACAAATAGTAATGCATAAGATGTGGCTATTAGTAAAAATGTGTAACAAATTTTGATGTAACACAATAGATCTACTAAAATAGGTACAACTTTGTGTGTATGAAGAAATAATATATCTCACAACCTGCTACATAACTTGGACAGAAATTGAGAAATGCAGTGGAAATTAAACTGACATATTTTTCAAATCCTTGTTTTGCTTAAGTGTGGCCAGTGTGTAGAGTAGACCAACTACCCCCCAGCTGCTTCATAAGCATATGCACAATATCACTCCACCCCCACTTTTTAAATTAAATGCTTGTGTAACTCCTGTGAATTATTCATTTTGTCAATACCATCCAACATTTCACAGATGAAAGCCAAGGCACGTGTGGCCAAGCAACATCACAGTGTGATTAAGATGGCAAAAATTATCAACAAGGAAGAACAGAAGAGAGCACTGGGAGAGGGTGCAGCAGTTTGCTTTTGTTTGAGCCTCCTGGGAAGGACAAGACTCTGCACCTAACTCTCCTCTCCATCCTTAAATGAGCGAATTGAGTGCAAACTACTTTTCAGCTTTGAATTCAGTTTGCAGCAATTGAAGTAACCTCAGCACAAAGAGGGAGTATTGAAGTAACCTCAGCACAAAGAGAGAAACTTGGCCTTTTCAAAAGCAGCTAAAAAAGTGGGATAGCAGAGGATTAATCAGGAAAATAAATCAGGAAAATTAATCTGATAAATCAAGGTGGTTGGAAGGTATGGTCCCCACCACCTCCCATTTGCCTCTAGATCTGTTTCCTCTTTGCAAACCTTATATGGTCTCCTTCTGTTTCTTTCTCAGTATTTCTTTACACTTATTTTTAAAACAATCTCTAGATGTATAGTGGCGAGGTGGTAAACTGTAATGACAATATTGCTGTATTTGCCACATGCAAGACACCTCCAACTGACTTTGAAAAAAAGAAAGAAAGAAAGAAAGAAAGAAAGAAAGAAAGAAAGAAAGAAAGAAGACAATTTGGATGGAGAAGTGTTAAGAAGTAACATAAATGGTGAACTACAATTAAACACAAATTGCCAGTCTGGATGAGTTCTCCTGACTGCTCTTTTTTCATTTTTGCAATATCATTTTAACACACATAATAAAGACAAAGCAAAGTCAACAAACTTATCAAATTCTCATGTAATCATTTTTCTTCTAACAGACATTGTTCTTGATTGTTGTTCCTCATTCAGCTCTAAACCCCCGTCATGTTCCTGCACATAAATCTTAGGAGAAGACAGCTGATGGAATTTCTGGGTAACCCTCTGCTATGGCTGGTGCTATGGGAAAGATGGGACAAAAATACAGTTTTCCAGATGGTAACATAAACAATGTAACTGTTGGTTGACTGACGTTATAAAATAGGAGAAATCTTTTAGAAAACAAAGTAGTGTTCCTGCTTCTCATCCTCCCAAAAAAACTGAACAAGAAAGCTCATTAGTAATACTGATATAATTCCAAATAAATCCAAAGGGGAATTTGCCTTTCATTAACTGATTTACATTTTTGAATGAGAATGACTAAACTGCACAACTGATTCATAAGAACTAGCATCCTGAACAGCAGAGAGATTTCATTCTGTCCCATTTGTCATCTGCCTAATATCAGTCACTTTGTTGCTGCTGCCCAACAGCAACAACATATTTTCCACCTTTTTTCCAATATTGGGACTCAAGTTGGCTTACAATTTAAAAATGCAATACAGCTAAAAACATAGTTTAAAAAGATGGGGATGTAGTCTACGATTCTTGAAATTCGTCACAAAGTCTGGACTTCTAGCCTTACCACCTAGCATATTTTTCCAATTATCTGGTGAAACTCTAATATATTTTCAGAAAATTTTTGGATGCAAAGTTAGAGTGTAATGAGTAATATGGAAAATTCTTGATAAATGTTTTAAAGTCAGTGTCCAGTTAATTCCTCATTAAACATCTGGTATTTGTTATTCTTGCTTACATTTAACTTAACAGGTGGTAGATTCATCACAGGATGGAAAGATCTAAACCTTTTACTTCTCTCCTCTTCACCACCCCTCCCTCTACCAACATCACCTTGATTCACTAAGTCAGTGCTATCTGTTACACAGATTAATTCCAACCTCAAACAGCTTTATTGGGAACTAAGTTCCAGTGATATCTTTGGAGCCTACTCTTGAGTGCATAAATTTAGAAAATTATTGCTCCTGATCTTATTCAACTTCTGAAAAGATTAATTTCTTTTGTGTTCCTCAGGGGGTAAGAACACATATTCCCACAACTGTCCTCCTAATTCCAGTTTTGATATTTAAAGTTCTCAAAGGGGTTTTAGTTCCCCTGCCAAAAGAATTTCTTCTCTTTCTCTTTCCTTTCTTTTAAAAGATGAAGAAAAATGCCATTTCTTTTATTTTTATCTTGTTCTCATCTGAAGTTAGCATAAGGAACAAGTTTTCTGTAACACAGTGAAGAAATAATTGTATAGCCAAATGCAAAGACTGAGTCTCATTCTGTTTGAGAAGAGAATAGTCTTGATTTGTGCATATTGAAAAGGCTGTATACATTTTTCAATTGCATGTATTTTGGTATGCATTTCCCCATTGGGTAAGCTCTCTGTGTGCAAATTTTAAATCCATGCATTTTTAGTTGTGGGCATTTTTCAAATGTATTAATGATTTTGTTAAAATAATTTTCCCTGCTGAAGCAAAATGTCATCCATTCCAGTCTTAGTCTTGGAAGGTGCAAAACAAGTATTTCTATAGGGAAATGAGAATGCAACAAATTTCTTTTCCATCCCTACTTATGTGTCTGAAGTTATGCTGGCTTCAGATGGCACAGTAACTTAAAAGATCAAAGATAAGGATAACCAAATGTGTAAAATTTGCTTTATTTTATATTTGAATTTTGACGAATTTTGATTATAAGAAATAAAAAAACCTCATCTATCCCTATTAAAAGGTAGTGCAAAACACAAAGGACCTTTCTGCACCACACTGTTACAGTGCTATTATTCCACTTTCAACATCCTGTGGAATTCTGGAGTTTGCAGTTTACTGAGATCAAAGAGCTCTCTGGCTGAGAATTCTAAATGCCCCTCCCTAAACTGCAAAACCCAGGATTCCTTAGGATGCTGAAAGTGGAATAAATAACACTATGACAGTGTAGTGTGGAAATGGTCAAAGTCTGTGTTCAGTATGACTGAAGACGGATTAATGAACTTTCTTAAACCACAGACCTAATCCATTGGGGAAATACAATCCCATGGAGGAAAAAAATCGAATACTATTCATAAACAGGAGAACCACTATTTAACCAATAGTTTCATCAGGTCTGGACTGAGCTTTAGTTGAGTGGCCTCATCCACTCTACTTCTATGGTAAGAAGCTGATTTAGAACTGCACCTCATTTTAAATAAAAAAGAGATATTGATTTTGGCATCAATTGCATATTGGTGACATCATACTGTATAACACAGATGACCTCACTGAGTGGTTTTACGCATGTATTAAGCTCCATGGAGGATAGGCTAGAACTAATGATGACACCAAGATTTAAGATTGAGTGGCCTAGTTGTCAGATTTATTCCATTTGTAATGCCCAGTTGAACAGACTTGGTGAAACTTATTTCCATTTTTAAGGGGACTCCTTTTTATGTTATTTTATTTATTTTATTCTACCCTGTTGTATGGAGAATATGTAAGTATGTCAGTCTGGTGTCATCAATATGTTGAATTTTGTAAAAAGTCCTGCAGTCATTTTTTTAAAAAAGGAAGTAGTATGGAAATATTTAGGTAGGGAAACAGGAAGGAAGGAAGTTAGGAAGGAAGGAGGATTATTGATATTTTTACTCAAAAGGAGCTCACTTCCAAATAAGTGCATGTATGACTTCAACCTTGTTATGACTATGCCTCAAAAGCCATAGTTTACTATCCTTGTTTGTTCTTTGTCACAGATTAAAACATACTTTCCTAGTGTGGATGTAACAGGAAACTGTGGTTTAATGAAGCCTGACAGCTTTGCATAAACACATATAAGAAATGCTAGATTAAGAAAAAAAAGTCCCATAAACCATGGTTTGATCTAATTCTGAGGGATTGTTTATTGACATTTGAAACACAGGGGAATAGAACTGAAACTGCTGAGTGAAGAACAAAAATCCACTTGACAAAAGAGTTTCTATGAAACTTTCAGAGCTTTTGAAAAGACATAATTTTTTGAGACAGCCATTTTACCCCTAGTGTTATAGTATACCCTTTAAAAATGTTATTCTCTATTCTGTTCAGGCTTCTGTACTTTAGAATCGGTTCACTGTGTTTAAAACCTATTGTAAAAAATGTCAGTCTTCATACAGCCCAGTGCTGTAGATGACCTTGTACTATTCTTTGCTCTTACATCACCTGTATTAATTTCAACTTTCATTACTCAGTTCCAAAGCTTTATATTGTATCCACATTTATTTTTTTCGCTATTCTTTCATTTATTGTCCAAAAATCCCTTCTGCAGTATGTTACCTGGCAAAGAATTAACAATTATCACTATCACAGCTTTCATGTTTTTGTTCTGTGTTATAAGGTTTCTAGTCTGTATGGTTGAAGAGAAAACCTTGAAAACATCTGGTCAGAATGCATTTCAGTTCTAATACAAATAAGCAGCAATTCAAAATGGGTGACCACAACTGATGCAACTACATGGAAGAAGTATCTTGTGGAAAATGTTTGGGTATAAAATATCTGGCCATTAGCTGCAACCTCAGCTATATGTTTACAACAAATCTATAAATAAGAAGGGTGATAACAGTGGGTGAATTGTATGGGAAAATTCTTATTGTATGGGAAAATTCTTTCCCATGCTGTGTCTCCAATCAATATTGTCAGTGGGATGGGTGAGAAATTTGTTCAGTTTTTCTTTTCATGTGATCTTACCAAATTTGTCCTTCCTGAACTTACACATGAACCATAAGGTAAGATTCATACTTGCCCAAATGATGTGATGCTGTTTCCAAAGGTGCATGCAATGGGATATATGGGCACCAAAAGTGTGAGTATATTAATTTTGCCAGGTTTTCAAAATAGTAATAGAGAGTTGAAATTCATGACATGTAGAGTTGACAATTAGGATGCAGCTATTAACAAATTTGCATTTTACCTAAATATCAAAGGAAAAGTGTTGATTACAATAAATCTAGTCACATATCTTTCTATAAAATTTACATATTGGCCACATTCATAAATTACATGATGTACATTTCTTTCTCTCTGAAGGATCCTCATCCCCATTTTTGTAACCTTGTTCAGTCTATTTAAAAGACAGAGCTTCCCAGTCCTCAAAGAGAGGGCTCCAAATAGTAAGGGACAACTGCCAGCCCTATAAGGACCAAGATTTCTGGTCCTCAAATAAAGGACATCCCTTATAATAAGGGACATCTGGCAAAATTAATGCATATTCATGTGGATTTTTTTTAAAAAAAACACAGAAATGCAATAGAACAAACTTAATATCGTAAAAATAAGTATATGAGCTTAATTTGAAAGAAAGATTCATCCATCTTAAGATCTGGCTGTCAAACAAATCCAGATGTTGTTTATAAACCACTGTGAAGCTTATGAGTGTAGAATGTAGAGCATGGCCTAAATACAATTAACTACTTCTAGCTATAGTAGACCCATTAAATTACGTACTGAATGGAAATTCAAGAATTTATGTTATAAAAATCCCACTGATCCACTGAATTTACTCTAGTTGGGAATACCAGTTGGATTTAGGGCATAGTGTTCCACTTAACTGTGGGCAGGGGTGTATTTTTTCCTGTTCCTCCCAGATGACAGAATGAGGAGACAGGATGGAAGGTTAGATCACTTTGGACTGTTATTACTCAGGAAATTACTCAGACAAGACAATATGGGTCCAACCCAGATAGAGGCTACAGGTACAAGGTTTCTACATGTTTACCATGGTTTACCTGGAGAATCATGCAAATAAGCAGACATCAGGGCCAATCTGGAGTTTGATATCTCCCAGAATCCCTCGGCCAGTGTGGCTACTGAGTTGTTGTCTGAAAAAAGGACCTTTCCAGATTCTAGTTTAGCCAATCTGAAAAGAGTGGGAGCGCTGAAGTGTCAGCAGCAGAAAGTGAGCTAAATATTGGTAGGGAAAGTAGTTTCACCTCTTGAGACATAGATTGTTCTGACTTTGTGGGCACAGTGAAAGCATGATAGCAAGCTAAACTTGGAAAAGTTTTTTTTTGTGTGGTACTTTACTTTTTCAATCTCTCTTTGTTATGATTTAGACTGTTTAAATTGAGTGCTTAAAAACAAACAAACAAACAAACAAACAAACAAACAAACATACATAGGCCTCTTATTCTCTATCTGTTACTTAGCATACTTAAGTAGGTAGCCTCTACTGCTCACAAATCTGGCAGAAACATAATTTCTCCATTTTCCAATTTTCGGCAGAATGACCATCCTTCTTCCCATGGGTGGGGAGTTATGATCATGGCAAAATAGCATCACAATTCATAACTAAGTAGGTATTGTGAATACAGAACAGTTACAGATGAAAACATCTAGGGCCATTTCTGCACGGGGCAAGGAAATCACCCCGTGATGCTACTTACTGGGTCTTTTGGCTCCCTGGTCCGGTCCAGGCTGCTCTGGAGGAGTGCGTGCTCGTCGCTCTGCACTGCTCCGGGGATGAAAATGGCGGCTTCCGGTTGGTTGAGGGTGTCAACCAACTGCTGAAGCTCGCCAGCCTAAAGCCCACCCTGGCAGATCTGCACGCTCGCATTGGTGCGAGCTTGCAAATCTGCACAAGGGAGCAGGCTCGCACTGGCATGCTCCGTGCTTTTGAAAAACTACAAGAAACAGGTTTTTCAAAAGCATGCTGGACAACCACTTGGGGTCATTCCGGAGCAGGCTGAGGTGCGGAACTACACTAAGTAGTCTGGACCCAGTCCGCTCCCAGGTGCGGACGTCCTCCCTGGAGGACGGACTACACTGTTTCTTATACCCCATGCAGAAATGGCCCAAGTAGCTGTCGCATATTCATAATTGCTAGTTAGTAACAATTGCAATACTATTGTCACAATTCCCCTCCAACCTACTCTACCAAGCATCAACTACAAAGGAGGTTCATTCTGCCAGTGACTGGAGGATGAGAGAATGAAATTTCTGACAGGTGAGTTAGGTAGACTTAACTAAGTAGCTGATAGAGAATACAGGTCATAATAATTCAATTTTTTAAAAGTTTATAAATGTTAATCTTTTATTTTTATAATTGTGTTTACCTATATTGTTTATTGAATTCATCTTACAAGCTAAAGTGGAGCCTGCACTGGGAGAAATGTAGGATAACAACCCAGCAACGATTTTCTGCCTCATGTGCCAAAATAATTTGACTGACTTTTGGTGCTCTGTACCTTGAACTGAATGGGAAAGCAGGGTATCATATTCTGCACTCCTAACCCTCCCAGGAAACAAAATGTCTTTACCAACCCTGGAAGACACTGTATACACAATTCCCAAGCCTGATCTATCAGTGTGAAATCTGTGTGTGTGTGTGTGGGTATGTATCCTCTTTGAAAAAGTTGAAATCCTGCTGATTAGTTGTTCAGGAAGAGGTGTCAGTGACTGAGCATCCCCTCCTGCAATTCTCTATCAAACACCCAATTGGCAGGATTTCAACTTTTTTGTTTGAAAAAAAGAAAGAAAGAGAAAAAACTGCGCTCAAGCTGCTGTGCACGCGCTGTAGCGGATCAGAGCCAGGATATGTAAAGTGATGTCTTCATATAGATCTTAAGCACATGAAGGTTTTTGGTGTTTGGTTTGTAAAGATAGGAGCTTTGGGCTCCCTTGCTGTAGAGTTTGAGACATTTTAAGGCTTTAATCCTCAAATCAATGGGGGTTTTCCCAGTGCAGGTGGTTTTGAAGATGAGCATGTAAATCTCAACAACATCAAAACAAAATGTCAAAAATACTGACAATATAAAAGCCTTATGACTCGTCTTTAGGGTATATTTGTATGACAAAAGATGATGGAAGATCGTTGCCTGCCAAGGGGAGGGGAAATTGTTAACTCAGGGAACAAGATGATTAAAAGAAAATATATGCAGTCTTGGTGTCCAATTGTAAGAACTACTACTACTCCTGCTTTCCCTATCTTTTTGAAAATGAAAAGTTATCTTTAATTGTTGTATGTTGTTTTTCTCCAAGGGTGGGAGGAGAAGAAATATTACAAAATATATTTTTTCCAGGTGCTCAAATTTGTAAAGTGAATCAGATTCTTAATTTTCTTTTTTTCTTTTTTCTAAAAAAATACTCTTTGAATCATTGTTATCTTTTTTTTCTTCCTAAGCAGACATTAATGTTATTGCATTTACTTTGCCAGACGGCACCTACCAGTTTGGTATGCTCAATTATCTGTTCTTAACAGCAACACGTTATTTTAATATAAAGTTTTCACTGCCGTCAGCAAATATTGTGTATTTTGTTTAAATTGACATGTCACATCTTATTATAAATTATAAAAAGAAATGGCAGAGCCTCTCCAGGTTTGACTGAATCATTTAGTGTGGTTTGGCTCACTCATACAGCATATTTTCTGCTAGCAAGGCCCAACAAACCGTCAAGAAAATAGTCACACACACACACACACACACACACACACACACAAGAAGAATGGAAATGTTGAAATGTGAGCTAATGAGAAATTGTTTACTTATTTTGTGAAATTAAAAACAGAACCTTTGGAATGTTCGCCTCCTCCTGTTTATAGAAAACATAAATATTTCCCATATAAGACATCTAATAACTAAGATAAACCAGCTTTTAGGTTTTTCAGGCCTCCAGACAAATGGGCTTTCCACTCTGAATGCCACTTTATATGTGTTAGCCAAAATTGGATGTCAGGATTTGTGTTTAAAAACAATAACATCTGAGAATAAAGTGGCAATATTTAAAGGTCCTCATTGATTGTAGTTTATTATGCAATTATCTTAATGCTGAGCTCAAGGGGAAATGGGAGTCACACATCACAATCTTGCCCTGAAATCAAGACAGTGAGACTAAACAATCCTCCCCACCCCAAAAAAGAAAGCCTGCTCTTGTATCTGCTGTAGTTACTGATTATACAATTGAATTGACTATTAAATGCCACATGCTATTATAAAAGGAAAGAACCTGTACTGAAAAAGCTGAGAAATCTTTTCACAATCAAAATAAATTGATGACACACCCTCTCTTTGTCTATTATTCTGAACATCACATGTGAAATAATGATTTCTGTGAAAATAGGTGATAGAATGTTACTAAATTATTAATCAATCAGATAATTAACTAAAGAGGATTTGGACATTTTTTTTCCCTACTAAATCTGAGGTGGGTGGATGGTCCCTTGAAAATTAAGCTTCTAGGGTTTATGTGGCAAAGAAAATGATTGCTTACAAATTTCCCAAATAAAAGATTTCCTACATAACTCAGTTTAGTTGCCAGAATATTGCACAAAGACAGAAAAAAAAAGTTGAAAAACACCAAGGGGAAAAGTGCACTCAGTAACATTTGCTTTTTTGTACACTGAAGGCTTGCTTTTTTAATTTGCTGGATTAGATTAGATTTAATTTGAAAGGCATTATGGAGCAAATAGGAACACTGGAGCAATAACTTTAACATGGGAATGAGCAACTTGGGAAAGGTGCGGAGCAAATGGGTGAGACAGAGTGACAGATCAGAGGAGAAAGAGAAGTAAAAATAAGAATTTATTTTTCCAACTTTGCACAGGCCCATAATACTAAGTGAAATTAGATACAGGTTAACGTCATAAACCCAGAACCATTTAGATTCTTGAAGACAAAGGCATAATCTAGAGAAACTTCAGAAATTCAAGTCAGTGGAATTTGTCACCACTATCTAATGGTGAACTTCCACTGGCAGCATAGAAGTTTCCAAAAGAATTCAAAAGGCTGATTATTACCAGTTGCAAATGCCTCATGCTCACAAAACTGTCTCCGGAGGGCTTGGAAATACTCCAGAGCCAGTTTTTGGATGTGTAGGGAAAGAGAATGAAGTATGAAAGGGTTAGGGTTGGGATACACTGAAGTCTGGCTATCAGCACAATTTTGGATTTAGCCTTAATTGGCACTATTTCAGAGATTTCAAGAGGAAGCTCACAGATACATTTTACACCTTATGGCAGAGCTACTCAAACTGAAGCTCCTTGGACCAGTGCCAGTTCCTGAGCCATTGACTGATGGTCTCTGGAAAGTTTCCAAGAAAGAAAGACACAATCATAATCAACAGCCACAAATATGTTTCTGGTCTCTGGAACTTTGGGGGAAAAAAATTGCAGGTGCCCCATGTCAGATAGTCTGAAAAGCACTGCTTTGTCACATTTGGAGCTGGTCTTGACTGGATTTCGCCTTTTAAGGGTATAGAGAAAGAGATCAGCAAGTACAGAATTCCTGGGACTTGGCTGGCATGGAGTAAGCTAACTTTATTGGTTCATCTCTGGAGCATGAGGTGCTCACATTTGACATGCTGAAGAGGGAGTAAATATACACCTGCTTCAGCATACACCACACTATGCAGCTCTGCTACAGGTCAGGTTTAAATGGTTAATAAAGTGGCCTTAATTCAACCATACATTTGTGTGTTTGTCTCTTGACAGTGGGTGAACAATATAGTTTATGGGACATCTCAGATCACATATAAGTTTAACTCGTAAAAAAGATCTGAAGGATTCACATTCTAATACGGCGATTCAGATAACCTAGGAATGGGTCCCAGGTGTGAGTCCATGCAGTTATTCCATCATCAATATGTTATACATGATAACATAGCATGCGTTGTCCAGCTACAATATGGAAGGGTGCTACCTGCATACTGACGTATATGTGAAGAGCTGCTCTAGCTTAGGGAGGCCTGATTGGGGTATGGTGTCCTCTGGTATGGAGATATTCTATTTCCATACATCAGTATGAGCAATGAGCCACATCACATACTGGCCACACATTAGGAGGGTGGGATGTGTGTACACCAGAAAAGAGACCAGGGAATGTATGTGCAGCCCCCACAACCACCTCATTAATTTTAATGCATGAGGGGAGAGGGAAATCTGACTTCCTATCCAAGCACAAATTGCATTTGTCTGGAGGATACTTTGTATGTTTCCTTACATTTTCATCCTATACCTTAAAATCGCCAAAAACTTCATCCAGGATGCACACGTTTTACTGTGGAAATTGTTTTAACCTGTATTACATCATCTGAAATTAACTGAGAAACTATTTCATACATTTTCATCTTTTCATCATTTTTGTCTTTTCATGTTGTTATTATTTATTGTTTTACACTGATTTTATTCTAAGTATCCCTGAGATTTTTGGATTCGGGGATATAAGTATTTTAATAAGTACAATAAATAAAGAAATACAACAAAAAGACAGAGTATAAAAAGTCAACAAAACAGCCCTTTACAGTCAATTAATAAAACTGACAGAATAGGAAAGCTTTTACCTACTGGCAGAAGGAGGACAATGAGAAGATCATCTTAGTGTTTTTAGGGTGTGAGTTCAAAAGAGGGGGAATCCCTGAGAAGGCCCTCTCCCTTCTTCCTACCAAATAAGCCTGAGAAATAATCCTGAGATGAGACAGAAAGAAGGGTCTCTGCTGAAGATCTTAGAGCTCGAACAGGCTTGTGTAAGGAAATACAGTCCTTCTAATAACCTGAACTTGGAGAACCTTGATATTCCTCCAAGGTCTCTGATTCAAGTATTAACTCAGTGGAAGCTTTTTTAGTTTTCAAAATTGGAGACAATCAGGTAAGACCAAAGTAGTATGGTGGTCTAGTATACACATGACATACAGTATGGTGTATGGTGGTAGGTGCACATCTTTACATAAGGTATGTGTCTGCTAACTGTCCTTCTTGGAGATGATAAACTGTGGAAAATCTTAGAACTTCCTCCAATCCAAAGTTTCAGCAAAATGATTTTGTAGGCCTTGCTCTGTGTTTTTCACATATTCCAGAGGGTTTTTTTTTAAATAAAAACATATTTGGCTTTGACCCTGGATGCCTGTTTATTAATGAAATATCTTGCATTCTTATACTACTTTTTTGTCTCTTCTGGGCTGCAGAACCCTCACAGCATAATTTCTTCTATTTTCACCAAATTTGAGCACTGCTTTCACTCCGGGAGAAGACCAGGACATTGTATCTGTTGAACAATTCTACCTTCACTTTGCCTCTTATCAGCATTTCACCTTCTACTATGTGTTCATTGTCTTGTTCATAGGGATGGAGATAATAAAAAAATATTCAAATGATTGAAAAAAAAACATTTTTCGAATGTTGGGAAACACTAATGAGAAGAATTCTTCACTCATGAGAATCTTTGTGGTTTGGGGCATACTTTGCTTAAAATTTGAACGTGGTTGTTTGGCACAGAAAACAGCATTTTATGCATGGAAAATAATGTTTCAATGCATAAATATTAATTCCTGTGCATAAAATGTTTTTTTTATTTGCAGAAAATGCTGTATCCAGGATTTATTCTAGGTAAAATTGCGCATGGTTGATTTGCATAGAAAACAGCATTTTCTCTTCAGAAAGAAGTACTTTCTGTGTAGGAATTAATATTTATGCATTGAAACATTATTTTCCATGCGTAAAATGCTGTTTCCTGTGCAGAATATGCTGTTTTCTGCGCAAAACAACCACATACAAATTGTGTGCAAAATAAGTCTTGAACTCTGAATAGCCCTAGAAAACTGGTTCTCAAAAGACTTTCTAGCAGTGAAAAGAAAACTGCAGAATTTACCTTCTGCTGACTTTGAGAAGAACCTTAGAGAAGAATTACATCCCTATTTGTTCCCAAAAGCCCATAGCTTTCTGATTATTTTTAACCTTTCCAGCAAGCCTGACCTCATTTAGCTTTTCTACTTTCCCCCTAAAAGCTCTGGTTTTTTATTTGTATTCTCCTTTGATGATTCCCTCTATCTTTCATTTCTTGTATGCATCTTTTTCAGATCTCAGCTCATCCAAAAATTATTTACACATACATACTAGCTTTCTTAGATACCTCCCAGTTTTCTTCAGAATAGTTTATGTATGCCTTCAATATATCACCTTTAAGAAACTTTCATCCATCATGAACTTCCTTACATTCAAGCATTTCTGACCATATTTCCCTAGGCTTAATCAAATCAGCTTTCCTAAAAGTCCAAAGTGCATATTTGTCTATGGCCATTTCTGCACTAGCCTGTTATAGTGCTATTATTCCACTTTCAACATCCTATGGAATCCTGGGATTTGCAGTTTCAGGAGGGGCCTCAAAGGTAGAAAATGGCTTATGTTTGGTTTCCTCTTTCCTCTATATAACAAATCCCAAGAGAATATGGTCACTTTCTCTCAAGAATCCCACAACTTCCACCCTGTGGACCAATTTTCCCTATTAATTAGGATCAGTGCCAAGATATTTGATCCCCATATTGCCTTCTTCACTTTCTGATCACTGAAATTGTCAGCAAGGCAAGTAAAGAACTTATAGCTTACATTCTTGGCAGAGTTTGATTTCCTGCAAATATCAAGCTGATTGAAAGCCTCCATTATGCTATATATCTCGTTTCTGAATGTTTCATCATTTGTTCTAGAAAGGCAACATCCAAGACTTCACTCTGACTTGGGGTCTATAGTGGGTCCTTATTTTCCCCCTTACCCTTTAATTTTTTCTCAAACATTCTCAATCTGTTTTCTGTGCTTTAGGTCATAAATACCTTCACAGGTGTTCACATCCTTGACATACAATACTGATGGTCCCCCTTTCCCGGAGGTTGATTTCTTTAAACTGTTGCTATATTTCAATCATGATATTCATCTCACCATGTTTCAGCGATGTTTGCTAAATCATATTTACTCTCTTGTGTTAAGAATTCAAGTTCATCTGGTTTATTTGCCTGTGCATTAGTACAGAGACATCTAAGGACATGGGGCATTCTCGTAAGCTGCCCCCCAGCCCATTGATGGTAGGTTCTTGTACTATTGCCCATTTGTGTTGCATTGCCCCCAGTATTTGGTGTCCTCCTGCCCTCTTCAGGTTTGTTAATGCATTGGGACACCCTGGCATGGACCATCTTAGTTGTTCCAGTTAGAGGTGTGTTTGTTGTTGTTGTTGTTGTTGTTTTTTGTGGCTAGTGATTACTTTCTTTGTTCATTGTTTGCTTGAAGTTCCAGCCTGCATGCATCTATTTTTCCCCTTCACAATATTAATGCAGAAGATCTATATACATACACACACACACACACACACACACACACACACGTACTTGTACACATACATATACATGTTGTTGTTGTTGTTGTTGTTGTTGTTGTGTGCCTTCAAGTCTTTTCCAACTTATTGAGACCCTAAGGTGAACTTCACGCAGGATTTTCTGTGGGCTGAGTGTGTGTGCCACACCTAAGGTTACTCATTGGGTTTCCATGGCCAAGTAGAGAATCAAATTCTGGTCTCCAGGGTTGTAGTCCAATGTTCAAACTACTAAAGCATTCCGGCTATGTGTATACACATAAAATATGTAAAATATTTATTTTAATATACTGAAGAATGTTGAATGAATATATTTAGAAAGAACAGTTTCAGAGATAATTTGACATTATTGTGGACAGTAAAAGAAGTAGAATCCAAACAGCCCCAAATAGAATTAATTACCACATAATTCCATATTTTCCCACACTCTGGACTTTATGCAATACAGATCAGCCCTTATGAAATAGTCTTAGTATTGCTATTAAACCTATCCCCAGTGTTACATTCTTTCATTTAAGGAAAATCTCCTCTTTATCTAAACCCTTGTGGCTTCTTGACAATAGCCCTCAGAATTCCAGTTTGCTGCTGGCTTCATATAGGGATCATATACACTGCTCCTATGTAACATGTGCAGACTTGGCAGTCCTTACACCATTCATTTATGTCTCAAATCAGTCTCACCCTGCTAATTTTCTTCTCAGTCTTTTTATTCTCCAAATAGGTCTGAAAAATGGTGATGACAAGCTTCTAGTACCACCTTGACCCTCCCTTGGTGGAAGCAGTACAATCTGTGTGACCTTTTCATTTCATTTCATTTTCTCCCATGGTCCATGCTGCAATTAGGGTCTTCTTGTCTCTCTCAGTATCATTCAAGAGACATTGATTAAAAAGGGAATGAATTCTGTTGCTTTTGATGCTGCAATCTTAATTTTTTTTTAAAGCTGCATATGAACAGAACAAAAAAAAAGTCCCTCAGGGCTTAATGTGACTTCTTCTATACACTAATTAGAATGAAAGATGTGTTTTTAAAATGTGAGGATGTATCGTAATAGAAATATATTTTATTCTCAAGAAATATATTGATATTTATTTATTAAAATTATAAATCATGCCTTGCATCTCCCAGGCATCCAGGATTAGATGCAATAAAAACATTGAACTTCACATAAAGCAAGAGACAAAGGGGTATAATAAAATACAGTAAAATAGAGAAGAGGTGGCATTAAAATTAAAACAGAAGAGTGACAAAACATTATACAACATGAAATGGCATGAAATAGTTTGCCCATCTGAAACAAAGTAAGGAAGCAGATGATCTCATCTATTTGGGGAGTACATTCCATAACTCGGGGTGCTGCAACTGAAAAGGACATGTCAGACGCCCTACCAGTGGCAAACTCAACAGGTTCCAATTCTAGAGTTAATTTTAGAAAGTCTCCTAATTAAATTGAAACTCATTGGATGCAGAAAGCAACAGAAGGTATACTCATGGAACAAAATAAAAATGTAAGAAAATGCATCCAGCCCTAATTCTGCCCTATCTCCCCCATATCAGGGTAAAAATAAAATAAAATGAATCAATAGATGAGTAAATACTCAGCCTTCATGCAAATCAAATCAAACAAAATATCTGCTTGGACAGAAAAAGTGATTCCTGACCTTTAGAGTGATCAGATTGCTCCTTGAAGCATGAGTCTTGATCATCCTTATTTTTGCTTGCTTTTTGTTTTTGTGTCATTTTTTTTTGGCAATACAATATGAATTTTATTATTGATAACAAATATACCTGTTCCCACTTTATGTTTTCTTTACAAAAAATCAGCTGTTGGTAGATTTTGTCTGCATTATATAGCAGCATGCTGAGCAAAATGTGTAGCAAAGTAGCAAACCAACATAACTGATGAGCTCTGCCATCCTATTTTTCATAGTGTTGTATTTACCATGTGACTTATTTATCATTGTTTTGGTACTGCATAGAATATCACCAATAATACTTGATGGAGGCGGCACTGAGAAATCCGCTTTAGTGCACAGCATTCACTCCTGCAGTGCACAAATCCTGAGCAGTGTGCTGATTCCACTGCATTGCCAAAATCATAGGAAAAAACATTAGAAATGTCACACTACACTTATAGGGACTTTCCATTCCTTCAAAGACATTTTCAGAATTAAAGAATGATATTCCAAGAGTGAGAAGCAGTAATCATGAATCTGGACGTATTCTCTACTGCCATGATTCAAGAATAATGTCCAAATGAAATTATGAGTATAGTATCGTAAGCGGATAATTTCAGCGCTTAACAAGAGACGGGATAATTCATTTTTGTATGCATCAGAACCATTCTAGCCTGCTCTGCAGTTACGGTAAGGTCCCATGTTAACTATTCACTTGAAATGGAAAACAAGATAGATTTCCTCTTTGGTTTTTTTAAAAAATATTCACCATATCTTCTCCTGTGACACTTCACTTTGAAGCATGAGCTCCTTTCCTAAATAATATTATTTTGGCAACACCATCTTCCTGCATATTCCACTGATAATATCTGATAAACCCTTGCATCTTCTTTCTGTATTATATCAATGTAGACTTGATATAATTAGGAGGTGGTGCTTAGTAACTTCATATATCAGTAAGTTCATCTCAGTATTAGGATGCAGCAACCTTCTTGTGCTAATAAGTGTCTAGAATTACAATTTAGTGTTTACATTGTTCTGGACTGTAATAGCATTAAAGATATCTTAAAGGCAGATAAATCCACCTCATTTAGGCCCTTTCCACATAAGGAGAGTGAATCGCTCCGTGCCGTTACTTACCTGCTCTTCTTGGGTCCGAAGTAACACACTCTGTCCCTTGAACCCTTCCACATGGCTCCTCCATTGGTGTAGGGTGAACCGGAGCAGTGTGAGGTCTGTAGATCCGCATTGCTCTGGCTCAAAATGGCGGCTTCTGGTGTCTTCATGGGAGTGGACCAACCACTGAGGATGGCTACGCCCACAGCCCGCCCTCCACTGATCGCAGGCTCGCATTGGTGCAAGCCTGCGCATCTGCACAGGTAAGTAGGAACGCAATGGTGTGTTCCAGAAAATGTAAAGACTTAATTTTTCCAGTCTTTATTTACCATGGGGGAGGACCACTTGGGGGTGGGTTGGATTGGACTGAAGTGCAGAACTAAGTTAAATAGTCCTCACTTAGTCCAATCCAAGGTGCAGATAACCTCCGTGCCAGGATGCCTTGGCCCATTTTAACTGCCTCATGCAGAAAGGGCCTTTGTTGGTAATATATGCTGGCACAATCAGGGATTACATGATTGTATGAGTTTTTAAGTATGTAAGGTGATATTCAGTACCTCCTTGTGTAATGCCTCCTCCATATTGTTATTGTTGTGTGCCTTCAAGTCATTTCTGACTTGAAGGTGATGATAAAGCAAACCTATCATGGGATTTTCTGGATCTGAGTGTGTATGTGTATGTGTGTGTCAGACACATTAAAGGTTACCCCTTGTGTTTCCATGCCTGAGCAGGGAATCAAAACCTGGTCTTCAGGGTTGCAGTCCAATGTTCAAACTACTAGATAACCAAGTGTAAAGCAGCTTCACAGTGCAGTGCACTTTCCCATGGGAATTTAGTTGGAGGGACCCGTAGCTTCGTCATTTGCATATTTATGGTCCAGTTTTCATCTTGAAAATATACTCCCAAAGTAGGTATAAATCAACTTGATTCAAAAGAATTTAAACAAAACTCATGCACTTAAATATGAAGCAACGAAACAAAGTAATCAACATTAGAAACAAAATAGAAACAAAATCAGAATCAGGTCAATGATTATAGAAAAATATTTTATATTTGCTTGAAAAATATTTTATAGTAAATTGAGTAACAGCCAATAGAACAAACTAAAATGCCTGGATTTAAAAAAAAAAGTCCAAGGAAGGATATCAAAGAAATCATCCCAGCGTTTTTTTGCAAGTGGGCACCACCAGTGAAAAAGACCCTTTCTTCTGATGCCAGCAATCAGGCAAGGAAGATAGAAAACTATATGGATGGTGGCCTCAACTTTGGGAGCAGAAAAACTCACAAGACCACCAAAACTCATGACCAACTTTTTCTGGTTCTTCTGGTACTCTAGTCCTAAATCACAAAGGCTTGGCAATACTTTTCTATGAATATTCCCTGTCTAACCTCTGTATTCCTTGCTTGGTGTCTGGTATAAAAAAATAAGGCATTTTAATCATAACGGTGAAGGCAAGACCCATGCCTGCGTGAGTGTTTTATATTTGTTTTAATACATCATGTGAGGGCACTCTGAATGTGATTAGAGCAGTGGTGTGTGGGGGCGGAAATAATGTCTAACTCTATCTACAGTACTACCTAAGAGCTGCTGTTAATTACTTTAGTGGAAATACAGCTACCTCTCTTGCCCTGCAGGAAAACACCAGCTTCAGATAGACAATTTAGACCAAAGAAAGTGCACACATCAAGATCTTTCTCTAGATAAAAATGCAAATCCTTCTAGCTGTATCAAAGTAGAAACAAATGCATCAGGAAACCTAGTCATGAATCTTCTGCACAGACTGATATCTGGCTTTAAACCAAAGAACATAAGATAAGTCAAGATCAAGGCCTATCCAGTCAACACAATGGCTGGAATCCTGTTGGTGACTTATATCAGTAGACATGTCACATATAATGGTAAAAGTCCTTTTCTGACAAAGAAATATCAGAAATAGGCAGGACCACTTCATCTTCTTATGGAGATAACTTTAACTGCTGCTCCTTCTGTCATTGCAGTGAATATGATACCAAACTGCCTCCTCCCTGGTTCTCTTCTTTCACCAGCATATTGCCACAACAAACAGGATCTTGACTTCTACTTACACAGTGGCCAGCCAGTTGTCTATGGAAAAACCATCCTCAGGACATGGGTACAATTGCTGGTTGGTACTTCTGGTTCAATAGGTATTTCTGGTTCTACCATTCTTACTAATGAATTCTTACATGGGGTGAAAAAGATATAAGCTATTCACAAGTAATAACTCAAAAACATATTATTTTTGCACATTTTAGCCAGTCCCTTCAACCTTGCTGAAAGCTTCTCCCTGAAATCTTTGGCAGCAATTCTATTACGACACTTCCAAATTTTATGAGCTGACTGAGGACATGAATTGCCATATAAGCTGTCTTTCTCTGCCTTTGCTTCTCTTGTATGAAGAATGATACATTAGCCTTTTCTCACATAGAGTTTAATCTCCATGTTGTTAAAAAAAAAACAACAACCCTGTATTTTATAACATTTGAATAGTGGTGCATAGACCTTTTACTCAGCAGAGGTCCTCTGATGATCATAGAGCGAAACAGAGTCTGCATGCGTTCAAGGTACTCAGCTTTTACGATATGGAAAACATCCATTTCTACATAAGAAAATGTAATAAGAAAGAATTCCTTTAGCACATCTTTACAAAAGAAATCCGTGTTATACTTTAAGACCAGATGTTCTCAACTTTTGATGCTCTAGCTGTTTTATACTTCAACCTCCAGATGCTCTACCAGCATGACCAATGATAACAGATTCTGGAAGCTGAAGTACAAGCCATCTAGAGAACCACTGCTTTAAGATACATTGCCCATTTTGCTAGTTCTACTATTAATGGGATAATCTTAAAAGTTACACAGAGAAATCTTAGAATTTATGAGATTTTGGTTGACATTAGTTGTATTGGCATGACAAGACAGCCTGTCAAGGATTTGCCAACCCACTTGTGAAATATTGTCTTTAGCATGAAATTGAAACACCTAATCTGGAACGAGGGGTTACATTTTCTGCATTCTACAAAAAAATTCTCCACACAAGACTTTTCTTCTTCTTTGTGAAGTGAATCAAAAACACACAGCAAGCACAACAGGTCAGGCTGATTGATCAGAAACACACAAATAATTTTGCAGTGTAACTACTTTTATTAGTCCATGTACCCAACACAACACTTGATGTATTGCTCAGTGTTGTTCATTTTAAAGAACTATGCAAAAATGCTCATGAAAATGCAGAAAAATCTCTCCAGAACTGATATTAATGGTAGAGAGGATTTTTGTGTTTACATGTGTTGTCCACTTCCAGCAAAAGGACAAACCTATTCAGGATTTACATCACTAAAAAAAAAAAAAGTCAGCTTCACTTTCCTCTGCATTCAATTTTTAAATCCTCAGTTTTATTCCATCTTGAATTTGAGAAAATATTACATTCTTCAATAGCAAATCAAAATGACATTTGTCCTCGTTTATCCTATCAAAATTCAATAGGTACATGTTGCTTGCATGGAGAAATCCATGTTGTACTTGCCAGCTATATAGGCCTTCAAAATAAGGGAACTCAGAGGAAAAAGAAAAAAAGCAGCAACTCCAATTCAAAACTAATATGGTTAAATATACAGCTTTTAAAACAGCTTGGAATATTATTTTAAAAAGAGTCATGTGTTAGGAATTACATGATGGGAGAGTAACACTTGCTCTTACAAGTTATTTTATTAATTAACTGGGCATTAGTAGCACATCAATATTGGTTCCTTTATCATTTAAGAATTTATAAAAAAAACCTTTAAAAAGAGCTAAGTGGACAAAACAACAACAGCAGCAGCAAACAGCCATAGAAATACCCACAAATGGCTCCTTCACCAGTGTTTTAGAAGCAATAGCTAAACATAACTTGTTATACTACAAGAGCAATGACATGCCATAGTGTTCTTCTAATTCTGCAAAAAGAACACTGATACACTTTTCTTACCCTGTCCTCCATGTTACCTGTAGCCTGTCATTTTCAAGCTTTGGTTTCAAACATGGGTTTTTAGCCATTAAACACTCAAAACTTTGGACCTGTATGGAGAAATATACCAGTTTCAATTTATTCCCACTTCTACCAGTGGGATAAAAACAAGCTTCACCTTCTTTTTCTCTAGAACAGTGGTTCTCAACCTGTGGGTCCCCAGATGTTCGTGGACTTCAGCTCCCAGAAGCCCCAGCCACTATGGTCAATGCTCAGGGCTTCTGGGAGCTGAAGTCCATGAACATCTGGGGACCCACAGGTTGAGAGCCACTGATCTAGAAAATGAAGACATTTACAGGAATTTGGTGGTTTCTTTTCAAAATCAAACATATTTCTTTGTTGTTGTTGTTGTTGTGTGCACCTTTAAGTCATTTCTGACTTACAACAACCCTAAGGTGACCCTGAGAGCCAGCATGTTGTAGTGGTTTGAACATGGGACTATGATTCTGGAGCACAGGAGTCAAATCCCTGCCCAGCCATGGAACCCCATTAGGTGACCTTCAACAAGTCATGTTCTCTCAGCCTCAGGGGAAGGCAAAGGCAAACACTCTCAATGAATCTTGCCAAGACAACCCCATGACAGATTCATTTTAGGGTTTCCATAAGTTGAAAATAAGTTGAAGGTACACAACGACAAGGCAAACTTATCATGGGATTTTCTTGGCAAGAAGTGGGTCAAACCACTACACCACGCTGGAGTTACTGTATCTGTACTGTACAGTTACATAGTTTCCATCCACTTGAACTGTTAATAGTGTTGTTTCCAGGCTACTCCCCCCTCCCACTAACTCTTAGGTTTCTCTAGCATAGAGCCATGACTGGGGACAAACTGCTACAAGTTTGTGCAAAAGCATCCTAAGTCCCACACTGGCATTTGAAAATCACAGTACAAGACACTACACTGTATATTAATTCCTCATTTCACTGAGTATTGGGGTGGCTCCTGTAAAGTTAGAAGGAAAAAAACAAAAAACAGTGCTATAGAGGCCAGGTAGGAAAGACGCACCTATTTGACAGATCCAGAACCGATGCTTCTCAACTGCCCCTGCCACCCCCTAGAGCTTGTAATACTTGTGGAACACAAAGATATAGCTTGATCATCATGTCCTAAATATGTATTCCTCACTTCCCCTTCCCCTTCATGCACGCTTGGGTCTTTATATTGTTTTCCATGCATTAGTTGGAAGAAATGAAATGTGAGGAATCTGTCTAAATTTGTATACTGTTTTAATTACATGGGAGCTTGAGGACAATGGGCTCTTTTCTCTAAGTCCAGCTGCAATAACTGGAGAGAACTGGGCCCTGAAAACCTGCCCCCATGCCCACCATACAGTCCTCTATAATTTCTGAAATTCTAAGGATTAGTGGATCTGCTGTCATCCAAATTTCCTGCCTCTACTGCCAAAGTTTCTTTTTCAATTGATAGCATTTATTTTCTATTGCAGTGCAGAAAGATATGTGTTTTCTTTGTTTCTTTCTTTTTAAATCAATGTATACCATCGCATATGTTTGCATATTCAATCAATTTGTGTACAGATTCTGAACAGAATCTGAACACAACTACTAGGAAGGAATATCTTTGTTTGTACATCAAGCTGAAGTTAATAAAGTTGTGGATTGTGCCCTCTATAGCTGGATTTTGAAAACTCTTAAGTGGTGTTATAGAACACTTTTTGAAGTGAATTTCAGAGATCATTATGTAACTGAATACAAGAACCAATAATGTCAGCATGCCATAACAACAAGTCACTGTGGTTCGATTTCAAATACTGCTGTGCATTTAATAGCTTCCTGCATGCTTTGTGCTCTTGCCCTAGCAATGTGATTGTACATGGGGGCACAACTTAGCAGATTAGCATTGAGAGGCCACATATTCAATAAGAATATGCATATTGTTCTTGACTTCCAAATAGATTGGTAATATTTCTCTGGAAAATATACTGTAATTCTTTTGAGACAGACAGAGAGGGTGGGGGGATGGTTTATACACAGAGTCAGTCCATTTTAGCTCTGTGGTTTTTTTTTTCATTTACTCCTCCACCAATAATTTCATTGGAATCTTGCAGGAATCTTAGAACCATAAGGTTTTTTTAATTAGACATTTCTGAACAGATGCTGAGAGAAGGAATCTAAAACTTAGGAAGCAGGAAAAATGATGGTACATAGTAGACACATTTTCAGTGTTTTGACTTATTCACAGGATGCAATGATATGCAAACTTAATGGGAGTAAATCTGATTGAACCCAGTGGAACTTACTTCCAAGTAAGCATGCAGAGAATTGCACTGCATATCTTCATGGTTATAGACAGAAAGAGGAAATGTAGTATCTGTTCAGATGGAAAATAATCAGAAGTTGGAACGGCAGTCAGAAATCAGATCCATTCTCAAGTATAATATAAATCTGTCTGTATCTCAAGGTAATTTTCCTTTAAGTGGGGAAAGAGAATGACTTTGTTAAACTTTAATAGTATGTGTTACTCAATACCCCATACCCAGTATCCCCATGTTTCCACTAACAAGGAAACATGTGCTATACAATGCTGAGAAGTAAATAATTCCCCAACTTCTTATTAAACTCTCCATAGCATACATAGTCACATATTGAAAAATAATCAACATAAATGACCCTTGTCTGGCATGGAGCAGCCATTGGCCAGAATCCAGGGCAGATGCTTAAGTCCCATTGATTTCAGTGAGACTTCTGACTAGTGCACCTCTGTGAGCTGGATCCCTGCCTCTGTGGTGAATATCTGTTACACATGTTCCACAACTAACCTCTACAGCTCTTGGAAGCGAATTTCTGAAGGGAACAATAAGGCCATGTATTCCATACATTTCAATTTCACAACTGTAGTCAAAACCAAAATATGTCAGAGGATTAAAGGGCTCCAGTGTATTTTGCATTATCAAGTGCTTTAAGCAAACACACTTTAAACAAAATACAAAAACTGGTCACATGGCCAATTTTGTTTGCAGGAGAAATTAAATTATACCATATGAGTAGCTTCCATTGCCTGTCCCTATGTTCATTTTCTCCTGTATTACGCTTCCTAGATTATTTTACCTTCTCTTAGCCATGCAAAAGCTATAGTGTTTCAAAGCTGGAGATTAGTGATGGTGGCAGCTTATTCCTTTTGGTTATCTACAGCACCATCTTAGTGTCTTGAGGCATAAAAGAATATTATCTGTGTGACAGTTATGGCTGGAGCCATCTATACTGTTCATGCTATCAGCACTCAAAAAGAGCTCCAAAAGAGAAATCATTCAGTTTAAGACATTTTTGCTTCCATCATTTTGGGGTTTTTATTAAAAAAAAAAAAAAGCTTAAAATGGTGGTAGTGCTGCACATTATGATGAAGGTTATAGGAAAATTTCAGTAAATCTATGATGTGGAAAGTATATGTGTACATGTACGCGGTTGAGGCTGTCTGATCTTTCATAAAGGCGGTTGACCATAAGCAAGACAACCTATAAATCGGCTTTCCTCCTTTACTTAATTTTCATCACAAATAATGTGCCACTCTGATTGCATGAAATCATCAGGAGTGTCTTCAATTACTGTGTGCAGCCTCTGATCAAAATGACTTCCTTTATTCTGAATCAAGGGTGGGGGCAGTGAGGGGAAAGAATGATGTGGTGTAAGGGATGGGGGGTGGGGAGGTGGAGGTGGAGGGGGCAAGGAGAATGCACAGCTAGTTACGTATTACAAATGTCAGGTTGCTGGGAAAGTGTATATATTCATATTTAATAATTTCTAAGCTGGAGTTGTGATTGTAATAATGGCTCATTCATATCTGCATTTCATTTAAATGCACTGTTTTGACTCGCTGAACATTTGTCAAAGATATTATAGCTAAACTTTTTCACATGACCACTGAGGTAATGACAAGCATTACATTACCAGTAAAACTGCATGACTTGCTGATACTTCCATTTTCCTTAGCAGCTTATGAAATAATCAAAATGTGTGCATGAAATGGCGTCCTGCTCTGAATTTATTTTAATACAGCCAGGCTTAGAGGGAGAAATGAAGAAGAGCGTAGGACCTCAGACACGAGAGACAATGACTTCACACAAAGCTGAATTTTACTAGCAGGAAAGATGGATATATGGGTATTAGACTTTTCATAGCTATAGGAAGGATAATCTTTCAATCAGATTAATGAGAAAATATATTGCATGGGCCCTACAGCACTTTTTGCTTTCCAGGCTAATACGTGATTTAAATCCCCAAAGTACATTTTCGGCATTACAATATCCTTTGATAATAATGTCGCTTGCACAAAGACAGATAAAAATAAAACAGTCCCCCTTGATTTCCCGTTTTAGATTTGAAGTATATTTTCAGTCCTTGTCTCACAACCAAGTGAATTCTATTGAGAAGAGTCACATTTAATAAGACAAAGAGAATTTTCTAATTATGCTACCTGTCAAGATTGGAATCTATGGGACTGCAAGAGCAATTGAAGAAACAGATGAGGCAATTGCATATAGTTTGGTTTACTTTGGTGTATGATTACTATTTGCACTTAGATATTGCTTAATGTAAATCAAGCAAATACAGAGACATGTGTATGGAGGTAAACATCAAGAGGCAGGTCTCAAAATGGATTCTACACACCCGTGTGTCTTTAAAAAAAAAAAGAAGAGAAGCCAATGTGCCTTTTTTCCCAGCATTACATATAGAAAAAAAAAATAGGGGAAACAGAACTGAAAGAGAAGAAAATGCTCTGAAATTATGCTATAAAGTGCATAAATATATGGCTTAAACACAAATGAAATAATTAAGGCTAGGGATACTAATAGAGATATATGCATAGGATTCACTTGTGTTCTTAGAAGAAAATAAACACTCTAATAATAAAGAAAAGCAGCACACAAAAGCCAGTAAAATGAGTCCTGCAATGCAATGAAGCTATTGGTATTCTGCTTGCTACCATTAAAATGCATCTGGCAGTTATAAATGTTCCCCTGGAATTTATCATTTATTCTCCTTTGGGGGTTTCTGGGGAACTGTTCATTGTCCAAGCCCCTTTAAACAATTCTCATGGTCAAAATTCTGTAAAAACTGGCCTGCAGTCTTATGAATGCATATCTGGAAGCTTGTCTTGTTAAACAAGCGGGGTTTACTTCTGAGTAAACAGTCATAGGTTGCACTCTTTGTGACACCATGAAAGTAAGAAAAGTGCCTAGCGTTGTTATTTTCATAACAGAGATCTGTACAAATCTGTAGCATTTCAGTAATATGGAAGAAGCATAAGCATCCTCTTTAGTTCATTTAAGGCCACCAAAATGTCACAAAGTAGTAAGCAAACATTCAGGTTCTACAGAAGTCCTTATATGAAATGATGTGAAAGAATATGGGCTAAGGTGGGAACTGGGTGTAGTATAGGTTTCTCTAAATCTGTAATTTATCGCAGTCTTGAGGTGGTATATGCAGGAGGAGTTATGCAGAGTTATTTACATTATCTCTCAAAGTGCACAACAAAATGGAAGATGTATCTACTGATTGTGGGATGCCTTTCCCTTAGAGGCCCAGTTGGTGCTGACGTTGGTTTCATGCTGGCACCAAGTTATTTCTTTTAAAATTAAAGCCTAATGATTTCATCTAAATCTCCGTATACACATGGCTGAAATTGTTTTAACCTTTCAAAAATTATTCAATTGTTTATTGTTTTAAATTTTAAATTGTCTAAACTAGTTGCCTTGCCCAGAGACAGGGCATGTTAGAAATGTTTTAATGAAACAAATACAGAGACATGCACGAACACACAACTAAATGGATGTTCCAACCTTATATGAGAATGATATATATGTTCACCTACTACTACTTGCCATAAATTAGTTTGAAAAACTACAGTGTTAAATTAAATTAGTTTGAAGCACTACAGCGTTAAAGTGCTGCTATTCCACTATCAACCTCCTATGGAATTCTGGGGTTTGTCGTTTAGGGAAGGGCACTTTGAATTCTCAGCCAAAGAGCTCTTTGGTCTCAGTAAACTACAAACCCCAGAATTCCATAAAGCGTAGAAAGTGGAATAGCAGCAGTTTAACACTGTAGTGCGGAAATGGCCCCCTTCTAGGATCCCAATCCAATCACCCTCAATTAGTAATAAAATATTATTACTGATGGCTGGAATCCAGTATGGCAATTATGAGTGTGTTGCACATTCACGATCCCTATGTAGCTCCCAGTTTAGGGTTTACATAGGGACAGTAAAAGTCCTCTGGTTCCCACTTACTGGGCAGCAGCCACTGTATGCAATGGAGATCTGTGATCTGTTCCCCTGTCAATCAGGAAATGATTGGATAATTCCCCCTTGACCCCAAGTGAGTGATCTCCATGCAAGGGAAAATTCTCAGTTTAGAGAGAAAGAGACCCCCTTCACCACATTGTTTGCTTCCCAGTAAGTGGCGATGGGGGGGATTGGGCTGGGTTCACTGTGTAGCAGTGTAACTGTGGTGTTTACACAGATGTAAATCCCATACAGGATTCCAGCCATCATCCATCCATCCATCCATCCATCCAGCCATTCATTCATTTCCCCTTTTCTCCAAAAATTCGGTCCCATGACTGATTCATCCATGTGTGCCAGTCACCACCCAGTTGACTGTGCTGAACAAAAGATGGTTGTGGGAGACCAGGCAAGATTCTTAAAGAATTTGGGGGGAGGGCATATCTAGGAAAAAAACAGAACAAAAGTGTTTGTGCAGATAAGACCAGGACAGTCTGTAAAAATATGTGTGAGACAATAATTTGCTGGATCAATGCAGTACTTAGTGAGTTAGAAAAAGAGTAAGAAAAAATTGTTGTGATGGAAGTAATATAAAGGATTCTATGCTTGGAAAACAATATTTCAATGGCTGGGGAAGAAATCCATTTACAACCTGAGATCCTGATGAGCCAGAGGGAGCAATATTGGGTTGTGTGGTCCGGTTCTTGCAAGCAGGCACTTGTCAGAGTTAGCAACCTTTGCATGCTTATACTCACTAACAGCTAGTTTTTGTGATTGCTGATTTTCTGTTTGTTTACTTTCCATACTCACTCTCTTCCTATATCACTCTAACTCATGGCTGTTTTATCTTCTTCTTTCTCCTCTATGTATTTGATTATGCACAAGGTTTTAAAAGTAAGCTTGTTTTCTTTTTCTCATAAACTTTGTGTGGGGTCATGGGACCAGTTGTTGTTCAGCTTCTGTTTTTTGTTTTTGTTTTTTAATTTGATTACTCTGTTGGAGAGATCCACTACTGTCTCTCAATGGGTGTTTAAAATGAAACAGAATTCAGAACGAAAAGTGGAATGCTTCGAGGCAAGAATAGTTGCTCAAGTCTTCTTACAGAAATTCGAAACACACTTTGAGAAAACATTTTCACCTATTATCAAGCATAGCACCATAAGACTCCTTCTTAGTATGGCTGCTGAGTGAGGCCATTTTCACACTACATTATTATAGTGCTGTTATTCCACTTTCAAAATCCTGTGGGATTCTAGGGTTTGTAGTTTACTGAGGCTAAAGAGCTCTCTGGCTGAGAATTCTAAATGCCCCTCCCTGAGCTGCAAACCCCAGGATTCCATAGGATGTTGAATGTGGAATAATAGCACTATAACAGTGTGGGGCAGAAATGGCTTGATACCATTATTTGTATTTGATTATGCACAAGTTTTAGTAAGCAAGGGTACCTTTATATGTTTTTAGTAAGTGAAGGTACCTATATAAGCTCAAATGATTTAACTGTTCAGAGGCTGCTAAGTAGGAAACTATGCAATCAATTCCATTGTCAGCCAATATTTGGTGATGTCATGGACCGAACAACAATAACTTGGGATAGAAATGAATGGAAATCAATGTAACTTACAACATCTTACTAGGAACGAAGCCACACTGAAATCAATGGGACTTACATCTAAACTGAGATGTATTCAAGTGTGTTGTAAAGACTGTTAATAATAATCTGTCAGTGGTCAAATTTCTGTTGATTGTGTGAAATTGAATCCATATTAAAACCTGTGTGCAAAAGAATTTCAGTCTTTTCTTCATTACCATATCCAACCCCACTATGTAGCCTCCCCCATGTGTGGGTGTTTGTGAATCTAGGTAAAACTTTTTCTGACTATAGGCAAGAGTAAGCTTTCTGTATTGTGCAACTTTTCCTGGCAATTAATCACACAATGTTCCCATACAATGTACACGCAAAATAAGCACATTTTATTTCCTTTTATTATTTCTAAGTAAATCAGGAAATGTTCTCCTTTCCTTAGTAAACATACACATACGTAATACCAACATTACTGTGTACACTAGCAATTTGTGATTTTCAGTTGCACAAAACTATTAATCAGGGTCTGCTTCATGAAAGTATGCATAGTTCAGCAAAAAGTCGATCCTATGTTGGCGTGTAAGTCCTCATTTGTTTCTGTGTCATATGAAACCACAATTTTTCTCCTCACCTGAAGGAAAGACAAGGTATTTTCTGTTAATTCAGAGAATTTGGACATTTGTGAACACAATTTGTGTGCAGTTTTCATAGCTAAACTGTAATAGCTTCAGCCTTGTTGCAAGAACCTTTAATGATTAGAAGTTATTATTTTTTTGTGTGTGTGTGTATGTCTTTTTAATCCATCAGCCAGTCTCTCTGTACTTGCTGTATATATGTGTGCTTCCCTTCAGAAAGGAAAAGAGAGGGTTTTTTTTTCTTTTTTGTGCAGATTTTTTTTTTTTTTTTGGAAAATTATGAAACCTTGACAAAAAGCAAAATATTTTTTGCCTAGATTAATAACTTTGAAGAGCCTTCACAAACTTCAGCTGGACCAAAGTATTGCCACCAGATTGTTAACTAGGGATAGGGAGCATGCAATTCCATTCTGGAAACAGCTCTGTTGATTGGCAGTCTGATCTATAAAGCCCTATATGGCTGAGGTCCAAGCTGTTTGAAGCACTATATCTTCTCATATAAACCCACCTATGCTTTAAGATTTTCAGGAGAGGTATTTTTTTTTATCCTACCATATTCACAGAATCATAGGACAGGGACTTCTTGGTGGCTGCTTCCAGACTTTGGAACTCCCTTCCAAGGTAGGCTAGGATAGCTCCTTCTTTGTTGTCTTTTTGGTGGCAGTAAAGACTTTTTGTGGTTCGTTCCTGCTTTGAGGAATTTATTCTTATTAAAAGAAAATTATTTTTTATGGTGTTGTACTGCTTTTATTCTTTGTTTTAAAGTAATATTATAAATGTTTTAAATTTTGTTGTCAGTTTCTGTTTTAATCTCAGCTTTTTGTGTGTTTTTAACCATATGTATTTTTATTGCACTTCTATTTTGTAAGCATCCTGCAGTGTCAGTTTGGGAAATAGATGGACTATAAATGGATGGATTGATGGATGGATGTCTCCTTCTCACAGAGACAACAGTTCTTTCAGAAACTGGGTAAGAACAAATATTTGTTAAGAACAAACATTTTTGCAAATTTCCTTCATATTCCTTTTTTAATGATAATACACTGAAGGTTTTTACATTGCTTCTCATCTCTTTACCATTTTAGAAGACAATCTGGGATGAAAGGCAGTAATGAAAGAGGAAGACTGCACTCCAAGTGGACAAATTCAATGAAGGAAGCTACAGGCCTGAGTCTGCAAGACCTGAGCAAGGCTGTTGATATCCTGGATTCTTGGAGATCTCTCATTCATAGGATCACTGTAAGTTGAAGTTGACTTCATGGCAAATACCACCACCAACACACTCAGTCATGTTTATGGTTGAGCATGGGGTTTGTGCTGACAGCTTCATGGAGAATGTGGACTTGGGGAAGGATTTGATGGAGGTAGGAGAGTTGGGCCATTTCTGCACTAGACTGTTATATTGCTATTATTCCACTTTCAACATCCTATGGAATCCCAGGGTTTGCAGTGTAGGGAGGGGCCTTAGGGATTCCATAGGATGTTGAAAGTGGAATAATAGCACTATAAAAGTCTAGTGTGGAAATGGCATTGGAATCACATAGGCTTTCTTGGAGGAAGTTCTAATGATGTGTGGCAGAAAAGAACAAAGGACAGAATCTTTTGAAGCAGGAGCTCTGGTAATGGTGGGGATCCTTTTCCAGCACCTTTCTCATATTAACTACAAGAGAGTCCCTCGTAGCGATCAGTGACACAGGTGACAGTTGCACAAGGAAAACATTTCTTTGAGTCACAGAGTCTTATGGGTGGAATTGTTTTCTAGAGCTGCTCTTCTATAGTTTTTCTGAGATTTACATATTTATATTTTTCTGATATAATGGCCCTTTCCACACGGGGTAAAAAAAACGGCTTAGGGCGAGCTCATCCGGAGGTCGTCCACACCGTGGGGCGCGCTAGAGTGGTTTGAAAAGTGGAGGTTCCACACCTCAAACCGCGCTAGCGCGGCCACAAGGGGTGGCGCGTTGCGTTTTTTAAAAACCACATTTTATGAGGTTTTTAAAAAACGCGAGCACGCTAACCCGTTGCAGCGCCCCGTTTGAAACTGCAGGGATGTGCTAGCATGTCCCTGCAGAGCTGCCCGGGGGCGGGCTTCCGGCTGGCGTGCTGCCCTGATTGGCGGAGCGCCGCCGGAAGTCTCCGGCCGCCATTTTGGCCGCCGCCGAACGCCACCGAAATTCGCCAGCGTGTGGAGCGGCGAACGCGTGCTCCCCGCAGGGACGGAGCAACCTGTTTTCAGGTAAGATCCGTCCCTGCGTGCGCTGCCCTGTTTCCCCGTCCCCCGTGTGGAAAGGGCCAATATTTAATCTTTAGTTTTTGGTATGTTTTGAAAGGGATACTTAAATAAGTAATTATTTTGTGTAAGACTAAAAAAGGAGACTTTATACATGGGTGTGTGACATAAAGAACTGGCTTTAGGATTTTGACTCTAAATTATGATTATGTCAGGGTTTTTTTCCTTCATGCAAGAACTGACCACAGAGAATGCAGGGGTCCTGTCTTTATTGACATCTGAAGTTTGGAACTCTTTGCTTAAGGAGATATGTCAAATCAGTAGTACTCCTTGCACTGATAGAAGAACCTTTTTCACATTACAGATGCCCGAAATAATGCTATTAATGATCTGATTCTTTTCCTTCTTTAATCTTAGTGTTAACTGATGTATATTTTACAGAGTTATAAAGGTGATATATAATATAATCTCCATTGTTCTCAATAATAACATACAGCATTTTTGGTAAGTTAATTCAGTAGTTTTAAATCTTAAAAAGAGTATATTTTTGTTATAAAATATATTTCACACTAGAACCACTCAGAACACTGATACAATAGGATATCCAGTCCTAAAATAATTTCCTGTGCCTTCTAAGACACCACAGCCCATCACAGATGCACACATGTACACACACAAACACACCAGTTTGACAAAAAGGCAGAGTCAAATTTGCAAAATGGATTTTGTTCATCACATTTCAATTATAGCCATATTAATTGCTTGAAGATAATTATATATCTGCAAATTTACAGAGAGAACATATTCTGCATGGCTGTACCATTGTTTAGATTTGTAGCAGATCATTATCTATTGTGGTAGTTCTATGATATCCCCTTTCAGTCTTCAGAAAGCATAGGAATACAAAGAATTCAAAATCACCATGAAATGGTAGACAGAGGGGGTATGGTACAGACATGCTAATGTGCTCTAGAGGTATACTTATCAGAGATCTATAACTTTGGATGGTCTATAAGCTAACTGACTTGTAACTAGCAGAACTTCTAATCCCATCAATTCCGGTTTGGAGAAGAAACAATGGACTCAATTAAGATATTGCTCACAGACAATGGATGACAGAAACTTTTCCAAACCTTCATTTCTCCTCTGGCCATCTTCTAAAAATGTTCCTGTAAAGGTCTGAGGCCTTGCCAAATAGAACAGGCTATGATGTGGGTAACTAAGAGCGAAGGGGGATATCATGGGAAAGTAGGTAGAAACACTTTCTGAGACTTCCTTATCTCCTTCTGTAAGTGGTTATCTGGATCCAGCCTATTATCTTTTCAAATCAGGTATTTCTTTATATTTTTATCTATCTCAGGTGATCCAAACTAGAGATAGAAATAATATTTGTAATTATTCATTTTGAGGGGTGAAAAATGGGATTTCCGACAGTCCAGAAACCACATTTGGGAAGAATATTAGACCAGCAAAAATTTTGTATCTTTTTTCCCCCCTGGTATTCCAACATCCTGAAGTACTTCAGAAGAATTCTTATGCAGAGAATTTGTCCCCCAACGCCCAAGCGAAGCAGTGGTGGGGGGCGACCTTTGCTGCCCTCTTGCGAGAAGGGGCCGCCGGGGGAGGGGGTGGGGCACGGCGGTGTTTTTAGGGCCGCCCCGCCTCCTCCCTTGGCCTCTTTGTCCAGCAGGCGACGAGAGAGGACGACGCTGGTAGGCTCTCCATCCTGACCGCGTGGTCGGAGTGAGGCCTGCTCCCACGTGGCGAGCCTGAGCATTGACAGCCGGCCTCTCCGTCTTTGTTCAAGCAGCAGAGGGGGACTTGGCTGGCGCGGCGCTGCTGTGCTCCTTTAAGTCTGCTTTCGACGAAAGGGAAGGGCTGAGGGCCGAGGCGGCGAGGGCTCAGCAGAAGTGGTGGTCGGTCGCCTCAGCGTCCGCCCTGGTAAAGGGCGGGGGTGCAGGGTGGCCTGCATCCGGGGCCCGTTTCCCCCCTCACTAGTCTTTCCATCGGTTTTGATTGCTTGTTTAGGGTTTGAGAGGTGGTTTGCAGGGAAGAGGCGGTTGCGCGTGGGTAGGCTGCCCCCCACTAGTTAGCTCGAAGGCCTCCCGGGTTGGGGGAGGGTGCCCCCTATTTACATTTTGGGGGCCCAGCTCGCAGAGAAGGCTTCTTCTTGGTTGCTTCTCTGAACGCAGCAGTTGGGTTGAGAGAGTGTGACTATTAGTAAGACTTTGCGCTGCACCCCCCTTCCCCCCCCTGGTTTGTCCACGGGTAGTTGTGAGTGGCTGTAGGAGGAGAGGGCTGAGACGGTAGGCCCATATTGAAGAATAAACAGTTATTAAAAAAAAATGTAGAAAGTTTTATCGCAAAGGGCAAGTTGTTGTGTCTGAATATGGCTTCCGAGCAACTTGCAACATCCAAGGGGAAGCAGCCTGCAGGGAAGGCCAAAACAACCAAAGGGGCTGCAGGAGCGAAAGGGGCCACGCCAGCCAAGAGGCGCAAGCCGGCTAGACCTGCGGCTGCCCCACTAGTGGCTTCTTCCTCCTCGGAGGATGAAGGGGGGGTATATACATTGGCCAGTTTTAAGAAGCTTCAGACCAAGGGGAAAAGGCAATCTGCAGTGCTGGGAGGAGGCAGCGACGAGCAGTTGGTTGTCATGCCAGTGGGCACTATTAACTGGATGTTGGCACGACTAGATGCCCTTGAGAAGAGACAATCGGGAGAAAACAGCAGCCAATCATTGTCGGAGGGGCAGAGTCAGGCTTCTTCATTGCAACAAGTCGGCGGGGCGGCCGGACCCTCAGGGAATTCAGCAGCAGCAGGAGAAGTACAGGGTGAGTATAATAGCCTGGGGGATAACGTTGCGCCTATGTCTTGGCCTTGGAACCTAGCTACACCATCAGGTAACACGGGAAGGGCCCCGCCTGCTAGCATTTCCGAGCCATTAGCTTCTTCCTCTCCAGCCTCACAGGGCGAGGCAGAATCGCCCTCCCAGCCGCATTCAAGTGGGGTAGAAAATTCTCAGGTGACCCCGGGACTTGTTCAGGGTAGGGATTGTGGGTCACAGGAGAAAGACAAGGACGTCAACATTGGGCAAGTGGAAGAAGGACAGCTGGGGGTTCTGGATGAACACCTCGCTGTGGCCACTATCGAGAAAATACTGAAGGGAGAATATGTTGATTTGTTCACCCTTTTATATCGTGAACTAGACAAAAAAGAGAAAGAGGATTTGGATGCGGGAGAGAAAGAAAAATTGAAACATCGTAGGATTGAGAGGAACTGGTCTAATTGGTTTATAGGATACATGATTTACATGGATGTGATAATTAAGGCCCAGCCTTTCAGGGGGCATTCTATGCTAGTGTATTTGAATACCATTTATAGGGCCCATACAGAGTTTTCAGGGAATGGCTGGCTGCATTATGATGAGAAGTTTAGGCTGAGAGCAGAGCGACAGCCAAGCCTACTCTGGGACGAAATCATAACTGAACTATGGATGCAGATGCTGACCTCAGCGCTCCCAGTGTTTGATGAGTGAGCCCAATCAGGACATCTGGTGCAGATTAGTAAGTCTGGCCGCTCCCCCAAGGCACAGGGATCTCAAGAACAGCAACAGCAGCCACAGCTGTGCTGGGACTATGGGACGCAGGGGTCTTGTGCCCGTCATCCCTGCAAATACAAGCACGTATGTGGGATCTGCTGGGGCCCCCACCCCGCTCGCTACTGCAATAAGGGGAGGGGGAGCGGGCTTCAAGGAGGGAGCCAATAAATGGGGGCCAGGGAATCAACCGGCTGTTTACAAAGGGCCCCAGTCCAATTAAAGTGGAAAGGCTGCAGGCATGGCTCCAATTTTATCTGGACCAAGCAGCAGCACAATACTTGAAAGAGGGATTTACTGAAGGTTTCAGGATCCCAAGTACGGGTCCTCGTAAGTTTTTTATGGCTAACAATCTTAGATCTGTGGTAGGTAATGAGCATGTACCCCTTTGATCAACCTCCTACCCCTAATGTTAGGATTTCCCCACTAGGTGTAGTCCCCAAGAAAGCCCCGGGTGAATTTCAGCTAATCCACCATTTGTCTTACCCCAAAGGTGAATCCGTTAATGATGCCATCCCTGCGGAGCTATGTTCAGTCAGGTATACTTCGTTTGATACAGCAGTGCGGGTAGTGCGCAGACATGGTGTTGGTGCCGAGCTGGCTAAATCTGACATCAAGTCAGCCTTTCGCCTACTACCCGTTCATCCCTCTGATTTCGAACTACTAGGATTCGCCTTTGAGGGTAAATTCTATGTTGATCGCTCTCTCCCAATGGGATGTTCCGTGTCGTGTTCTGCCTTCGAAAAGTTCAGTACTTTCTTAGAATGGGCCATCAAAAGGAAATCTGGCCTTTCAGGCATTGTGCATTACTTAGACGATTTTTTATTTGTCGGACAGGCCGGTTCTGGGCATTCTTGTTAGCACAATTCACATCGCTCAGGGGGGATCTGTGTGTGCCATTGGCACATGAGAAAACTGAAGGTCCTTCACAGCAGCTCACATTTTTAGGCATCGAGTTGGATACAGTGAACCAGAAATGTAAATTGCCACTTTCCAAGGTTCAAGATTTGAGATCAAGGGTGTCATCATTTCTAGGCAGGCGCAAGGCGACCCTTAGGGAGCTTCAGGAGATCCTGGGACACCTTAATTTCGCGTGCAGGGTGGTGGCACTTGGCAGGGCGTTTCTTAGGCGCCTGTGTGATGCCACCAAGGGCGCCACCAAACCGCATCACAGGATCAGGGTCACAAGGGAGATGAAATTGGACCTAGAAGTATGGCAGGAGTTCCTGGCAGGCTTTAATGGGGTCTCCTTTTGGCGGGATGAAATCAAGGTTAGGGACGCATTACAGATATCATCGGACGCAGCAGGATCCGTGGGTTTTGGAGTCTTTTTCAGGGGCAGGTGGTGTGCACAGAGATGGCCTGAGAGCTGGGTGGAAGCGGGCATCACAGCTGACCTTACATTTTTGGAATTCTTTCCAATATTGGTGGCAGTGCACATCTGGGCACGGGAGTTGGCAAACGTCTCAGTCCACTTTTGGTGTGACGATCAATCTACTGTCAGGGTGATTAACTCCCTCTCTTCCAGATCACAACGCGTTATGCGCCTGGTTCGGGCTTTTACACTTCAATGTCTCCGCTTTAACATAGTCTTTACAGCTGTACATGTGGCAGGCGTGGATAATTCCTTGGCTGACTCTCTCTCCCGTATGCAGATGGATCGTTTCAGGGAACTTGCGCCAGAAGCTGCAGTTCGTCCAGAGCTGATGCCCTCCCACCTGTGGAAGCTTGGCGGGGTGAGGTAACACAGATGATTGGTATGTCAATTGCACCGAGCACCAGAAAGAGTTATAATAGAGCTCTTAGGGAGTTTAACAGTTTTCGGGATCCAAGGGTTTATCTGACGCTTGGCCACTCCCGGTGGACCATGTTTTGTAGTTTTGTGTGGCCCTCAAGCAAGCAAACTTATCTTCACAATCCATTAGATCTCGCATTTCAGCACTGGCCTTTTTCTCCAAGGCGAGAGGTCTCCCCATCCAACCGGTGATTTTAGGATACTTAAATTTGTAGAGGGATGGCACCGGTCGAAAGGGGCGACCCAAGATAGCAGACAACCACTCTCCCCAGACATTTTGAGAGGTCTGAGTGGTGCTTGGAGGGTTTTGTGTGCTTCGGCATATGAGGCTCTCTTGTTTCACTCGGCGGCTCTTGCAGCATTCTTTGGAGCATTAAGGGTGAGCGAGCTGGTTGTTCAGAGTAAAGGGGACAGGTCGGGCAGGGCCCTGGAGTTTCGTGACCTGTACTGCGGTGAGCGGTATTTGCGTCTGCACATTAGGAGATCAAAGACAGACCAGGCCAGGAGGGGCAATGTGATAACTTTACAGGAATGTTCTGATCCAACGTTGTGCCCTATCAGGGCACTGAGAGTTATACGGCCAGCTGGGGGACCCATGCGGGGCCACTGTTTTGCCATGCTGATGCGGTTCCGCTCACCAGGTATCAGTTTTGGGCTGTGACAAAGAAAGCCCTATCACATCTGGGTTTGCATGGAGCCAATTTTGGCACGCATTCTTTTCGCATTGGTGCAGCCTCTACTGCAGCATCGATGGGCATGAAGGCCAAGGACATCCGGAGGATGGGGAGATGGAAGTCCTCGGCATACCAGCGGTATGTGAGGCCCATCCAACTGCCCTAATGTTTCTGGTTCTTTTCAGAGTGACCTGCTTCAAGGAGGAAGTGAGTGCTGATTTGTGGTCACAGTTTCGTCTTTTGGGCTGAGCGGCGAGCTCGAGATGGCCAATTAGGGCCGAATTTGGGATTGGGCGAGCGAGCCTCGATTCAATGGTTTGGCAAGAGAGGTCTTTGCTGGCACGGTTTGTTACCTGAGCTGTTTAAGGAGGGCTGTTTGCCTCTGCCTGACGTGTTGGTCATTCACCTTGGGGGTAATGACCTTGGACTTTTGAAAGGAAAAGCACTGATTATACAAGCCATCCATGATATGCGACATATTCAACACACATGGCCTCGCACCTGCATTGCTTAGTTGGCTCTGATTCAAAGAAGAGTATGGCGTGGGGGAGGTGACCCACGGCCTTTAGAGTTTGCACGTAGACGAGTGAACAAAGAAATTTACAAGGCTATGAAACAGGGCTTGGGTTATTTTATTCCACATCATGACATCATTTTTGATAAACCAGAGTTGTATAGACATGACGGGATCCACTTGTCACCTACAGGTAATGATATCTTTCTGTGGGATTTGCAGGTGGGTATTGAAGCCATCCTGGAGGTGGGCTGGGGGATAAGGACTAAGCAGACACTTGACCTTATCCATGGCTGGTGGGGGGGGGTCAATGGTGTCGGTGAGTACCTATGGCACCATTTGGTGTAGGATAAACGCTATCCTTGAGGAGGGCTCAGGACTGGCCCTCACTGGCGTGAGCCCGGGGGTGGCGGTTCGGGGCTCACCTCCCAGACAGGGGCCGGCCAAGGTCTTAACGCAGCTTCAGCGGTTGGCTTTGGGGCCCGGTATCTCGCTATATGGGCTATGGAAGAAGGTCGGGAGCTGACTCTTGCCGTAGTTCACACAGGCCTTGACCCCCCGTCTTAGGTCAGAAGTTCAAGTTCAAGTTCACCTCATAATTATGTTAATTAGGCATATTAATAAATTGCCCTAGTTGAACCCAAGCCCTGTGTGTGGTCTCTTCATTTCGCGGGTTGGGCGGCAAAAACATTTGAGGAAGTTTTACACACAGAGAGAGTTTTCCAAACAAACAAACAAACAAACAGAGGTTTATACAAAAAAAAAGTCATTTTCCCCACAGAATACTTTCTTGCACAACACTTTGGGATGTTTGAGTACAGGGAGAATACTGTGGAAGAATATTCGTTTTCTTCTTCATCAGAGAGGAAACTGCATGCAGGAATGGAATAGTTCAGGATTTACGTCCCTGTTACAAGATACTAACACTTTAAATCAGTGTGGATATTGTTTTCTTCTCCAGTGGTTCTGGTTTCTAACTCCAAGAATTCTGGAACATTGGCCATAATGCCTAGGACTTATTGGCTATATAGCCCAAAATATCTAGAGCACAGTAGATTGCATACACAGTAGATTGCATACACAGTAGATTGCATACTTGCTGTATTCCATTTGGAAAGACCACATTTTTCTTGGTTCAAAGTGTCCTAGTTCAGAACAGATGAGATGAAGATGAAGCTAGGTAGATAGAGGAAAAAAGATCACTGTGATAACACTTTCAGACTTAAACATCTCTCTCTGTATAAGAGAAGGTTTCAATATATGGCAAAGATTTTTATACCAAAACTTATATATTGTACACAATTTTGAAGTAATACATTTTGAGTAATGATGTTACCTGTAAACTCAGCATTTTAGAGGCTGGGGGGGGGCAGTGATTTTTTTTCCACAAAATGATGTAACCACTGAAAAGAGTTACATTTTTTTAGCTTAACGAGTAACTTTTGCCTGTTACTCCTTAAATGTTGTTTCAGAGAGTGGTCATTTTCTTTTTAGGGTTTCTAAGAATTAACTGAAAAACTAACAGGAAAGCAATATATTAGTAAGGTACAGCAGCTCACATTACTGTGATAAATTATAAGGAACATCTAACATGTTTCCTCCCTCCCTCCCTTCCTTCCTTCCTTCTTTAAATAATTTTCCAATTTCTGATAATGTTCCAAATTCAGGCAAATTTCTTTAGCTTCAGTAATAATGGTAATAAAATCCATGTCTCTTTCTTTGCTAAGAGTGTGAAATCTGTGAATGTGTATTTCTGGATATTGACAAGTTCTCAATCTACTCAGGACATATGACAACTCTGCTAACCTTTAAAAGAACATCTTGACAGTTACATGTCACCATGTTGCCATGAAGCACAGAGGCAGAATCGCCAATGGCACTAATGTTTGTGTTCAAACAACTGTTTTGGTGACTGCTTTTCAGTTGTTCATGCAGCAATCCCTATGTATAGCTTCTGATTTTATAGGTACAGGCATTTGCTTGCCTATTTTTTTCCTTCTTTCTCTTGTAAACAGACACACACACACACACACACACACACTTATCAGTTTATATAATATTTTGGGAATCATTAGGATGAAAGGCACTATAAATGCAAGATATTATTAAAAATGAGATAAGTAAATGGAAAGAAAAGGCAGATAAACCTAGGCAGATCCCCCAGCTATTTCCAACCATGCAAAGGAGAAGGCCTTGAGCAGATTATCTCCCCTTAAGCCTGCCTTTCAGGCCTTGTGTCCTGAATTTATTCAGGATTAATCCTCTACTTCAAAAGAGATGTTGCTACTTAAACAGCAATACATTTCCTTCCTGCACTCTATCTATTGCCCTTTTCACCCTGGTGAGATTCAGTAGGGGTAACTTAAGTGTTCTTTCCCTGTCCATGGTGAGTACTATTGAAGACAGAAGGGGGCTTTTCCAGAAATATGAGGTACCTCAGTCAGGTATCTTTGCCAAAATCTGATCCTGGCCCCTTCAAAAATCAATAAGATTCTAATCCAATAGAAGTATCCTTTGCTCTCCCCTCTCTGGAATTTTCATTGTAGGTAAGTGTGAAGCTGGACTATGCAAACTCTTCACTTTCTCATTAGTGATGCACACTTCTGAATATCTGAAATGGTGGTACTTGCATCCTTTGTGAGGACTTCGAGAGAGCAAAGATAACATTTTTTAAAATAAAAACTATTAAATCTGTGGCAGTTGCTCACCCTAAGGTCTTCATTATCCTTCTTTGTCCGAATAGTGGATTGTTTTCTAGTTATGGCCTCCATTAAATTGTAAGAACAACAGGAGCTAGCTTTTCAAAGTGTTTCAGGGTTGAAGATTACACAAAAAAATGTAGATTGATTCCGGGAAAGAACCTTAACCTGTATTTAATACATTAAGCAAATGTCCTGCAATCGCAACAGGTGGGGAGGGATGGCAGTGGGATCGTGACAACATCATGCAGAACCATAGCCCATGGACTGCTGCCATCCCATCCCCATAGCGGGACTGCGATGCCATACAGAAATGACCTCAGGGTGGCATACAAGTAAAGTCAATTTAAGAACTTTGAAACAATAAAAAATTAAACAATCAACAGAGCAAAACATATTAAACAATTTTACAGATTAAAAGAGGTTCTTAGAATTTTTTAAAAAGTCAGTTCAATACCATGTATGTGTACATTTTGGCAGTAATTAATTAGGCCCCAAAGGCATTAATAAAGAACCATGTGATAACTTGATGGGACAATAAAGCCAGCATCAGACCTAGTTTGGTGTCCAAGGGGAAAGTTTTTCATAACTAAGGTATCACAGCTGAGAAGATTCTGTCCCATGTCCTAATACAGTGTATTGCTCCTACTTGTGGTGTACAAGAAATGTGTGATCAAGCATACTCTCAGATGGTGCAATGAGTAGGACTGATGAAGTCTTATAACCTTCCTTGCTTGATCTTAGTTCCTTTTGGATTGCTGACAGAGGCAGATAGAGATTTTACTGCATTTAGAGTTAGAGAGTGTCTGACCCTAACAATTAAGGTGACTGATAGTTCCTGATTCTCGCAGTGCAAGGTTCTGGGAGCTGTGATTGAGGAGATCACCTTTGAGACCAACTTTCTTCATCCATTCAGAATTCTGAAGTCCTGCATCTGAGATAACTGACATCAATGGGTTCCTGAGGATTACTCTTCTTTGATTCTGGATGTACTGATGTTTAGTTGGGTTTGTTACTCATTTAGAGTGGAATTCTAACACAGGTCCTCCCTTGCAGATTATCTTTGATGCTTGTTCATGAATGGTGCCCTAAATAAATCCTTTTCTTATGTCCTTATTTACTTCTGTGGGTGCAAGTCTGCTCTCGGCTATATCACATTAGCAAGTACCTATCAGTCTAGTCTGTTTAGAAGGGAGATTCAAAATTAGCCTGAATTTTTTTAATCTTCATACTGGCCTAAATACTAATATTAGTCTAGGCTAGAAACATTGAATCAAATGGATTTAGTAACATGTTGACTGTCCATCAATTTAATAGCTCTATTCTAGTTGGGACTAAGTAGATTCCAGCTACTATTTTTATTTTACTACATATCATTACATTCATTTTCTTTATAAATACACATTTCCAAATATTTCCCCTCTCCCAACAATACACATTTAAAAAAAAATTTGATTTCATTTTTGACCAGAGAAAATTGCATTAGAATGTATGGGAAGTATCAATGCTGGTGGATAACTATATTCTGATCTGCATATCTGTCCAGACAGTGCAGGCTGGATCAGATCCAAAGCTTGGAAAAAGTTACTCCTTAAGACTAGAACTCCAAAAATGCTGTGGTCCAAAAAAGTAGTTGCATCATGAAAAAAATAATGTTTCCAAGCTGCCTGTTTTGGGGAGTTGAGGGGCTGGAATTCACTTTATCTCCATTAACAAATGGCTCCTGTTACAACTCCTACCTCATCTACACGTCAGCAAGCCAATATATGCATTTACATTATGGACAGGACTATAGTTTTAGGATCTAGATTGTTTCCAGACTTTCTTACTGATTGGCTTCTAAGAAAGATTCTTCACCATGCCCTTTTCCTTAAAAGAATTAAGATGGGTATTCACAAAACCATTTGTTTAACATCAAGGTGACTTACTTTCAAGAATACATACTAGCATTCATCATAATGTCCTCAGACTGGGAGAACAGTGTTGCGCTCATAAGTCTTCACCAATCGAGGTTTTCAAATGTGGCTTTATTGTTGGTCTGAAGGCATATTGTGCCATTCAAAAGACTAGGAAGTGTGTGCCATTCATCATGAGTTATCATTTTATGGTGAAAAAGCATTGTTGCTAGAAGATTTCAGAAAGGTGATAATTTCTGTTTCTCAGTAGCAGATAGCTCAACATTAGGATACAATTTAGACCATGGGTTTTCCATTAGTAGATCATGACTTGAAACTGGGATGAATAAGTGACAACACCGTTTTTTCATTGACAGTTGGGCATGTGGGATTGTGTTTTTTTTTAAAGAAAAAAAGAGAAGGGAGGGGGTGAGGGAAAAGAAAGGCAGGGAAGAGCAAACACAGAAAGTAAAGATGAAATCCAAGCAAAAAGATAGAGACATACATATATGAAAACCAGTTGTGTAGGGATGGAGGGTGATGGAGGCAGTGTGCCCCCGGGAGCAACTTTTTGGAGGTGCCACGGCTTCTTGATTGCCCTCCCCCACACACCATAGCCCCACTCCCATGTGTCACAGCCCACCCCCATGGATTGTAGCCCCGCCACACACACTGTAGCTCTGCTGTCCTATCTCAGTCTTGGCACAGCTGATAAACAAAACAAACTGAATATCTCCCAGCTTGTTACTTATTTCCAGGCAGTAAGCAAGGAGTCATAAATAAAGTCCAACATAAACAAAGTTCAGCAGGGTTTCATGACAAGGGATTGTCTAAGGTCAATCTGAGCATTTGTCAAGGCATCCAGCAAGGTAGCAGGTCAGATAAGCTCTGACAACTCCTGGAGGCGAAAGACGCCAACTAAATAGGTCCCAAGCCTAGCACAGCTGAGACTTGATTGATTGTTGCTGGTTATAAATCTTAAGAAAGCAACACTGGGTCTCTCTTTGCTGCCTGTGCACTGTGAAGCTGGGTCGAGGTAAGTGTTCCTCAATATCTGAAGAGGCAGGACTGTCTGTTGGAGCTGGCACTGTCTCCTGTTCTGCTTCTGGCACTGTAACTCTCTCTGTACAGCAGGCTCTGGCATGCCCTTTGTTTTAGACTCTGAGTCAGAGTCCATGCTGTGGAAGTAGGGCATGACACCTGCCCCCACGTGCCATAGCCATGCCCCGTGTGCTGTAGCCAATCCCCTGCTCTTCTGCTCACCCCTCTGCCTGCCCCCCAACTCCAAGCACTTCAAGCTCCACCACTGATGAAAAATGACTTCATTTTGTTTCCAAAATATTGGTCCAAGAACTTAGAAGGCTGCATAGGGGGACAGCACACGTAGCTCTCTAGCAATTTTTATGAATCTCTACTCTGGTCTTTGTCATTTTCCAGCTATGGTGGAAATGTGCAGCCCTTTAAATGTATCTTAAAGAATCATTGTTTTTCAAGGCAAGTTGCATTCCCAGAAATTTGCTAGAATCCTGATGCTACTTGCAAACAACACAAACCAAGAAAACACATATTTTAAAGGAAAATTTGTTTTATTTTACTGCCACTCCAGCAGTAGCAAGTTCAGCAGTGATTGTAACAGGGATCTCTACAGCAGTTCATAAATTTGGGGAGTGTGAGTTAGTGCAGCCTCTTGGGTCCCAGAGGTTACCCATACCAATATGTATTATCAGAATTAAATTGAACTTCATCTGTGAAAACTTGCACTGTCAGTTCACATAAACAAAGAATTACAATGATGTTATCTCTTTATTTAGCAGAATTGGTAGACCATGTATTATAAAAAACAACTCATAATGCCTTATTACAAAGATAACAAATAAAATAACAATAGTTTGCATGGAGCTCTTGGCATATTCTCTCTTAGTAATCTTACAGCAATCCTATACAGCAGGTTGCATTGTGTTCCCCACTGTGCTGATGGTAGAAACAGTGGTTTGCCTACAACCACAAGGGATGAAAAACATGACTTGATTTGTCTTTGCACAGTAAAGTGAAGTAAACTAAACAAAGTCAACAAAACAAAGCCAACAATAAAATAAAACAAATCTCAAAAAAATTAAGAGATATGCGTGTGATAGTGGTAGAACAGGGGGGTTATATATATTTTTGAGAATGTTTTTCTTCCTCATTCCTATAAAATGTGCAAAATTGACAAGATGTGATAAATGCTACCTTGTTGCAGGGACTGATAATAAAAGTTGTTTTGGATGGGTTGTTGGAGTCTTTGTGTCCCATCGGTCTATCCTTTTGTGCTTTTCCTCAACACGCAGAAAACACAAGAGCAAATGTTTCTTTGTTTGTTTTTTTGCTGCCTTTTCCCCAAGAATGGGACCCAACGCAGCTTCCAAAAATAAGTTCAAAACATTAAAAACAATACTTGCTCTGCTCTTGCATTGGAGGTGCGATCTCTAATGAAAGCAATTGAACCCACAGCAGGCTTCCTCACCATGCCAAGATGCCCTGTCTTGACCAAAATCTCTGTACATGCCTAACAAGGACCCCCACAAATTCACTTAGTGAGTTTGTGGCTAACATGAGATTTGAACCAGGAAGCCTGGATTGCTTCTCTTACCCTCTGCTTTCCATGCCCATTAGCTTGCGAAGCATTTCAATGTGGCTTTTCTTGCTTTGCTAAACTAGGTTTATTACGCAAAAGGAAGATGCAAAATTTAAAACAAAAATCCCTCCATGAAGATATAATTCTGTAGAGCATCCAAAGGTACGCTCTTTATGGCAACACAGCATTTTTTTAAAAAAAATCTACAAAGGCAAGCCTCTATTTTCTGCCTGTGTGTATTTTAACATGAAATAATTTCCAAGAAACACAACTCATGTACATTCTTAGGTCATGGGCAGTAGACACTGGAAAAACGATGAAAGCAGGGATTTCATATTAGGAGTATTAATGTCATCGATTTTATTTTTCAAGAACAAAGGGGTTATAGTGCATTTTCAAGGTGTGGGAGCCGGGCCCATTATGCTAACCCTTTGTATACCAATGAAGCCAGTAACCAGTCCCTTTTGACAACAAAACTGCTTTTGTAAGGAAGCCCATTAATTTGCAGTCATAATGAACTGGAAATGCTGACTCCTCCAAAATGTGAAGATCGCTATATCCCTAACATGCATTTAAAAACAGTAAGGAAGAGGCCTTACTACAGCAGCAAGTAATTGGTTTATTGCCCTGAAGAGTCAGTGACAAGTAAAGCAGTTGGTAGCAGAGCTTTCATCACAGGTTATTCTTTAAAAAAAAAAAAAAAACTAATTTAAACCTCCTCGAGCACAGACACAAACTGCTCCACCTGGGAGTGCATCTCCAGAGGGTTCATTATGTTACCAGCATTTTAGATGTAAGAATCAACAACAAAACAATATTATTCTATTCTTTACCAACTGATTGCTGTAGTATACTGAATCTTTCCAATAATAATAATAAAAGTAAGAAGAACTTTTAAAAAAATCCCTGAGCTGGAAATAATCTGACGTCTCAACTAATGTGGAATGTGTGCAATTGGAGAAAATGACTTCTCTTAAACAGACAGTTCCCCCCTATTTTTCTTGAATAAGAGTGCTTCTACCCCCACCTTTTCCAACAACACAAGGCTCATGAATATAGTACTGGTGTCAGCCTGACCTTGTTTGGAATGAAAGTTTCGCAGATGTCTACTCACTCAGTCCCAATGCATCTGCTAAATAGGGAACTAGCGTGGAAAATTATCCCCAATTCCATGAAAGCTGAATCACGTGTGTAATACTGGAAGAATCTTCCCAGGTAAGTGGAAGTAAAATTGAAGACTTTGGCTGTCTAATGACCAAATTACATAGGAGTTTTTCTCTCTTTGTGTGTACACTTACATTTAGTGAAGAGTTCACTATTCCAGCATTCATTGCCTTCTACTACTGAATACACCCTATTAGCACTGGAAAAATTATTGTGTTCATAATTTCTGGCTGAGAATTCTGTGTACCCAATCCTGCACTGCAAATTTTAGGAACCATGCCAATTCAAGTAGAATGACAGTACTATACTTGTGTAACGTGAAAGAGCTCCTTATCTCTGCTACAGTACAATAGTACCCTACTATGTCAACCAAAAAGACCTCATGTTGGATGTTCTAACTTCCTTTGCTGGATATGTGGCTTCACATTCACTTTGACTTATAGTGACTCTATGATAGGATTTTCTTGGCAATATTTATTCAGAAGAGGTTTACCCAGTGGTAAACTGGGTTCCTCAAAGAATGTGTGAGTGTGACTTGCCCAGGGTCATCCAGTGGGTTTCCATGGGTGAGTGGAGTTTTGAACCCTAGTCTTCTAGAATCCCTGTTCAATACTCAGATTACTACACCACGCTGGCTTTCTCCAACTTCCTACACATCTGCATTTCCTTTCCCTCCTCCATTGTAATTCTTAGATCCTTTTAAAATTATAACAATGGTGACAAGATCCAGGTGGAACCTAAGCAAACAATACATTTCAGTTCAGCAGTGAATCAAAAACAATATTGTAAAATAGCATCAAAGGTTAGGGGCAAACAGGAAACTAGATTGAAATGATAACTGAGCCATGGTAGGGACAACATCTCGTTGCACAAAACTGTGCAATCTGCAAGCAAGATTACACTAAGGCCCTTTCCAGATATGGGGAAGGAGCCGCGCGAAAACAGGACTCACAGGATTTCCTGAGCGTCTGGGTGAGTCCGTCGTGATGAGGAGCAGTGCGAGCTCATCGCTCTGCACTGCTCCGGCATCCAAAACGGCGGCTTCCGGTTGGTGGAGGCTCTCCACCAACCGGAGAAGCTCGCCAGCCAAAAGCCCGCACCCAGAAGGTCTGCAGGCACACACTTGCATGCGCCTGCAAATCTGTTCCAGAGCACAGCGGTGGAGTGGCACAGAGTCTCGTGCTCCATGCTTTTTAAAAACCTCTAAAAAGAGGTTTAAAAAAAGCACGCCGCGTGACCAGTATCGGTCGCGCAGAACCGGACTGAGGTATGGAACTACAAAAAGTAGTCCGTCCCGGTCCACTCTACGGTGCAGAAGACCTCCGTCGGAGGTCGCTCTGCACCATTTTAAAAGCCCGGTGAAGAAATGGCCTAAGTTGGGCCAGTCCACTTTCCATCCCTCTCAGACTCCTTCATTACTGAAAACTGGCAACAGACAGTCTGCCTTAGATCAAGTCCTACCCCAAGGATTAATAAGAGAAACCTGGATACTTACTGTGCTTGTGAAGACTGGGAAATTGTGTACCTACAACAGAGCAATGGTGTGTCAAACCACTGTCAAATGACTTCATAATCTGATCTTCGTATGTATGAAGGTAAAAAGCGATGGCTCAAAATTATTGCCGGTAAAGACTATATCCAATCAGAGAAGCAGAAACAGAGTCAAAGATCCACTTTACCTCACTTCACGTTTTGTATCACTGCTGCTATCCCTCAGTATTTTTCATATCTTTGCCAAAGTGCGTGTGACTCATTTTCTTGTGGCTTTAACTATTTAAGTAATAACTGAGCATCCACACAAAATTATAGATCTTTCTCTCTCCCTTCTTTCCAAATTGTCCTCTCTCTTTCCCCTTCCACATTCTCTCTTGTGATAACATATAGTACTATAAAATGCACAAAGAAAATATGCTATGACAAATGAAAGAAAACAAATTTAAGCACAGCACAGGAAATACTCATATTAGTGACAGATTTATGGATCACAGGGCCTAGCTCCAGCAGTTGGTGACCTCATGAGGTCATCCTGAAGGATGCATGATTCAACACTATATCCTCATGATCTGATGGGCATGCTATCACAGTTTGCACAATCATGATGGCTGGAGAAGAAAAGGCCACAGCAGTCATTGAAGCAACTATATATGAATGTCATGGTCTATAAAATTTGCTTTCTCATATGATACCCAGTTTGGTGCAGACCCGGACTGAGGAGCCTATGGTCCTTTGGAGGTCATTAGACTCTAAACAATCTCATCCCAGACTGCCTAGCAATTGTTGGCAGTAGTGAGGGATGATGATGCTAGTAGTTCAGCAATGTTTGGAGTGCTGCAGGTTTCCAGCTCTCATTCTAGAGACTGAGTGGCACAGAGTGGACCACAAGTTGCATCCACCTCTCTAGACTTTTTGTGACCTACCCCACCCCCAATGCCTTTCTTAGCATTTTACTTTTATTTATTTTTTAAAAAAGGGTTTCTGCCACTCCAAGCTAATGATTTGAGATTAGTATGTTGGTAGATTACAGCTGAATCCTTCATCCCAAACTCAAAAGTAAAAGGGGCAATACAGTTTGGTTTTTCAGAGATTAAAAAAAAAAAACATTTGCAGACCATGATCAGCCCATGATGGATTCTTACATGGGTGTGGGAGAGGGATGAAGGACTTTCCCCAACAAGAATTCTGTTTCCCAGTGAAGTTTTTCTTAAGCTCCCCAAATTTCTAGCTTTTTAATAACTTAAAACTTCAATTGGGTATTCAGAAATGCTTTAGTCAAGGAAAGAAAAGGGCAGGAAAAATTACCACAGGAATTAGCAAATATAACAATTCTAGGTGTGAATGATTTTCAGTGTTTTACTCTCTGTGATGCTAGAAATTTGGGGCCTGAAAGAAAATTCATTGAGGGCAACATCTTAATTTTGCCGCACCCTATACCTACCGCCCCGGGGGGCAAACATCTACTCCAGCTATGTTCAAGTTTGCCATTCTAGGTCCAAAGCTTAAGAAAGGAGGATGCTCTCACTTATACCAGGACTAGATGGAGTCTGCTGGCTACTTGGCCATCTCAGGCAAATCTTGGAACTGGTTGAGTTCTTTCCCTACGGCATGCTTTTACAGTAGCAATAAAACTGGTCCAGTTTCTGCACATGGATTGGCTTTTCTGGATTGAAGCATTTGCCTTCATTGCTTTGTGGATTGAGTTATTAAAAATCATACTGACATACTGCAGAACAAAAACTACTCTGCAGCTTGGTACAATTAAACTTTTACATGAAATAATACCACCAACGTCTGCAAACACCTTTTCTCCTGATAGAAAATGGCTGTATTAAAGAAGCAATTTAAGATGGAACCAGCTATCTTGTTCTCCCCCTGCCACTACCTCTTCTTCTTCATAAAAAGTGCAGTACTCTGTTTTATGGAACACTTCAAACCAGGAATAAAATGAAAATGAATTAAAATGTATATATCATCTGTGGTACTTTCCATCATGTGAGAATTTTCAGGTAGCCAACTGTTTTGAAATAAAATTCCTTGCAGTTGCTATAGTGATGATAATAAAGTTCCTGCCTCAATTTGTGTGATAGAGGTTTCTCGCAGAACACTTGAAAAGGTAAGCTAATCTAAATGAAGGCACTGTTAGTTCTCAAAGCAAGCCTCCTTGAATTTAGTTCACAATTACAGGACTCCTCCATTGTTGTCAATTGCATTATATCCACATTATCATAATCTTCTTCAAAGTGTCAGTAACAAATTACATAGCAGGGGCAGCACCATTCTCTTCACAGATTAATACCAATGGACAAAGGATATGGACATTTGCAGCAATAATCAATGCCTAAATTAAAGACATTTCTCTATTAGCTTCTTCTCCTTTTTGACTCATTACAAATCTTTATTTTTCTAATAATACAGTGATGGGTGTTATTTTGCCTCTGTGCTACCTCGTGATCTGCTCTCATTTTATCTCTGCACTGATGCAAACGAAATAGCTTTAAAGCAGACAGTTACCTGTCAAAATGGATGACTCATCAAAGCAGTGTCAAAGATAAAACAGCATTGCCTTGGATATACGTTTTCTTACAGTGATAAATTTTGTAAAATAACATAATTTACTTTAAACCATTTGTGATGCTGAAGTTGCTTCCCTAATAGCTGCTTTAGAAGAAATATATGCAAAACACCTGACAAAGCCATTAAATAGTATTTCAGATAAATAAAATACAACAGAAATAATAAGGCTGCCAGAAAGAGATAAACCCAATAATCATGAAAACAACTATGCTTTTTTTGATGTCTTGAGTGGGGGAGTTGAAATATAGAAGCTGGAGTATAATATAAGTAGAGATAAGCAGATTTCTCAGTTTTATTCTTCTATTCCAAACATTTGTTGTATTTCCTTAATTCTTATTTTATGAAAATTTCAAAAATCCCAGGATAGGAGAATCTGCAGTTTGCTTCAGACTTCATTTCATCTGCATCTTCCCCTTTCCTACTTTGCCAAAACATCCTTGTGCATTAAAAAACCACAAAAATTAATTATAATATAATCTTATCTATAGCCCTTTCTGCAGCTTACCTTTTTTCAGTGCTGGGGTGCAGAGATAGCGCGAGCAGCCTCCAGTGAGAGGCTCTCACGTCCCCACTGCTTCAGCTCTGCACAAGCTGCCTGCTCCTGAGCAGGTAGTGCGAGAGCCCCGCCTCTTCCTTCCGCAGCACAGCCTGGAAGTTTCCCAGGCTGCGCTGGGGCAGGAAGTGCGACTGCCGTGGCTCCGGAGGCTCTGCACGCATGGCAAGTGCACGCGGGGCCCTGGAGCAATGTGCGATCTTGCACCATTTTCAGCTGAAAGCCGAAAATGAAAAAGTGCACAAGTGGTGCCTGCCCTACCCTGGAGCGTTGCGCAATTGTGAGTGTGTCATTCAGATTGCTCCTCACAATCACATGACGCTCCAGGCACCTTTCGCATGGCAAATGCCATGCGAAAAGGGCCTATGATTGCACCAAAACACATATAGAACAATACTGAGTCTTTCTGCAGTGATGTTGGTGGCTGTTTTTTCAGTGAACATGTGAAACCAAGAGCCTTTCTACACTACCCTGTTCTGGACTACCCTGCTATTTTCCCACTTTCAACATCCTATGGAATCCTGGGATCTCAAGTTTAGGGAAGGGCATTTAGAATTCTCTGCCAAAGAGCTCTTTGGCCTCAGTAAGCTACAAATCCCAGGATTTCACAGGATGTTGAAAGAGGAATAATAGCACTATAACAGTGTAGTGTGGAAAGACACCAAGTGGTTTTACATTGGGCAAGTGTAGAGGGATAAAAGAACTGAATGGAATAAACTGAAGGGAATGTAAGTAACACATGCACAACAGCCTATGCAAAATTCATAAATTAAATTAAATGAGCACATATCATAAAGTATTCTTGATCCATCAGCTCATCTTTGGATACAAGACTGCAGACTGAATCCAGTGTTTTAACGTCTGCTAACATGACAGAACTTCTTTCCTCTCAGTTGCACCCATTCACATCACCCTACAACCTGGTTCAGAGGTTCACTCAGCCCTCCAGCAAAAATTTTAGTGATTCATAGAAGGGAGTAGAAATTAACCTACTCCAGTTCATTTGATAGAAACTGTATATCAGTGGAATGATAACACTGGACTTTACCTCTTTTAATTCAGAATTCCAAAATCTGCACCAAACACAATTATCTATATCCCAGTGCGTGTCTTGTATCTGGCTAACATTCTTTATGTAGCTGCCATTTTAATGATCGTGTACTTCCTGCTGTTGTAACTCATAGGCATGGCTCCCACCCATCAGCATAAAATGCTTTTATTTGTAAAAAAAAAAGTTAGCAAAGGATAATTAAAAATTAAAAGTTCAATGACAGTTCATGTTTGAGACAAAAGGGCACAAACACTGTGTTCGGAATATGTCATATAACATGAGAGATCAAACAAATTAATGAAAGTGTCTGCCAGAGTTAATGACCGTGATGTCAGTAAGCTTTTAATTAATATCTTTTCAGGACCCTTTTTTAAAAGCTCCTTTGTAGCTGTGCTCATTAGGACTTAGTGGTTGCCTAACCCAAAAAAATAAAATAAAACCAGCTATGCTGATTTTACCACCATGTAAATAACTCTCCCTTTCAATCTCCATAAGAGCATATGTTCTCTGGTCAAATGTGTGAAGCCTTAATCTGACCAATGACATTCAGGTCATGAGTACACATATGGTATGCCATATTGGCTCAATTAACCATCCATCAATTTAATTGCATAATATATCAGTCTCTGAATAGTATTCCTTTACTATTTACAGCAGCAGGATAAAGCAAGAAAATATATAAAGAACGGAAACAATTTTCTCATGTTTGTTTATCTGAGATGGGCTATTAAAGAGAAACAATAATAAAATTTATAAAGCTATTTTTTTTTTGCTCTCGGCAAAAAAAAATGACAGCTAAACTGATCAGGGACTGCTAGTTTTATAAATTATACTTATAATAAGCAAGCGTAGGTGGAAAGGAGGCTTACAAGAAAATTACAGTGCTTCAACTGATTCTAATCACATTAATGTAGGGATAAGGGGAAAAGAAGGTATATTATTTAAACATTATGTAAATTCTAAAGAAAGTTAACATGCTGCAAAGTTATAAGTAATGACACTGTGAGATTGGTAACTTGACTTTATGCAGTCATCCCAGATATCAAATCATTCTGACAAAAATACCAACATGGTGACAGATCTATAATAATTTTTGTAAAAAACAACTTTTCAAGCTTCTATATCAGGCATATGCTGCACGAACTGAAGGCCAACTGACCCTTATGCAGTCTATTTGGTGAGTGATCCCATGGCAGATTTCAGCCTATCAGTTTAACCCAGAGATCTGAGCACGCTAAGATCCACACACAGATGTCAGAAAATTCGTATACATTTCAATAGAGACAGCAGGCAGAACAAAGTGCTCTGTGAGGATGCCATCTCTTTTCCTTGAAATGTGTAATGAACTGGCTTTGGAAGTATTTTGGCCTCTCTATGTCCAGAGGATATAGTAGGAAGAGGCAGCTGTATTTAAATAAAATAATTTAAAACCGTTCCCAAACCCACTTACCTGGCAGTAAGTCCCATTGGAGTCAATAGGATTTACTTCCATAGAAGACATATATGGATTGCACAGGAAGAGTATCTAGTTTTCGATGCAACTCCATATTTTCCCCTTTGCACCCATCCAATTTCAAACCTAAATTAAAATAAGACCAAAAATAAAAGTTCAAGCAACAGGCAGTGTTTACAGATCTTACAGACTTCAACTTTTTATTTATTTTATTTTCTCCATACAAAACTGTTTGTAACCCTTCTAACCATGGCCTTCATTTGACAATTCTCTGGGTGTAACAACTGGCGCACGAAATCACAAACTGTCAGCCACAGGCCATAACATTATTGCAAGATTCTTTCTCTTACATGAACCAGCTCCATACAGCTGATATCATTCCCTTTTTGCTGTTCCTTTGGGGGTAAAAATCATTCTGGTGTGATTTGTCTTTACTGACCTGCAGTTGTTGCCTAGAATCAGATCTTCCCTTCATTTTTTTTTTCATGGAAAAACACCCAGAGCTGGATATTTTCCTTCTTAGCATTGCTTATTCAAGCAGAACATACCAGGACTGTTACATACAAAGTAACCATGTCCCAGCTGGGATGTGGGGCATCTTTAGCCAGTGGGGAAAAAATCTAAAATAAAACAGTTGGTTTTTCCCTTTTGTTATCAAATATAGGCCTTGTTAAAGCACTTCATAATATCTTGTGGTTTTGACAAAAAAGTTACCTAATCTAGTTTCAAAGCAACAATAATAAAAGAAGTGATGATCATGGCATTGTTAGGTCCCATAAGAAAAATAGTGGTCTGTTGATGAAGGTCAAACAAACAAAGAATAAAGGAGTATTGAGAAGGGGTGAGGTATTACACAATGCATCAGCATCAACCCTAATGAGGTAAAAAATGAACATAATATATAAGTCTTCAAAGTTCATGGTATATTTATTGGGCTTCTGTATAGTTACTCTTGTGTTCAGGTGAGCCAAAGGGAGGGAATATGCCCAAATAGCATGGAATTGACATTTAATAATCAAGAATGGACTCTAGAGATGTACTATTAGTACTAAATATAAAAAGGTGGTTGGCATGAAATAGTGTAAAATGCAATAAGTAATTACACCATCCAACTTAATTCATGACGATGAAGAAAGGTACAGAACATCATGTTGAGCAATTCATCATAAAATCACCAAAATCCTGCCAAAAGCTGGAAATATAAACGGTCCATATCTTCCCATATGAGCTTGTCTGAACTTTGACATTTGCAGGGGAGCCACTTCTCTCTACCTCACTACCTTCACAGGCACAGTCATGGGAATCTGAGAGAAAGGCCTTTCTTTGGCTGCTCCCACATTATGGAGCTCCCTCCTAGGGAAGTTAGCATGGCTCATACTTTGTTTTCATTTCAGCAGCAGGTTAAGATATTTCCTTGGGCCTATCTGCACTACACTTAGTGCTATTATACTCTTATAGTGCTATTATCCCGCTTTCAACACCCTGTGGAATTCTGGGGTTTGCAGTTTCCTGAGGCCAAAGAGCAGTCTGGCTGAGAATTCCAAATGCCCCTCCCTAATCTGCAAACACCAAGGCCTTTTCCGCACATTACCTTATCGCGGAGGTGGGGGGTACTGTTCGTGCAAGCAGGTTCTTACGCGAGGCGCTCTCTTCGCTGCTCCTTCGTCCCGCAGCTGGCTTCCTGGTCGCGCGACCGTTGCATGAGCGCCCTGCCCCTTCCTTCCGCAGTGCAGCCGGGGAGCTGTAGGCTGCACTGGGGGAGGAAGCGTGACCAGCCCACTCGTCCGACGCACCACAGGGCAGGTAAGTGCACGAGGGCCCCTGGAGCCTTGTGCGACCGCGCAGCATTTTCAGCTTGAAGCCAAAAATTAAAAAAAAGTGCGTGCGCGGTTCGCGTTAGGCTCGTGAGACTCATATTAGGTGTCATACGGACCACTGCTCCTATTTACACGACGCCCAGGGGGCCCTCTTGCAAAACAAACTGTGTGTGAAAAGGGCCCAAGATTCTATAGGATGTTGAAAGTGGAATAATAGCACTATAACAGTGTAATGAGGAAATGGCCTTTACCAGCAAGCCTTTAGAAACCGTTTTTTTTTTTAAAAGGGCTTTTATGATGCTGTACAGTTTTTAATTCTCTTGTTATTTACTACTATTTTAATTTTGTATATATGTTTTCAAATGTAGATGGTTTACTGTATTTTCTGTCCTTTTGTAAGCTGCTTTGCATCCAAGTCTGGAAGAAAAGTGGGATACAAATAAAGGGATGGATGGATATAAAGATTTGAAAGTTGATTTGCTCAATATTAGTGGGAAATGATAACAAAAAGTAATTAGGGTTATATCAAGGGTTTAATGGACAATTAAAGATGAACAAGTATTTGGAAATAAGATGAGCAAAAATGGAAGAGTTTACTATATTTGCCAGTTTCTATAAAGAATAACTGGGTTCCTGAGCCAGGTCATCCATGTGGAAGCCTGATTTGCATGCCTTTTCTGCCATGTAGATAATCAGTCCCACCAGTTAGTTCATGTGGATGGTGAAAAAATATAGTGGAAATGCATGCTCCTAATTCAGAAGAAGAAGCACATGATCCTTTGTCTTGACATTTATATAAACTAGGCCATATAATATCAGAGGTGATCTCATCTTATTAATAAAAAATGCATGCCACCTTATCTTTTCATTAGAAAGGCATTGTATAAACAAACGAATAGATAAATAAATAAAGCCTGCATGGATGTTAGATCCAGTTCTCCTCTGCTATTTGCATCCACACATAACAATTGCATTAAATGTTGCTATGAACATTGGGTGCCAGATAAAACTGTAAGAGCTAGAGCTCCAAGCAGAAGAGCAAAAAATGGGAAGCATTTAGCCATAGCCATAGCTGATGTCTATCTCAAGCATTTTCTTTTTAAAAAACTTTATTTTAATCTTTAACAGCATTAACAAAAAAAAAAAAAAAAACCAAAAAGAAAAAACCCAAAACCAAAACCCAGAATCAAATAAATAAAAATCTAAAACAAATTAACAGAAGAACCAACTTCATACAAGTTAGGAACACCTGTGCTCTTGATTTTCCCTTTGATTTTCCTATGCACCTATCCTTTCTCATATTTCTTTTTCTTCCTGCCACCCTTGTGCATGAACCTTTTCCCTCTTCAGATTCTCTCTCTCCATATACTAGAAAGTAGCATCCCCCCTCTCTTTCCAAGTAATCTGAAAAGTTCTCAGTCCCACACAGGGAAAGTACATACCGTTTTCTAGAGATGGCAATAAAAGCTGAACTTGTTAAGTCTGCTTTGAGCCTTACCACCAAAGAAGATGAAAGATGCTTACTGTGGGCTATAGGAAGTTTTTAATTAAATAAAATAATTAATTTAAAAAAATCAAAAACTTTCTGGCAACTCTGACAATCAACCTAGAATTCCTGTCAAGTTTCAAGTGTCCAAGTTTCATGGTTTTGGAACTATGGTGGATACATATGTACACAGAGAGTTTTAGTATGACAGATTGTTGCCCACTATTAGCTCTCTGAAAGGTGTTAAAAGTGAAGTCAACAAGGAGGACAGTATATTTGATGAGTTATTTGTCAAGGGCTGGTCTATATGGAAAGAGAGAAGATAGAGAGAGAGAGAAGTTATTTATATTATATCCTGTCTTTCTCTTTGCACAAGACCCAAGGTGGTTTATATCCAATTAAAACAAGGTACAGATAAAGAAACTACTTGTACAAAAGTTTTAAAAACATTCTATTAAAAGCAAGTTAAAACAGTTTAAGCCACATGTAAAACATAATAAAAAAGACAAAAGTACAGTCCCATTCTGCCACATGAATTATAAACTAAACTCCTTCCTAAAAAAGAAAGTATTTGACTGCAGGCAAGCAGAAGGGAAAGAGAGGGGCAACTAAATGTCCCATGAGGGGAATTCCACAAACTGAGAGCAGCCATTGAGGAGTGTCCTCACTAAATGTGCCTGTGATGGTGGTGGCATCAAGAGAAAGCCTTTCTTCTAAGATCTTATATGTGGGTATGTGCCTTCAAGTTGCTGGTGGACTTATGGTAACTCCATTATTTTCATCAGTTTTCTTAGGTAAGGAGTATACAGAAGTGATTTTGCCAGTTTCATCCTCTGAAATATAGCCTACAGCATCTGACATTCATTGGTGGTCTCCTTTCTAAGGCAGGCTCATAGAGGCAGATACAGTATTTCAGATAGTCTGGACCCGAGCTGAATAAATGGGTCACTGAATGTGCTCAAAGAGGCCTCAGTAACAGATTTGACTTTCTATACTGGAATCTCAGAGCCTCTAACATTTCACAGATGAAAACTGGAACCATGTGTGACCAAGTACCATGAGACGGTGGTCAAGATGGGAAATGTCATTTATGAGGAAGAACACACAAACTAGCAAATGCTATTTTTGCCTGACACTACAGGGAAAGAAAAGATGTTGCATTCTCCACTCCTCTCCCTGATGCTACATTAATTGAGTGCAAACTATCTTTGTACTTTATTTGCAGCAAGTAAAATAAGTAGGCAAGCAAGCTGAGGACAAGGAGGGAAACTGGGAGGAGAGAGAAACTGGCTTCCTGTTTTAAAATTTTCCATTCTGTCTCATCCTAGTTGCCTCTTTTGTCCTCAGCTTACTTCAGTTGTTGTGCACCGACTTCTAAAACTCATTGTGGCCTAAATCTGATTGTTAATCCTGACTAATGTGGGCCCATTGAATCAAAGAGTTTTACCTATGTGTTGACTGAACATTCAACAGTTGATTTAATGGGTCTACTCTAGCTGGATGCTAGATTTTGGGTGGATACTCAAGGTCTGCTATCCTCCTTATGCGTTCTTGGTTACTTATTTGAGACAGACATCAACCCAATGTTATACACATTTGATCTGAGCCTGAACAGGTATATAGCATTTGTTTATGGGCCTTGACATAGTTAAACAATTTGGAAACTATATTTTAGGCTGGTTTAGTAGGCAATTTTTTTTAAAAAAAACATTGAAATGCTGATAGACTGTGTTAATAGTAAACAATCATCATCAGAAAGCCACCTCATTATGACTGGTTCACTGTTTGATATGGATTTGACCCAAGGCAGAGGCTAGAGCTTTGTTTATTTAAAAGGCCAGAGAACTAGACAATCATCTGTACCTTGAGTTTACGTTTTTAGAAATGTTTATAGATCTACTCTACATGAAAGATGGACAGAGAAGGAGAAGGGGGAGTGAACCCCAAGCACAGTACAAATTTCAAATCTTATATTTTGTCTTGCTTTTTGCAAGGCATAATGAGGCTTACTGAAAGGTTATGGGCATGCTAATAGCCTTTGTATTATGCCAATTTATTATAATCTCGCACTTCAGAAAGTCAGATAGATGTAGCCCTCACATCTTTGGCTCTTTTTGATTTCCACATGACAGGTTATCTGCTATTATCTGTTATTTTTTTAATTGCAAGGCCTGATGAGTTTAAGTCAACATATTTCCTTGTTGCTCCTTCTGCTTGTCAGCTGTAGCTGAATTGATAAAATGCAAATGGACAAATCATTAACGAGTACTGGTTATGAATCTCTCAGGCAGTTCAGGACCCTATCAAATCCTGCACCTATTACTTTGTGTGATTGATGTACTATTGTAAGTGATTGTTCCTGATCTTATTAAATCTTATTGATTTTCCCCCCAGTTTCTATTTTATGCAGGACCAGGCCTGGACTATTATGAATGTTGCTGAACACTGTTAATCAAGCTTACACAGCTATTTTGATGGCAAACAATTAGAACTCTGCAGCAATACCTTGCAATTAGCTTCAGGGATATGGACCTCAGCACTGTAATAATGAAAGAGGCCTTCTTCTTCAAGCAAGATAATGAGATTTATAATTATGACCCCAAATAACCTCTAAGAAATAACCAATCTGAAAACTCAGATGTGTTTATCAATAATTTGTGCCCTTTTAAATAAAAATGAATTTAATTTTAGCCTGGCACTCTTAACATTTTTTTTTCCTGCAGAAAAGTACAAAATGAAAATGAAAATTAGGAACAAACATTTCAATATTTATGATGGCTAGTGTTTCATATGCACAACCAGCCCTTCTACAAATTGTTCATTTATATAGTATGGTTCATTTGATACAGCTGGATTTTTTACCATATAGAAGTATTTGCAACCTTTTTGGGACATGCAACTCACAATCTTCATATTCCTCAATACTGTAAAACAGCACCAGCACGGTGTAATGGTCTGACCATTGGATTACAACTCTGGAGAACAGGGTCCAAATCCCCACTCAGCCATGGAAACCCACTGGGTGGCCTTGGGCAAGTCACACTCTTTCGGCCTCAGACGAAAGCAAAAGCAAACTCCCACTGAAGAAATTTTGCCAAGAAAACTCCATAATAAGTCCGTCTTAGGATCACAATGAGTCAGAAATAACTTGAACACACACAACAGCAACATCTATATTATAGTTTTACAATTTAGAGCTTGCTCAACCTGATATCCACCAGATGATTTGCACTGCAACTTCCATCATCCCTAATTGGAGCTAATGGGAGTTGTAGATAGATGGAGACAAGATTGCAGAAGGCTGGTATACACAATATTCCTGTCTAGTTACTTCTGTGCCATAGGGTGCTCTTTTTCTCTTCATGTGATTACCCACACATGAGGAAAAAAGTAGGGGCTATTTTCTGGCCTCATTGCCTCTGCAACATCACTATAATAAAGTGTGCTGCCTTTTACACATTGATGGGGACAGATCTGAAAAGTAGGGTCTAATTCACACCTACAGCTGATGGTATAATATAATATAGACCCATAACAGAATAGAGTTCAGGTGTCTGCTTGCATAAGCAGAGGCCATAATGGAAATGAAAAGGCCAGGAAGGTGTTGGGTCTGTTCTTCTCCTCATCCAATGGCAACAGAAAGGATTTCACATCCAAGATGGATAAGACCAAAACAGCAAGCTAACTGTGTTTTCATTCTGAGCTAAGAAGGAAATCCATAGCTGGTCCGTATTATCCTGCTAACCTCGCACCTGACCATTTGCCTGTGTGTGCACTCTGCTTTTCCTAAAGGACAATGCTGTTCCTTGCTAGTAGTCCTTTTGGGATAAGATTAAAATGGAGTAATGTGGGTACAAATCCCATCATGCTAGAGATGAAACAGAACATGGTGAATTTTCCAAACTTGCCATTCATATTTTGAGCATGAATTTTTTTGTCTCAGATTTTGAAATTTGAATCCTTTTGACTTGCTGTCATCTCTTTGACAGCTTTCATAATGGCAGGCTTCCAATACAGAGCTGTCGGCTGTCAAATACTACTTAGCACTGTATGTTATCTATCAAATACTGTCAGATAAAACATCATTACATAAAAAATACTGTTGAATATTAAATACTATTGTATGATAATTATAAAGCACTTCCAAATATGGCATACCAATGGATTGTAAGCTTGTCATCTTAGGAGCACTAGCTTCTTTGGAAGTTTTTTTTTTTTTTTACCCAGGAGTTGTTCAATGAGAAGATCAGAAAGAGAAGACAAGCTTTCTCAAAAGAGTGGTTGTCTTTCTCTGCTGATCTGTTCTGATAAAGCACAGCCACAGAGAAAGGTGGGAAGTATGTTAGGGCACAGATCTCACTAGGTGATGGTGAAGCCAAGCACTACCTCAAGTAGATTGGGAGCAGGTACCCTAGTGTAGGCTGCAGTATTATCTGTAAATTGCCAACTTTTATGGTAGGAACATTATTCTTTGCTAAGTTGCTTCTTAAAGGTAGAAATGAATAATTTCAGCAAGTTTCCTTCCCCCCACTGCAAGAAAGTGTTCAAAAGTCACACAATTTTCAAATGCTACTTGTCATTCAGAACTCATCTATGCAAAATTTGTGCATGGTTGTAGAAAATATTTCAGTGCAGAAATATTAATACCCGCACAGAAAATGTTATTGTCTGCCCAAAACAACCACATGCGAATTTTGCACACTCTATGTCCCAAATTGCAGATATTTTTGTCAGTCCAGGATTCTTCTCATCTCATCAGTTCTCAACACTCAAAACATATGTTTTTCAACCATTTTTCATATATTCTCAAATGTTTTTTCCATCCCTATTTAATGGCAGATACATAGGAATCCCTTTTCCAGACAAGTTGTTATAGGAATTTATTCCTTGAATATACAAAGTTTGAAAGCCACGTGCAGGTCAGCTATCAATATGACAAAGGACTAAATACCATTGCATGCCAACTATCGCATGCTTGTCAGATACCAACTGTCTGATATAAGGCTCTAGAAACAAGTATAATGAGTAAAAAATGCAACTGTCAAATCCTTGGCTGAGTATTTACCCATCCAGAAAACAGCAGAAGGAAAGTTAGCATAAAAAATTGCAAAGAAGGATTTTGGGGAGTTGTTTTCCATGATGTGCAGACAGAAAATGGAAAAGTTACATAGCCACAGTTGTAGCAGGAACTCGCTATTGGAAGCTGTAGTTTCCACAATTAAATCCTAGACCAAAGATCCCCAAAATGTCCAAAAGTTCAATTATTACTATTATGTTGATTATTCTGTTATTGGGGACTGGTTAAACTAAAATATATTTCTCTAAGTTCTATATTTAACCCTGAAAAAGAATCTTGAATTTCCAAGCACTGCCTCAAAACATCTCCTTACAGGATGGTGTAAAACAAATTATCAAAACGTATTTGCAACATTCACTTATTTACTAAAATTGTTGGGCAAAGTTTCTAAACACATATTACATTATTCTACTGTTTTCTTTGCCCAATGCAGACATCATCCTCTCAGGCAGTCTCTTCCAGATGAAAGTATTCAGCCGAAACTTGCATGAATGAATGCCAGTGCACACTGTGTGTGTGTGTGTGTGTGTGTGTGTGTGTGTGTATGCTATAAATGTGTATAATTTTTTTTTTACCATCTACTGCTTTTGTTAGGAAGAGTAGTAGAAATGCAATTCTATATTCAGCAGCCAGGAAGAGATGACAACAATGTAAGATCACTTTTAAAATACTAATATGTTAGTGGAAAGCAGTATTTTTTTAGACTCGTCACTTTAAAATATGTCTACTTGTTGTGTCAAATTGAGAACGGGATTACATTTTAAAATGCAGGATTAAAAAGATAAACTCTCCATAACCCATTCCCTACCCCCTGTGGAAGAAAGGTTGACCCAGAAAAAGCATGATACATATTTCCATATGTAATTACAGGAACACGCCATATATCTTTTCCTTGCAGTCAAATGTCACAATGGGCTGAAAAACAATCAGCCTCACTGACTACACACATCAAGTCATGATGAAGGAGTTAAATTCGAAAGCCAAGAAACCCTGATGAGATTTTTTTAAAGGATATATATGTATTAAGTCAAGTTTCTTGATACTCCCTCGTTTTAAAGACAACTCGTAAATCTGAACAATTTTACTGCTCATTTTAATTTGTATCAAATAAATACATATTTTACTAGATATGGTAGTTAATGTAATGTGCATAAAGTGTAAAAAGCTATAAAAATGCTGTAGTTATGCATTACTTTATGACTATTGTACAACCTTTGCAAATAAAGTACACTATATCAACTTTTCTTGTGACAATAAGCAGGCCTGTTATCTTGGGGACAGCTAACTGAATTATTTAATCAATAAAACTACATTTCTGATGATAAGACAAGCTCAGACAAATTAAAATCTGAACCAGGTATAGCATGTCAGGAACAAGATACATAGGCAATGTAATACACATTTTAATATTAAAGCAGATTTTTAAATAAAAAAGTAAAATAAACATCAATCTTTCCTTCTTCCTCTGATGATGATCATTCAAAACTGGCTTGGGAGCCCATGGTATGTTCACTAATTTGTTACGTGTTTAAAGCATATCAACATAATGCTATTTTAATTATTTAAGGGGGGTTGAAGTTAAAAGACAATGTACAATTCAGAGTTAGCAATGTGACTTCAGAAGGGAAGATATGTACAACTCTAAAAAGTATAATTTATCTATGCAAAAACCAACTGATGGGGAAGATTTAAAAAGGACTCTCATTCAGTAATGCACCATGTGTTTTTCTGGTCAATTGTCTCAGGTTTCATGGATGTCTCCAGGTACAGCTTGAGAAGATTCCTATCTGAAAACCTGCATACCAACTGACAAGCAGTTCAACTGACAAGCAGTGGGAGTAACTTTTGGTCCTCCAAATGGTGTTTGAGTTCAACTTGTATCAGTACAGGTCAACATGGCCAATGGTGATTAATGTAGGGAGTGGCAACTCAACAACATCCAGAAGGTTACAAATTGCCCCTTTCTGGTGAGAAAAGCACTAAGCAACATGGACCATTGCTCTGACTCACTGTAAGTCATCTTCTTGTGTTATTCTGTTCTATATGAGAGACTCAAAGAGACTATGGAAAACAAGATCTACCACGAAACTAAAATGTCTTTTGACTAGACATAATTACTATGATCCAAATTATGCTTTATGGCCAATAGACAAATCTGAGCCCTTTAACAGAGTCACTCAAACAGTGGAGAGTATGTGAGCACTCAGACCAGCAAGCGTGGTATTTTCCCATAGTAACACAGAGCAAAAATGGTCTCACAAAATTCTTCACCTGATTTGCAGATGGCAAAAAATTATGAGTTGGCATGACATCAAATATTATCTGGGAAGGAAAAGTGGAATTCTGGCAGAATTTGGGAGAGCCTCCTCTGAAAAAAGAATAGTCCCCAGAACTGATCATCTAAGAAATTTTTGCTCACCTGTACACCCATGTAAGCAAAACAGCAACTGTTATATAGTATTGTAGTGTTTCGGAATTGTGAGAATGGTTAAAGAAATATTTTGCCCACTCTCATGGCAAGAATAATTTCTTTGCAGTATCAGCTTCATGCACAAGGCCAAGAAAATATAAACCTGAACTGCATTTTTTTGATAATAGCAATTAACCTTAAATATCACTTTTTTCAAAAGCATTGGCCAAAAGCTTGCTGCATAAATAATTTTGTTGCATGCATAAATTTCCATACAGAAGCAGATGAACATTTTTGTCCAATATAGAACATTTGTATTCAGTTCAAGAATACAGAAGCAGAACTGCACATGTGATGCCATTTGAGCGTAGTTGTATATTGATATGCGTGTACGTTGTTTAGGGATGTAAACAAACCATGTAGATGTGGATGTTTATTTGATTCTTCATTCAGCTGTGCAATGTCACAATTTACTAATGAAACAACATTTCACAACTCTTGTGTTATTTGAGTGTAAGAGACAAGTATGTATCCAGCAATCTTTAAGCTGTAATAGGTGACCAAAATTTTGGGTTGCATAGCTTTTCTTGAATTTTGATGATAAAATTTTGACACGAAGATTGAAACTTTTTAAAAAATTGTTCATTTTTAAGCCATGACATATCAGTGGGAATATAATCTCTTACTGTCCTTTAAAATCATCATCCATCCAGTTTAATACTGTATTCTTACCTTCCAAACAATCTTGGAAGAGGTAGAGTGAAAGCCCAGATGTTAAGTGATATTGGATGTCACTGTTGAAAATATTATCTTCAATGTAAGAGTTTCTAAACTGTGTTTTTCAAAAGCTTTGTGTACATAAATGCACTCTCTCCTTCCACTTTTTCCCACCTCCCCAACTTCAACTTCACATCACTTATGTGAAAGCAGCTCATTAGGGAAGTACTCTAAGCTTCGGGAAGAGTTATAGTTTATGCAAGCCTTAATGTCACATTAGGCACGAGAATCATGTTCTGCCACTTATCCATGTAAATTATATCAAAATTGGCCTTACAGCACAAACCTCTCTAGAATAGGATCCATAGCTGGGACAAATGTAATGAAAGGTTAGACATTAAGTGAAATAAAAATCACCCAGCCATAGAAATCTCAGTTCACTGTGTGAGGACATTCAGTCTTAGATTTCCCTTAACAAGGCTTGCAGAGAATAGTAATTGAGAATGGTTGTTTCGCACTTTCTGTATTGTTATTATTTTTTTTAAAATGCAGTGTTGATTGGGGGAAGGATCAAACGTTGTAGAATGTCATTAGTCTGTGCCAAAGGCAAAATGGTTTATTTGCTCTGAAAACAGACAGAACAAAGTGTGGATTAGCCTGACCCTTGGATTAGGATACATGTATGAGTCATCCATCTAAGGCATTGCGGTTGTAGAAGCAATAAGTGGACAAATGGCTGTGCATAACATGTCTCCTGTGACAGCCATCATGATACTGTAGAAACAAGCACTGTTCAGGCATTCTGTAATCTAGATTGTATAAATATGTGAGAAAGGGAGCGTGCTAGCTAACATTACAGTTGATGTATCAAAAGCTATAGTCCACACAGTCAGGAACCCGGCTTTTCTGGATTCTCAGTTGTGTTTACATACATAACCAAGTTTTCTTCATCTTCTTGTTTCCCACACAAGAGTCCCATTCACACTGCACTATTATAGGAGTTTTGTAGCACTTAACTACCATGGCTGCATCCTACAGAATTTGAGGGTTTTTAGTTTTGTGAGGCACTAGAGCACTCTTGTACCTCATGTAACTACAGATCCCAGGTTTCCATAAGAAGCAGTTGTGATAGTTAGAGAGAGAGCAAGATTTTATAATTGTGTAGTATGAAAGAGACTTAGGAAAGTGATACTGAAGGGGTAGGACTAGCATGTGTCTCCACTCATATTTTTACTTAATGAATGCTTCTCAAATGATTTGATGTGGGGGACCAGGAAGGTTCCCCCCACCCAATGTGCTAGGGACCAATCCATATTTGTGCCCATTGACTACAATTATTTATTTATTTCTAATAAACTTGCCATGGGCCACCATTTTGACTAGCATTGATCTATCTTGCAGAATGCCTAAATTGGGTCTGAGTCTTAGGCCATTTCCACATGGCATGGCTGTGCTGCATTGGGGACGTGATAGCAACAGCCCACAAGTTGTAGTTTTGCATGATATTGTTGCGGTCTGACAGCCAGCATGTCCCCACATGTCAAAATTGTAGGATCTTTGCTTAATTAATTTTTCCATTAAGCATTAAGCATACGCATGATCCATTAATCCATTAAGCACACACATGATGGCTGTCACATGACCCTCCCATCACCCCCGGTCATGCAGAAGGGGTAGAAACGCGATCAAACGTTTCCTTCCCCACTGCAACCTGGGGGAAAGGCTGGCTGTAGTGCAGAAGGAAGGCACATGTCCCTTGCACTCCCTTCCACAGGCAGCCAGTTGGGTGTGGAGTGGAGCATTGGGGACACACTCCCATCCTAGCAGAGGCACTTCTGAGATTGCAACAGGACGATGCGAGAGCATGTCATTGTGCAGAAATGGCCTTAGACTAGGATGAATCAGATTAAAATTTGTATGCAGAGATGAAAGTCATTGTGTGGTCTTGGTAAGACACTGTCCTCAATAATCAAACTCACAGTGTTATTGTATGGGGATAAAGAGGGATATCTTTTTCTAGAGACCTATATGGAAACTGCAGAAGAAAAGAAATTACCACAGATACATGCATATACATATACTTACCTCCATGGATAGAAGGATGTGCTGCAGAAACTTGCAGAAAAATCTTCCCTGAATGAAAAATAAAATAACTTTTTTTTTTAAAAAAATAAATTGCTAAAGTACTATGAAAATGATTCACAATAATTCGCTCAGTCAATATTTTCTAGGAACAAGGAGAATAAAATAATAAATAAATAGCAGTAAGCACGAACACAATCAATTTGAAATACTGCTCTTATCCAAGGATGGGCAACTCTGTGAAGGTTGGGCACCAACTTCCCTTTTGACCCCATGAAAAACTGCAACCCCCATATTTTGGGAACTGTGTCCTAGTCAAAATGGAAATCCCAAATGTGATTCCACAAAATAGTTTGGGAGACACAACGATAGGCTTTGGGGACTACATGATGGCAACAAGCCAAAATTTCACCATTTTTGCTTTAGTCCTTGATTGGGTACTCATGGACATTAAAAAAAAAAAAATTAAAATACAAAAAAAATAATAAAATTAAAAAAGTTAATGATTTATAAAACCCAGGGGAAGGAATTTTCAACACAGTACAAAAATTTATAGCATTCCTTTCTTTAATTTTGTAATTTACTATGGAAAAGCTCAGAATATCACCACTGTTGTAGTTAACAGTAAGACTTGATAGCTCAGCAAAGAACCATAATTTGGATTATAAAATTCTTTCTTTAATATAAATCTTTAAACACTGGGGAAAAAAATGATGGCGCAGAAAGAGTGTTTCCCAACCAACAACTGCACATACCTCAGATGCAAGGGCCATGTACATCTTGGGCCATTTCCACATGGGCATATTGCCCACACTAGAGCGACCTCTCCAGGAGGTCTTCTTCACTGGGGTCTGCGCTAGAGCAGTTAAAAAAAGTGAGGTTCTAGACCTCAAACTGTTCTAGCACAGCCCCGGGGGTGGCGCTGTGAGTTTTATAAAAACTACCTTCAAAAGTGGTTTTTATAAAACTTACCCGCACTGCCCCGTAGCAGCCCCCGGTCAAGAACTGCAGAGACACGGTAGCGCGCCCCTGCAGATCTGCCCGGGGGCAGGCTTCCAGCTGCCATGCTGTCCTAATTGGCAGAGTGCCACCGGAAGCCGCCGGCCGCCATTTTGGGCGCTGCCGGGAGCCGCGGAGCGCCGCTGAAATTCGGCGGCGTTTGGAACGGCGGATCCGCGCTCTTCGGAGGGACGGAGCAACCCGCTAGCAGGTAAGCTCCGCCCCGCGTGCGCAGCCCCATTTTGCCCCCCCCGTGAGGAAAGGGCCATAGGTATATTATAGATTTTATAGAGACATGTTAATGGAGTTTAAAGGAAAAAAGAAAATGAAAAATGCCCTTTGATTGAAAAAAAGGAGAGCAGACATGTTGGAGTGCTTTACTTTTTGTAAAAAATAAATAAAATTATTTCTATTTTATACAGAACAGAAAAGAAATGTGAGACATAGCATCTACACCCCTCTTCACCTGCCCATCTTCAATCCTGGTCATTTCTGGAGATCTAAAATATTGTGTATGTTTATCTCCAACCTTCAGTGGTGGTGGTGGCAGCTCCAATAACAATGAATCTCTTCTGGCTGTTATTCAACTTTAAAGACACTAGCTAAGGTGCTGAACCTATTTAGCTTCCTTAAAGCATGAGCTAAAAGCTGGGGTGGATTTAGCTCCCCAGTGACCACAGCCATCTGCTGCCACTGATTTCCAATGCCTGAATCATTTGCAAAGCTCCACATAGAGTCCACTGTTGGTTCTCTAGCCACTTCAGAAGGACGCCCGCCTCACCATAGGTAGCACCAGAATTTGTTCAATTTGCCCTGAACTTCAGGTTTCATCTGACTTTGATGTATTTCATTACTAATAAGGGCTAAGAGTTGCGCTCTGGGTGCAGAGTTCTCTCTTTTTTGTTGTCCCACACACTTTTTATCAATAAAACCAAAGTATTGAGACCCTTCTGTTTGGAAGGGGAAAAAAAGGAGGGGGTAAAGACTTTCTTGACCATTTGTAGAAAAATAGCACAACAAAGGTGTATATGTATTGAGAGGAAAGGAAACAGTAGCACTGCCAATAAAAGACTATTTTTCCTTAAATCCAAAATTTAATTTCCTGGCCCCAAATGCCATTTTAATACTTACAGGATATAACATTTTCAGAAGATAATTGAGCTGTGTGTGTATTTTTAGGATAAATATTGGGGAAAGCCATGTTCAATACCAATGTCTGTACCATTTAAACAATGAAAGCTTCGGGTAAGTAACAACATTTGGACAGCAAGTCAATATGACTTTGAAAGGCCTCCAATAATGAGCCAAGTCAGACCAATATACTGTTTGAGTATTTGGCCTCCCTACTGACAAAGGTTGCTTTCAATCACACTGTATCTATTACCATATCAATCATCACTCTAAACGAATACACCATCATCATTGATGAAGGCGTCACTTAAACCAGAGAAACCAAAGGGTTTATAGAGCAAATAATGAAATGTAGGCTGATCAAAGAATGAAAATGAGTTCTTTTCCTTAACAAATCTGTGTTCAGCTAAATCCCCCCCTCTCTCAACTGGAATTTACCCATGTTTCTTGATAGGGATTGTGAAATGCAGGGAAACCGGTACCACATTTCTAATTATTAAAGATAATGCAATCCAATACTTTGTTTGCTACACAAATTAAGATATGGAATTGAACTGATGGAAATGATTTACGTGCAGGATTAAAATATTGGCAGCTTTATAGAGTGAAATGTCACTATACTGCTGTACCTTCAAGTTTTACATTTCCTCCTTTGAATCCCTGTCAGCCTTCATGAACACTAGAGACTTTAATCAATGCTTGCAGTAGCTATAACATAACACTGAATATTTTACCTGTGTAATAATCAAACTGCTGTTTAGCTGGAGTGGTAAGGAGAAATAACAACCATATATATATTCCAATTGGCATGTTTACAATATCAATAGCATGTCACATTAAAAAAAAAAAGTCTTTCACATATCAACAGATCCTATATGTTTGGAAAACAAAACCTGTATTTCACAACATCTGAAATCTACCCTCTGGGAATATGTTATATTAAGGAAGACTTGGCAAGCCATAAAACTAAAGAAGATTTAGACATTAATTGCGTATGTAAACAATTTTGAAATTTATATGACACAAAAATACTTGTGAGGCAAGTTTTTTTAAAAAAAGTTTTATGGCCTCTATGGCTGGGATCCATCTGGCAATGTTTAGACAAAGCTAAACTGAAACTGGGAGGACAAGAGGAAAGGAAGAGAAAACATAAAGCAGCATAACAGTGTTGTCATCCTGAATAGAAATCCACCACCACTTAAATAGTGGCAAGTTTTTGTAGGGTTTTTTAAAAAAAAAATTAAGAATCTGGGGAATCCTGACGGCGGACACTGCACACAGCAGTATCTCTCATTACAGGAAACAGAAAGCTACTGCTGAAAAATAGCGAGCCCATATAAAGTTCCTTTGTTCTCTTTTTTTAACTTTTAGTAAAATTATGCTGCATTGTATGACATCAGCCATTTCCGTCCTATGGTATTATAGTACTATTATTCCACTTTCAACATCTTATGGAATCCTGGGATTTGCAGTTTAGGGAGAGCAGTTAGAATTCTCAGCCAGAGAACTCTTTAGCCTCAGTAAAATACAAACCTCAGAATTCCACAGGATATGAAAGTGGAATAACAGCACTGTAAGTGTAGTGTGGAAAGGGCCTCCTTCATTATAGGTAATTCCCAGCCAGTTCCATGCTTTACTAGGTAAATAGTGGTAGGGTGTGATGATAAAAGTGGGATGATAGCTAGAAGACAAGTAGCACAAGGCTCATAGAGATTATGACCTGACTATGACTTAATACATGAACTCATTGTTATGTCTCCTTTGGGACAGTGAGATTGATGACTTTTGTCTTATTTTCCCACCTTTATTGTGTTGGGGGATTTCTGCTTGACTCCTATAAACCCTATAGGATTTGATACTATAATAGTAGCTAGAGGTTATCCCCATGTATTTAAAGATCTCCATGAACCCAATGGAGAAGGTCATCTAAGGATCTAAAATGCATTCTCCTGAGTATGCAGATAATATATGTTCTGTTTATCTCTCTATCCGGCTGTAGAGGTTTTCGGAAACTACTTATACTGGATAAAGGTGAGGATGAGGGCCAATAAACTGAAGATGGGTCCTGACAACATGGATAAATTGTACTGTGGTGGTTTCCAGGAAGCAAATGCATTACTTGTGCCTCTCCCACTCCCTTTCTCCAATGCTAAGCCTCCAGCATAGTGGGAGAGGTAGTACTGGTGGCTCCAGAAGAAAAGAAACTTGTAAAGACAGTCTGTCTTTATTCCATCACTGTGAGCAGGGCTCCACTTAAGCTGATGGAGAAAAAAAATTTGTTCCAACCCAATGTGGCTAAGTATACTTCATCTTATATTAGATTTATACCCCATCAAACATAGTCATATGTAATTTATGCTCCATTCCTTCTTATATAATTTATATTGCATTCTTTATCATAAAATTTGGGTCATTTGGATTAAACAGCTTCTTCTTTTTTAACATGACTACAGATTTTAATGTTAATATTCATACTAAAAACGTACATGTTTGTCATGTCTTTTCCATGTATTCAGTACTTAGCATATTAGAGTTGTAACAACCATGCTAGTAATCATTTCTCTTACAAGGTAATAAAAGCTATATGGGTAAGAATCTGAATTTCAAATACCATAAAAATCAGAAAGCCTCAGTGTTATTTTCCCTTCAAGTAGGTCCACAACAAATGAAGGAATGGGATTTACATTTCCAACTGGTTGAACTATAGTTGCTATTTATTTTATTTAACTTTTTGGGGTAATATACCATTGTGTTATTCATTTGTAATGATTTCCTCTTACATTTGTACATAAAGAAATTCGTGACCTTCTTTCTAGATGTATTGCCAAGTTCCAAAGAATACTGAAATATCTAGTACTTAAATCAAGGGTCAATGTGATCATATCCTATAACCTGCTTCACAGTTTAATATTAAGAACATTTAATTTACCCTTGAAATTCTGTGATGTTTGCTAATACATCTTTCCCCTCAAAATACATTTAAATATATTTTTCTCAGTCTTTGTTAGGATTAAAATAGCATAATTTTCCTTTGTAACACTCAGGGCTTTTTCGCACTTTGGGAAGAAAACGGGGCATTCTGTTACTCACTGGACTGGCATGCTCCCTCTGATGATCCACGCTGATCCGGAGCAGTGCGTGGCCGCGCTACACACTGCTCCGAGGACGAAAATGCCGGCTTCCGGTTGGTGGAGGCTCTCCACCAACCAGAGAAGCTTGCCAGCCAGAAGCCTGCCCCCTGAAGATCTGCACCCTTGCACTGGTGCGAGCCTGCAGATCTACACAGGAGTGCAGCAATGGAGTGGGGTGTTCCCTGCTATTGAAAGACCTGATTTAAGCGGTCTTTCAATAGCATGGCGAACCACCAGTTCTGGTCATTCCAGAGTGGGCTGAAGTCCGAAACTACAGAAAGTAGTCCGGACCCAGTCCGCCCCCAAGTGCAAACGTCCTCGCTGGAGGAAGCGCTGCCCTGTTGTAAAAACAAAATGTGGAAAAGGCCTCAGTCTCACTAGTTTCATAGACATGTCTGGTGAGAGCACATGAAAAGGACTTTTCAATGCCTTCTTCGAGGTTATGAAAATTGTTGCCACAAAAAACTAAGCTGGCTCCCTCTCTGCTGTTAGGCAAAGATCTTTTTATTTAGGCAACATTTTGGCTATTCAAAGGCTACCATAGTATGCTGGTTTTAGTATTGGACTAGCCCCTGGGACAGCTGAGTTCAAATCCCTGCTCAGGAGAACCGAATGGGTGACTTTGGCCAAGTCATAATCTCTCAGCCTAAGAGAAAAAAAGTGACAAATTTCTTCTGAAAAAACTTTGCCAAGAAAACTCTAGGATAAGGTTATCACGAGACAGAGTTGACTTGAAGGTGTAGAACAACAACACAAGTAATTGTATATATGCTTGAGAGCATGTAATTAACTGATTGCTGCAGAATGGTCTTTAAATTGGTGAATGCTGTGCTTTTATCCTCTCTATTATGTTTTAAATGTTTTTAATCTTTTAAACTTAAATACACTGTTTTTAAATAATCCAGTTTGTGTGTGTGTGTGTGTGTGTCTTGCTATTATGAGTGGTTCCCAGTCATATTTTGTTTTTAAGTCTCCTTGGGCCACATATTGCAAGAAAGATGGTATATAAAATCAGCCAAACAGCCACAAATATGTATTAAATATAGGTTTACTTGCTCTTGAGGCTAGCTATAGCTGTAAGGGATCTGAAATCAAACTATATATATCCAGGATTTTCAAGGTCTTTGACAGTGCCATGAACAGGACTTCCTCAGAGTGACTCCACATTTATGGAATTCACTCTCCGTAGAGATGGTTTCATCATCATTATTATTTTTTTTAAAAAAACACCCCAAAGACCTTATATTTCAGTCTAAACTGTCTATATTAAGAAAACACTATAGGTTATTGCTCTTTATTTGAAAACCTGCCTTTGTCTTGATAGACAGTTCAGAAATCAGGTAAGCAGGTACGTAGGTAGACAGATAGATAGATGGAGGAATGGTAAAGGACTGTTAAAGGACTTTCTTTCTACCACATATAAAGGAATTTTCAATTGTTTGTGAATTTTTTAAAAGATGAACTGAAAGAAAAATTTTCCCAATCTGCACTGACCAAATTTGGATGCTATAGGGGACCATGCTCTACCTCTCTGCCATATGGATATTAATGATGAGGAACCTCTCAGGAGAAAAGATGGCAGTTCTAATTCTGCATTGGTATGGTTGAATATATAGAAGAGTACTGGTCTGAGTGTTGGATTATTACCCTGGAAAACCAGGGTTCAAAACCTCACTTGACCACAGAAAACAGTGAGTGATCTTGGGCAAGCCAGGCCATTTCCGCCCTCCACTATTATAGTGCTGTTATTCCACTTTCAACATCCTGTGGAATTCTGGGGTTTGTAGCTGACTGTGGCCAAAGGGCCCCCTGGCTGAGAATTCTAAATGCCCCTCCCTGAACTGCAAACCCCAGGATTCCATAGGATGTTGAGGGTGGAATAATAGCACTATTACAGTGTAGTGTGGAAATAGCCTCAGATTCTCTCAGCCTAAGAGGAAGGCAATGGCAAACATCTGAATAAATCTTGCATACAAAACTGTCTGAGATAGTTATCACAAATCAGAGATGACTTGAAGGCACATAACAATACTGAATGGGATTCAAACACAGATAGGATTCAATAGGAATTCAAACACAGACTTTTAAGATTTAAGCACTCAAGGCCATGTACTCCAATGAACAAATCCATCAGCTTCCCATATTCAGCTAAAAAACAAAACAAAACCTTAAATAAACTTTCCATCCTGAATATTATGAAATTTCTAATTTTTGTAGACATTTATCAAAACCAATTGGGAACAATTTTTTCACCCATGCACATTCTCATTCCCATGACACTTCATTTGGGCAATCTGATTTACTTATCATGATTGGTGTGCTATCACCTCCTTTGGAAGACAAGGTTATTTGAACTGATTTTTAGCGGGGGCAGGGGAGATTACATTGCCCACCATACACTTTCTTGTCCCATGACCCTGATCCAGGACTCCCTTCTCCTGTCTGTCTTCTTTTAGAAGAAGAAAACAATACCAAGATACCAATCAATGCTCTTTCTGGTGGCATGCAGCTTTATTGTATTTTAGAACTGTGCCAACATATATTGCTGAAACATTAAATATTTTGAGAATAATACACAACCAACCAACAAACAAAAATTATCCATAATTCTTATTTCAAGCCCCAACTTTGTAGCGAAGAGCAGCTCCAAGCATAACAATAGCAAACACTAAATCCTGAAATTATAGCTACAACCAGGTGTTCAAGATAGCACTGACTGAACATATGAGGAAATTGGCTTGGTCTATCTCCATTGTTATAATTCACTTTGTGTAGAGATTTATACTCTGAAGAGCAGTATGTTCTTTTTCCAAATTCAAGCTCACATGGGAACCCTCTAAACAGAATGAGACTCCTTTTCCAACATTTCCTTGCCGCGTGAGTACAGTGACAATGAAGGCAAGCAGGTTAATCCTATTCCTTTTCTTGACACTGTTTTGTTCTGATTCCCTGAATAGGGCTTATGTAAATATTGAACAGTGCATAGATAAGACTGATGTCTATCTCAGAATGTCTGTAGATCTCTGAACTGGAGCCAGTTGATTCTCACCTTTATTGCCTAGCATTCTACCTAAATGGTCAAGATGGTACAGAGTCTGGGCAGGTGTTCAGTCACCATATTTAATCATCATAGGAAGGCTAGATTGAGGCTATGGCTAAAGTAATCTGGGAGCTTTATAAAGCAAAATTTTAAACACAAGTCTTGGCTTTAGACTTCCACTCTAACTTCAGAATAGGTTAGACCACACTGGCCAGCATGATTGACAGATGTGTATTCTAACACATCTAGAAAGCAGCTAAGTAGGGAAGCCTGTATTATTCCATTCTATTTATTGAATCCCACATAAAAAGACAACCTATTGTCTTAATAAAATGGTTAGATGTTGAATTTTTAAGAAAGAAATCATAGAGAGTCATATGTACAGCTGTGATATGCCTTTGTTAGGGGATTCTTCTAGTGCATTTTAAACCAAATAAAATGCGTGCATTTGGATGGTGGCATTCCAAACTATAAGGATGGTCCAAAACAAAGAACTAAATAAAATCTGTAATATGGGCTCTAAACAGAAAGTGACATAAACCATGACCAATGTATACAAGTTTGGACGATGGGAGATCTGAATAAATGAAGCCTGCTTTTATTTTTATTTTTATTATTAAGTTGGAAACCTACAGATAGGCAATAATTTAAAAGATGTGGAGAAGCTATGGTCCAGCCAGGCCCTCCAACCTAGACTGCCATGCTCAGCAGGAAAACCTGATTTCAAAAGAAGTATCCTGAAATATCGAATGCTTAATCTACCTCTGCAAGATGGCAAATTTCAGAGCATTTATTCATGGAAGCAGTTTCCTTTACTGTCTTCAATTCTACATGTGATCACACACACAGTGGTGGCTCTGTAATATAAAATTTGCAGGACTTCAAAAGGTTCATTAAGCCAAACTCCATTGCAGATGTAATTTACATTTACTATACTCCAGGCCATAGCAGGTGCTACCAGTTCAGGCAAACATGAACTGAAAGCTACTGTGGGCTCCCCCCATCACTTTTTTTTTTTACCCCAACTTGATCTTCATTTTTCTCACAGCCAGCATTCATTAGGGCTACAAGGGCAGGAGCTTAAAACAGCATCATAGCATGCTGTTTCCTGTCTTGGCTAGCAATAAGCAATATAATGCTGTGTCCATTCTTTTGAACACTTCCCGTCCTATCTACGGCAAATTATATATGTGCACACAGCAGTGACCAGCAGCTTCCAAGATGTGGAAAGCTTGGTCTTGATTTAACGACCCAACAGATACTGAAAGCCAAGTGGATTTTTCAGTTACTCTTTCTCAATTTTCTATTGTCTGTTCCTATACCAATATCCTCTGTTTGTTTAGACCTGCTCATGATGGCTCTTTGCCTTTACCATGAACTGGTTGTCTGATATGTTCCAGAAGCCAAACTTGCTTGCCTATTGATTGATTGATTTATGCCATGTCTGTTGAACTTAGGATGGAGAAATCTTTCAATTTTCATTTTTCCTGTATTTGCCAAGGATTTTTTTCTTTAAAGAAACCGTCAGCTTCTTTGCTTCCCAATTGTGAAGAAGTTTGAGAATGTAGGTAAATTCTTGAAAAGAGACTGAACTGTTTTTTCTGTTCATATTTGTTTTACCCTAATTTAATAGGTACAGTTATTTTCACGACTAAGAGGGTTATTTTGCAGCTGAATATTATATGAGTGTTAAACAATGAGGGGCTTATAAAAAAAAAAGGATGACTCTAATGCAGACTGCAACAAGGTTTTAAAAACATGGATTCAGTCCTCAATTTTGGGTTGGATGAACAAATCTGTGAACTTTTTGTTTCTCCTGCATGGCATTTTTTTACCCCAAAATATCAAGTTCTCTCTACTCAAAAAAGAAGAAATTGAATTTTGTTAAACAATCTGAAATGAATACCCACCTATTCCTAGTTCAACTAACATGGGGAAAGATTTCAGCTCTGGTCACAATGTAGATTTTTTTGTGTGCTAAAGTGTGCTAAATGATCCAATTCCTACAGGAGGGAGCAATGCCAGGACAAAACAAAACAAAAAATCTACCACTAACAACAGGCCTTTGGAACAGTTGCATAGGAACGTAGGGGCAGGGTGGCGATTTGCTCTGGGTGGCAATGTTTTTGGGGCATGCGTCCCGGCCCATAGCCATGCCTCCGTGTACTCTGGCCACGTCTCCACGCATTACAGACATCCCCGCTCCCACCCCCCCTCCACACACTCCAAGGTCCACTACTCCTTTGGAAGGAGTAGTGCAAAGAAGCTAGTAAGATGTGGACTGGACAGGGCTACTGTCAGGTGGATTTGTAACTGGTTGACTGACCGTACCCAAAGGGTGGTCACCAATGGCAGATTCTCATCCTGGAGAGAAGTGACTAGCGGGGTGCCACAGGGTTCTGTCCTGGGCCCGGTGCTGTTCAGTATCTTCATTAATGACTTGGATGAAGGAATAGAGGGCACGCTGATCAAATTTGCAGATGACACCAAATTGGGAGGGGTTGCTAATACGCCTGATGACAGGATCAAAATTCAAAAGGACCTGGACAGACTGGAGAGCTGGGCCAAGGCTAACAAAATGAATTTCAACAGAGAGAAATGTAAGGTCCTACACTTAGGCAGAAAAAATGGTATGCAGAAATATAGGATGGGGGACACGTGGCTGGCTAACAGTACATGGGAAAGGGATCTAGGAGTCTTAATAGACTACAAGCTGAACATGAGTCAGCGGTGTGATGCGGCGGCCAAGAAAGCCAACGCAATTCTTGGTTGCATCAATAGGAGTATGGTGTCTAGATCAAGGGAGGTATTGGTACCACTTTATTCTGCATTGGTTAGACCTCATCTGGAATACTGTGTCCAGTTCTGGGCACCCCAATTCAAGAAGGATATGGATAAGCTGGAGTGGGTCCAGAGAAGGGCAACCAAAATGGTGAGGGGCCTGGAAGCCATGCCCTGTGAGGACAGACTTAGAGAGCTGGGTATGTTTAGTCTGCAGAAGAGAAGGTTGAGAAGGGACATGATAGCCATGTTTAAATATTTGAAGGGATGTCAGGTCGAGGAGGGAGTGGGCTTGTTTCCTCCTGCTCTTGAGACCAGGACAAGGAGCAATGGGTACAAGCTGCAGGAGGGGGGATTCCACCTGAACCTCAGGAAGAATTTCCTGACGGTCAGGGCTGTCCGGCAGTGGAACGTGCTGCCACGGAGTGTGGTGGAGTCTCCTTCTTTGGAGATTTTTAAGCGGAGGCTGGATGGCCATTTGTCGGGAGTGCTTTGAGGGTTTTCCTGCATGGCAGGGGGTTGGACTGGATGGCCCTTGTGGTCTCTTCCAACTCTACATTTCTATGATTCTATGATTCTATGATTCTATGAATCTAAGGAGATGGCTTTAGATCTGTTTTAAATTATTTTAGCATTTTGCTTTGAATAGAATTGGCTTTTTTTTTTTTAAAAAAAGTATAATTACAATTTTAGCCATATTTTGTTTTAATTTGTTGTAAGCTGTCTTGGGTCTCTGGACAAACAAACGGACAAATAAAAACAGACAAACAAACAATAAGGAGACATCTTTCCTTTTGTATTTCAGTTTTTAGTCTACCTTTCCTACAGTTCTTAAGCCATGCCCTCCAACATTTTACAGATGAAACCTGGGAAACATGTAAACTGAGGTCAGGCTGGCAAAAATTATTAATGAAGAAGAACACACAAACTAAGACAGGTAGCAGCAGTTTGTTTTTGCCTGAGATTACTAAGACAGGGGAAGATTTTGCCCCTCCCATCTTCTCCCCCCCCACTTAACTGAGTGCAAACTGTTTTTTCCACTTTGAACTCAATCTGCACTGCCAAAAACAAGCTAGAGATAAAGGAGAAAGTGAAAGGAGGAGAGAGAAACTGGGACATTTCAAAAGCAGTTGAACAAGTGGAATACAGAGGATTAATTAAAATTGTCCCTGCTAAAGTTGGAACAGTTCATATGCTAAGGAGACTGGCAGTAACAATGCTAAAAAAACATGCTCACAGTCAATAATGTAGCTGCAGCATTCTGAGTCAAAGGCCATTTCTGCACTGCACTGTTTTAGTGCTATTATTCCACTTTCAGCATCCTATGGAATTTTGGGGTTTGCAGTTTAGGGAGGGGCATTTAGAATTCTCAGCCAGAAAACTCTTTGGCCTCAGTAAACTACAAACCCCAGAATTCCACTGGATGTTGAAAGAGAAATAATATCACTTTAACAGCACTTTAACAGCGCAGTGTAGAAATGGCCAAAGTTCCAAATTTGCAGGACTGCCCAATTATTATAGAGCTTGGGAATATTTTCTTTAGAAAACCTTCCAGAATCCCTTGCCAGTATAGTCAGTAGTCCTGCTGGCTGTGGAATTCTGGGAACTGTAGTCCAAACGTATCTTTTTCCAAGCTCTGTTACTGTTACACCAAGCTCATTGCCCAAGAGCTTTGACTGCAATATAGATTTAGTTTCTCTTCCATGTTCAATCCAATATTAACAACATCAACTCATGGCACAAATAGTGCAAGAGATGCTCAAATGCATTTTTCAGTCTCCTGAGTGTAAACAGACTAACTCTCTATCCTTATTCATTCAACCACCTTGGCATTACGTTAGACAAGAATGTATTGATTGAAGTAAGCAAAATTTTACAAGGCTGACACCCAGCACTCACAAAGGTGAAACAGATCCGAGAGATGACGGCAAGATCAGATATTTAAGACAGGATACAGAGCTGTTTGAGAAAGGAAAATGACCAGTATTTCCATATGAGGAGTCTGTTCTTATGAGTGCTGTACAAATGTAGATGAAAAAAATATCTCATTACACCCTAAATCTAATTTCAGTAGAACTTTTGAGTGTGTTGAGGATTGTACCATCTGTACTAAAATTGGTCTATATTAAGAGAAAGTAAAAAGTGGGCAAAGAGAAAATTTAATTTGCATGTGCAAATATATAGCTGTTGAATACTGCAAAATTCTTGACCATGGCCATTTCTACACTAGACTGTTACAGTGCTATTATTCCACTTTCAACATCCTATGGAATCCTGGGGTTTGCCATCCTGAACTGCAAACCCCAGAATTCCATAGGATGTTGAAATTGGAATAATAGCACTATAACACTCTGGTGCAGAAATGCCCCATAAAAAGAGCAAGAAATGTCTTCATTATAAAATGTACAGATGAGGAGGTCAAGGAGAAATGCAACAAAACTGACCTTTCCCCCAAATGACAAAAGCAAGAACCATGGAAGCAAGTTTCACACCTGAACATAGTGAACGGCCCATTCCCCTTGCCATGCTCTTCAGAATCAGAATTTTTAAAATCCATTGTTTCAGTAACTCAGGCTGTAGAAATGACAATTCTAATGTAAGACACTCTAATTCAGTGGTTCTCAACCTGGGGGTCCCCAGATGTTTTTGGACTTCAGCTCCCAGAAGCCCTGAGCATTGATCATAGTGGCTGGGGCTTCTGGGAGCTGAAGTCCACAAACATCTGGGGACCCACAGGTTGAGAACCACTGCTCTAATTAAACTATGAAACTTCACTGCCATTGTTTTATCACAATATTGAATTATGTAATTACAAAGTTAATATTTTTCTCTGCCTAAGCCTATGGCCCTTTCCGCACATTCCGTGGAATTTGCGCTGCAACGTTTCCGGTTGGTTGTTTTTTTTTTGTCCGTGCTACCACGGACATATTTTACAATGGTCTATTGCCATTTCCACATGTTCCGTGGTATTTGCGCAGCGGATGTGATTGGCAGCTCTTTTTTTAAAAAATGGCCCCGTGCGTCATGACGTGCGTGTTCACATCTTGCCCTGCAGTTCCTCCCACGATGACTCCCTCCTCCCATTCCTCCTGCTAGCCGTAAAATAAACCCTGACAATTTTTTATTTTCGTGCCCTATCTCGGGGGAATGGTTTTCCATGCCATAGCTAGGTGGAGTGCAGCTTTTCTCCCTATTCTGGTGGGTTCTCGCTCCCGTTTTCTGCTTTTATCTTTCCCTGTGAGCGATGGAGGGAGAGGTGTTTCCTGAAGTTGAACGGCCCATTTTAGCTGTATTCTGGCTTGTTGGACTTGTGCTGGCTGAACTGGAACATCTATGGGCTAAAGACCGCGCGAGGAGGCACCGGCGATTGGCCTTTTATTGGTAATGCTGTGGAGGATTTAAGCTTTTCTGTGCTGCTGCTTGGAGGCTTCTCGCGGCGCGTTCCAACCGCTGAAGCTGTCCATGCCCACAGCCCGCCCTCCGATTACATCATGCACGAATCAGCACAGTATGAGGGGAAAAAAACCCACCTTTTCCCCGTTTTTCAAAAAGCCCGTGTGCTGACTGTTGGCGACTTAACCGGGCGGATTAACGTCTGGAGCTTGCCAATTATGTACGAGCTAGCATGCTCAAACGTGTGGGCGATGTCTGTCAGAGCTTGTGCTGCCCCATTTTATTTACCCCGTGTGGAAAAGGCCTATCTTTGACCATTCATTTGCTTGTGGACTACATTGTGCATCAACAACATTCTCAGGAGATGGCCTATTTTTAGCCATATACAATTCATCTAGGGCCTATGTTTCAGTGTTGCTGTAGGATTGCCAAAACAATGTATAGGAAATGTGCTGAATATTCTGTAAAGATGAGTATGTATGACACTTCAGATATTGTCAGTACTTTGTATCCCCCATCCATTGGTCCTGCTGGGAAAGAAGGTGCTGACAAACATCTGGAAGACCATATTTTCCCACCAGTATTGTAAAGTGTGGATGTCTACATAAATGTTACCCTAGGAGTTCTAGCTCAAGCCTATGTATGTCTCCTCAAATGTAAGCTCCACTGAGTTCAGTGAGACTTAGTCCCAGGAAATGGTCTATAGGTTTGCAACCTTAAAACAAGATCAAGCACACAAAAATGCCAATGAAAGTGAACGTGGCTTGTTTCTGAGCAGTACTGGTGAACTGTGTTTCGAGAGAGTGGAAGGGAAAAAAGAGAGCAAAACTGTGATATTTTATTTTCACTGCTGCGGTACTGAAATAGATAATTTGGCTGTGGAAGGTTAGCATGCCACATGTTTTCAGCATTACAAATTCATGAGAACTTTTAGGGGGAAGTTTCAAAATTCATGTTGGCACCCGCTAATCAAAAAACCCATTAAAAAGCCAAGCAAAGCAGGCATAAAATAGCTCCACTCATATTCTGTACAGGCATTTCCTCACACTCCACATTTCCTTCTTTGACAAACATTTTAATGCCACCATTCATCAGTCCTGGGATGTGGTAATACTACAATAACCATCCCAATATATCTTTTTCATAGGTATTCATTTTTACCGAAAAACTTACTGGATTGTTTCTGATGGAGTTCTCATTTATTTTCAGCAAGTATATTTTACCATTCTCTCTATCTCTTAAATGAAACCAGTCATTGCTCAGATAGGATTCTTTTTTTGTTGTTGCAGCAATTGCATTGTCTAGCAAAGCAATACTAGAGTTCTACATCTTAAGAGGAAAAAAACCCCTCTGAACTCGTAATTTTATAATTCTATAAAAGCAATTGAACATGCCAGGTGATGTTTTAAAGCAGAGACAGACAGTCTTTGCTATGTGGGCCACAGCCAACCTGCAACCTTATATTAGGCATCTACTGGAATCCCCTGTCCCTTCTATGATGGGAATGAGAAAAAAGAAAGAAGTGGGGGGACAGATGAAGTAACTAGAGCAGTATAGCATACTATGGAAATATGCTGTAGCCATCATATTTCATGGTCAGTTCTAGCAGCTTAAAAATATACTTTTTATTGGTACAGAGGGGAGCCAAAAATGGACCAAAAGAGAGAGAGAGATAAAGAGAAAATGTGGAGTGGGGGAAAGAGAGGGAAAGGTCAAGAGAATGGGAAATAAAAGGAATGAAATGGACCATCAAGAATGTGTCCACACTGTGCAATAATGGAGGTTTGATGGTACTATAACTGCCATGGTTTCATCCTAGATAATCCTGCATGCCTTCCAACTGTCCCAATAAGGCAGGAGTAGTCCAAATTAATCCTCTGCCTTCTCACTTTTCCAGCTACTCTTAAAATGCTCCAGCTTTTTTGTTTTATTCCTTTTCCTCTTTGGGTCTCAGCATACTTCAGTTGCTGGAACCTGAGTTTGCACTCAGTTTATTCAGCTGGGGCCAGAGGAGGGGATGGAGTCTTACCCTTTTCAGAAGGCTCAGGCAAAAGCAAATGGTTGCAAGGGCAAAATCTCACTCTTCTTCGCCTTTCTCCCCTGCTCAGTCAACTGAATGCAAACTGCTTCTACACTTTGAACTCAGGGCCTTATCACACTACATTGTTATAGCACTATTATTCCACTTTAACTACCATGGCAATATCACATGGAATCATGGGATTTGCAGTTTAGGGAGAGGCATTTAGAATTCTCAGCCAGAGAGCTCCAGTGCCTCAGCAAACTCCAGAATTCCACAGGGCAGTTAAAGTGGAATAATAGTGCTATAAAAGTGTAATGTGATAGGGACCTCAGTTTGCAGCAATTTAAAGTAAGCTGAAGAGAAAGAGGAAAGTGAAGGAGAGAGAAGCTGGCATCTGTTTTAAAATGTTCCAGTTTTCTCTCCTCCTCGTCTTTTGTCTTCATCTTACTTCAATTACTGCAAAATGAGTTCAAAACACAGAAGTAGCTTGTACTCAACTCAGCAGGGAGAGAGCAGTGAAATGGGCTGGATTGTGTCTTTCTGAGTAGGCTCAGTCAACAGCAAACTGCCCTGCAGCCTCTCCAAGCTTGTTATGTTTTTTTCTTAATAACTTTTGCCATCTTGATCACACTCTGCCATTGCTTAGTCAAATGTGTCCTGGTTTGCATCTGTGAATTATGAAGGATATGATCTTGTGATTTGTAGTTTCGTGGGATTCTTGGATTTCTATACTGCAGTCATTGATCAACCGGGATTAGAACTCTCTGGAAGATACTTTACTTAACCAAACTACAAATCCTAGGATTCCATAAAAGGGTACCACGGCAGTTAAGCATAGCTGTATAAATGTGCAGTGTCAATACACTTTATGTGTGCTTATGTATATATAAATGGATGGGGTGTGAATTGGTGAAGGGTATCCATGTGTGAGAAAAGAAGAGAAAGCGTATGAAGCAATGAAAAACTTCACATTCAAGAACAAGGCAAACACCCAAATTGTTCCTCTTTCTGCCTGAAGATTATTAAGGAGTATCATAGGAAGGCTCTGCCCCTACCCAGCAGTAATCCCGCAACCCACCAACATAGATGGTCCCCCAGAGATTACCTTAGAGGGAATGCGCTTTTCAACAGGAACAACAAAAAGACTGGCTATTGATGTGCAACCGTGTTCAACCATGGAAGAAAGAGACCAGATGCAAAGTTGGGTTAACTAAGCGCTATTATTTTGGACTGTCCTATTTAAGATTGCATTAGCCTGTAAGATACAAGGTCAGGGGGGAGCAACCTGATGTGGGTTCAGCTGATGCCAGGATGATTCTGTGACAACCTGCTCAGCATACTCATGCACAATAATATCTTAGTTCCAGGGGCAGTCCAAATTGCTTTGGTTGCTCCCCAGTCCAGCATCTTGGAAGGTAACCCAGGGACTCCCATCCAAACCTCAGGGCTCTAAAACTGAGAGTCTTATTCACAGGTTAACCTCAAGTGTAGCCTCCTTCACCAACCTCCTGGGAGGCAGGGCCCTAAAGAGGGGGTTCCAGATCCCTACCTTACACCACAGGGGTGCCAAGAGATGATCACCAAAGTTTTATTCTCTCCCATTATCTGCCACAGGACAACCTATTTAACAATGCCATCCAGAGCCAATTTTCCCAATTCCATCAAATACAGTATGAGATAAGAGGGGAGGGATGAAGAAAGGGTGGAAAAAATTCCTATCTGACCCCAAAGTGACCAGATTAACTCACACTGCATTGAGGGCAGGAGGGTGGGTCAACACTGAAAGTCGAACGGTACATGTAGGGAGCAGACTGCTTACTGTCTCACTTACCCTATCACTTGCTTAGCACCAATCAAACATCACCCTTTGGTCTCACTCCACAGAGGCCATCAAAAGCTTATCCTCCCCTGTAGCGATGTTTGCTACACAAGTCCAGGTAAGTATTCCTGTTTGAAAGGCTGTGTCATCATCCTCATGAGCCAGTTACCCCTTCTATAGCCCTATTGCATTTAATATGACTCTCAAATAAAGTTACTGTGTATCCCAGCTGGATATCCAGAACTAGAGAGTACCTAACCTCTCCCAGAATCCAGAAAATGTCAAAAAGCACCTAGTTATAGATGCTGTTATCTCACTTGCAGTTCTTTTGTTATTAGAGCAAAGGGACAGAGGAAGCAGAGTAAGTCGAAGTGAAATTTACATGCTGTTACATGTAAAGAAACTTATAATCAAATACATTAGACATCTGGAGAAGGAAGAATTACAGATTTATTGTGTTTAGGAATTCTAATAAACTGTTCAAGATGATGTTCACGACGGTGATGAAATGCACGAACAATCAGAGAGGCAGTCAACACGGAGAATCTGATAGTAACAGCTAACTTCTGGAATGACTGCAAAAGTGTCAACTGAGGTCATGACAGGCAGATAAAACTTCTAGATAGAATAAAAATGTATGCCTTGCAGCAGTGAGAACCATCCAAGAGGTGAGGAAATGATGTTCAGGGTATATTGCAAGGGTTAAGAGTTACTGGGATACTTAGCAACAGGAACTATAACAATAATCCCATTAGATTCAACATACATACATACATACATACATATATATATATATATATATATATGAAATTCTCCCCTCCAAAAAAAATAACTTAGTCTGACTTCAAAGGCAGAAATTCAAATGTGACCACAACAGTTCAAAGGAAACTGAAAAGATACAGTTTGGAAGGTCAGTCCCTTTAGGCAGCGTGGAAGGGTTTTTAAAAGTACTGTAATAGAGGCTCAATTAGAATGCCAATATACTCCATAAGTCCAAGATGCCAACGTGGTTAAATTGCAGAATCAAAGCTATGCAAGTAATCCCTCCACCACTTTTAAAAAGTGGACAGTTGCACTAAAAGAAGCAAAAAGAAAATATTGCAAATGAATTACATCCATTTACGCAGACCAAAAAAAGAACTGGACAGAAAATTACTGGAAATATTATCTATCTATCTATCTATCTATCTATCTATCTATCTATCTATCTATCTATCTATCTATCTATCTCTATTTAAAATACATTTCCTCAGCTGCAGCCAAAAGAAGAGTGTTAAGGAAGGCACCTCCATTGGATTAACAGACAGGCTGGTAATTTTTGATCCTTCATTTTCCTCATTTCAGCTGGTTATTATAAGAACTTTGTAACTAAGAGCTTTATCATACCAGCCCATTTTCTTGTAGCAATCTCGTTGCTTAAGCAAAGCGAAACATACCAGTAGAGAAACAATCACTTTTACACCTTTTCTGCAACAATGCTATGGTGCTGCTTTGGTGATGCACATTCCTGAAATCAGTCTTTCACACTGCCTTGCTGACCCGCACCTTCCTACCCATGACCACACTGTGCTATTTTATTTTATTTTATTTTATTTTATTTTATTTTATTTTATTTTATTTTATTTTATTTTTTGCCACAATTGCACAATTGTAGTTTCCTGGTATTTGTTTTTTTTTTAATTGTTACTTACCATAATTGCATAATTTTGGCATGGTGGTGGAATTGTACAATTATGGAAAAACAAATTTTAAAGAAAGAAATATGTGCAGGAAACAAAGTAACAGCAAAATTTTCCTGTTTATTTATTTATCTGTTTATTTATTGCTACAGTTGTGCAATTTCAGTTTCCCAACATGTATTTCTTTATTGTTTTGCCGTAACTGCATAATTGCAGCACGCTTGTCACCCCATGGCAATGCAACTGTGCAGTTATGGCAAAACAAATTAAAAAAAAGAAATCAGGAAACAATGTTCTCTTGTCCCAACACTAGAAATGGAGTGACTTCATTCTGCTTGAGGATAAGGAAGGGGAAGAGAATCAGCCCACTCACACCACATCACTACCAGAATATTGGAACTGCTGCATAACCAAATGATGGTACCAAGAAGCAATAATTAAACATAGTGATATTGGAGCCATTAATGTTTTTTCCCATCAATAAAAAGTTGTGATATGACAGAAATGAAGTGCAATAACAAGAGAGTCACAACATGATGTGATAAGGGAAGATCAAACACAGAACTAAGCCTGTGCAAACATGCAGCAAACCTATCATGTGATGAAGTCCTGAGAATTAGCATCAGAATACACCTTTTTCCTCTGCCATCCCACCTGTTTCCTTTCATATGACTTTTTTAAACTGTAAACTGGAGGCTTTAGATTTGAAAATGGCTTTGTGAGAGCCAGAAATAATGTAGTGTTCTGAGTGCTGGACTAGGACTCCAGGAGATCAGGGTTTGAATTCCTCCATGGTCACAAAAAAAAAACACTGGATTTTTCATAGGCAAGTCACAGTCTCTCATCCTCAGAGGAAGGCAATGGCAAACCCTCTCTGGAAAAAAAAAATCTTGCAAAGAAAAACTGATAGGTTTATCTTGGGATGAAAGTTGGAAATGACCTAAAATCACACAACAACAATAATGAGAGCCTTTACAGCTGAAAGGTACTGAGTTAGAAAATAATTTAAATAATTTAACATTTCTTTAAATATTTAGAATTATACAAAGAGACTATGTCTCCATTGTGCAGTCTAAGTATCAACAGAGTACTTAAAAGAAATGATATGAATTGCAGAGAAAAAAAATAAATTTAATCTGTGTTCAATGCATAGGACTTTAGAGAGCTGGGTCAGTATTATAAATAATACAAGAGAAGAATTCTGTGAAAACAATGGAGATCATTTTAGGACTTGCTGATCATTCTCAGGAACGGCAATTCAGTTGTAATGGAAGGGATCCAGGATTCCTTAAAAATTAAAATATGACATCACAGAACTATTAGCAAGCATAACCAATCAGCTTATAACTCACATCAGATTTATTCACTGGAAAAGAACGATATAAAAATAATTTTTAGAAGTGCATCAGGAAACCTGGCCTGTGCATGACTGGGGGAAAAATAGTAGAATGGATCGAATTCCAGGAGTTGCAAGTTGTGTCCCAGGCTGCAGTTCCCAAGCAGGGACGTATTTTGATTTTACATTAATGGCCCATCCCAGAATGTACTGACCTGGAAAGCAGGCAATTTTAAGCAATTTTAATTTTAATTTAATTTAGGCCCTTTCCGCACGAGGCAAGGGAATCGCTCCATGCTGTTACCTACCGCTTCTTCTGAGGTCTGAAGCAATGTGGACTGTCTCTGAAGCCCCACCACAGGGCTCCTTCTTGGTCCAGGGCAAATCGGAGCAGTGAGAAGTCTGTAGATCCTCACTGCTCCGGCTTCTAAAATGGCGGCTTCCGGCTTCTAAAATGGCGGCTTCCGGTTGGTCATGGGTCTCGACCAACCACTGAAGCTTGCTATGCCTAAAGCTCGCCCTCCGCAGATCACAGGCTTGCATTGGTGCGAGCCTGCACAGCTGCACAAGGGAGCAGGAACGCAATGGAGCATTCCAGGAAAATAAAGACCTGTTTTTTGCGGTCTTTAGAAAACACGCTGGAGGACCACTTGGGGTCATTTTGGAGTGGATTGAGGTGCGGATCTCCGATAAGAAGTCTGCTCCTAGTCCACTCCAAGGTGCAGACGATCTCCATGAGAGGATGCACTGCCCCGTTCTAATTGCCTTGTGTGGAAAGGGCCTTAATTTTAAGGAATTTTGATGGGAGAAAGGGAGAAAAAATAACTAATATGTGTATTTATTGACTGCAAAAGCAGTTCCCTGTCATCCGGTATGACACCTAAGATGTAAATGAACACTGATTCTTGTTCTTTATTTATTGATTTTTTAAAAGAAGATTTTTGACAAAACTTAATTCATTTTCTCCTAATATGCAACAGGTGATGCAGGGCATCTATCAATGATGTGTCTACTTCGAGATAAGTCCCAGTGAACTGAATGAAAAATGATCATGGGAGAACCAGCATGGTATAGTGGTTTGAGTGTTAGACGATGACCCTAGAGACCAAAGCCATTTCTGCACTAGACTGTTATAGCACTGTTATTCCACTTGCAACATCCTATGGAATCCTGGGGTTTGCAGTTTTGGGAGGGGCCAGACGGCCCCTCCCAAAACTGCAAACCCCAGGATTCCATAGGAAGTCGCAAGTGGAATAATACCTCTATAACAGTCTAGTGTCGAAATGGCGCAAGGATCAATTCCCTGCTCACCCATGGAAACCCACTGGGTGACCTTGGGTGTGCCACATCCTCTCAGTTCTGTGATGGTGTTACCGCATTAATTCAAAATCACACTAGGGTTTTTAGCAGCAAAAACATGTAAAGAATTTATTAAATGATTTCCCCTTGTACAAGAGGGGAGCAGTTGTGCATCAGGTACTAAAAATATACTACTCCAAAGAAAATGGCTACACACAGGCAGCTTTATGCCCTGCTAAGCATCCATTACAGAAGCAAGAAATGCTAATTATTGGCTAATCCAAATACATACGTATAGGAATTATGTCATGAATACATTATTATGTCAGCGTACAAAAACTACACATGTCCCTAGAGGCAGTCCCAAATTTTAATACCAGACCCCTCCCTAGGGGTGTGATTTTTAATATTAAAATGAAGCTTTATGAGGCTCTCGATCACCAAAGTTCATCTCTTGTGGTCACTCGCCCTCCCCTCAGCCTAGTTTTGCATACTCCGGACACTCCAACCCACAAAGTCTACCTCTCTTTCACACCTGTTGAGCCCACTCAGTTAGTTATCTCCTTTACTGTCTACCGTTGCTGTACTTGGCTTCCTATTATTCTAAATTCTACAAGCTGATTTTCCTGTTATCTACATCCAGCTGCAAGCATAAGCATTCTTCTTGTTTTCCCTGGCCACATTGTTCCTTTTCCTAATTCAATGTGCATGCTATTAAGCTATTGACTAATTATTTCCCAATTATTATGCCCCTACAATGGGGTGGTTTAGGTCTCCATAAGTAGGAAACAACTTGAAGGCACGCAATGACAACAAATGAGTATAGGCCTGTACTTCAGGCCTGTTTCTGTTGCCACCCCTCATTTCTTTCACCAGTTCATCAGGAAGTGTTGAACGAAATATATAACATTTTGTATGTATTACACTTATTTGTGTATTCTATAAGTAAAAAGTGGAAATGAGAACAGATGAGAAAGAAAGAAAGAAGACAGAGAGGAGAGAAGGTAAGGAGAAGGAGAAAATGCAATTAAAAGTTGACAGTGTGGATTTGGGATACACTTCTTCACTAACTTCATGTTCAAAGGAACTAAGAAGTAATTTTAGTAATTTTCTTCCTACTGTTAGAACCTCCAAAAACTGCAGCTTTGGAAGATTATTTGCAGTTTTTATCTCGCACAGTTTTTATTTCGATTTTTTTTCTCAGAAAACAGCACTTTCGTATCTAAAATAGGATTTTCTGCACAGTAAATATTTTTTTCCCTTGCAGAACCACTATTTTTCTGCCCAATGTTGTTTTGGTAAAAAAAAAAAAAGGATATAGTTGGTGACTCCGGAAAACTCCTGAAAAAACTGAAAAATTGTGCACCACCTCATTCGCATCAATCCTGTTGACCAGCTCAATGCAGAAACATTAAAACCCTTCACAGAGCTGCAAGGAACTGGCAGAGCTGGCAATGGGTAGGCTGTAGGCATCCCAAGCTTATCCCTTGTCCCGACTCCACAGCAAAGAGGAAGCCACCATTTTAAGGAGGCCAATCAGGGGCAATGGGGTAGGGTAAATGTGGTCCAGGAGAGTGGACAAGGATGCTGTAGTGTGGAAGAGACAACTGATGGCCATCCCATTTCTATTCACATTAAAGCAGAGAGGTGAGGAATGGAGTGTTCCTAGGATGCTAATGAAGAATCCTCCATAACAATGCTACAATCCACCTATGGCATCTCATGCAGAAATGACCTCACCCTGTGAAAACTTTGTAGTTTTTTTTTCCTCCAGGAATCAGCAGCTGGCATTCTTAGTCAGTGATGGTGTTATAACTTAGATGTACAATCTTGTAGCTGTTTCCTATTCATATTAAGAATTGTGGTGCCCTCGCAACATTAATAAATGTTCCCTAAACCCACCTTAAAATCCAACCACATGGAGGGATGAAGTTCTGCAATGCTGATGAACAGGTACCAAAGGATGATGTGTCCAGTCCCCTCCTGACAGTAATCCACAGTGAGAGGAAAGAAGCAGGGACAGTTCCTCTTGCAGCTCCTTAGCACATTGCAGCTTGCTGCTAGGAAGTAGCTGGATGGATCACACTTCAACACCTTACTCATCAGCACTGCAGACCTCCATCTCTCAGGGTAAGGTAAGAGGTGAGAAACAGAAGGGAGACTAATTCTCTTCTCTTTATTTTTCACTCTTTAAAAAAAAACACTTCACTTTTTTGGTAATATCAGTTATATGATTGCTACGTTTAAAAAGAATCACTGCATTATGATCAGGAACATACGTGGAAAGTGCAGAACATAATGCTCCACACCTACCTTTCCATTTTCATATTTGTGGAAAGTAGCTTCCATACTTTGGAACATGATACCATGGCCATTTTCAGGACAGAAGAGGATGGGATGCATGCATGCATGCATGCAGCGTTCAGTTGTAGATGTGGAGCCAGACATTGACTTTCCAGATTTCCAGCACTTTTCTGAACACCTGTTGTGGAATATTGTTGCCAATCTTGGTAGCATCCCCCCCCCCGCCCACATCACTATATGCAATTGAAATTGAGAGGAGAAGATTGTGGTGCATAGTGCTGTTGATGAGTTTGGATGAAAGCTTTTGATCTCAATAATAACCCTAATTTAACAACCTCTAAATTGTGTCTGTGTACACAACTACAAGTGCACACAATATGAAATAATTCTTCAGGGCTGCTCTGTATTCAGCTGAGCTGGTGTTTAAAAGTATTCTAAACATAGTTCATGCTGAACATTCCATTCATCTACTGAAATTGCTTGGTTTCTTTTCAGCACAAGAGATACTTTGCTTACTTATTTTGGTAAAAGTGAGTTTCCCCCTCTTTTTTATATATATAAAAAGAAGAAAACTAAGCAAAAAATGCTTTACAATTTATTTTTACACACATCCAAGTCCCTGCATGCAAAACCCTGTTATTATAAATACTGCATTATGCTATCATAAATAATTGATTTTTGTCACAAAGCTATTTAGAGGGCATAAAATGCCTAGAAACTTGCAGAAGAATGCAGCACAATTCTTTTCATTCTTGTCTTCGTGTTGCCTTACTGTTGGTGTAAATACCTTATGTTAACACTTGCTCTATATTTTTATCTAGGATGAGATAAAAGGCAAAAAAAGAGGGTTTTTTTCAGGTTTTAGTATCAATGGTGTCAGAACAACAAAAAGATTGAGGGTGAGGACATATTAAACAATGTTTATTTAAGAATATCTTGTAAAACATAAAAAAAATATTATGCTTTTAATAAAGCTGTTTAAAGAAACTAGTCTTGCTACACAAACGAGTTTTGAAAAGATGAAGGACAGTTTGTCTTTATTTATCATATCCTTGCATAATCCTTATCTAAACCTTTGTATTTCAGCTGTTAGGGTTGATAGGTATTCAAAGGCCCAGTTCAGAACACAGCTTGGAAAAGTTATTTTATTGAACTATAACTCCCACTGGCCATGCCAGCTGGGAGATTTGTGATGCTGTAATCCAAAAACCTTATTGTGCTCTGGTTCAGACTTCATGAAGATACTCAATAGCTGTGGTCCTCCCAATTTGGATTTCATGCAAAACTTCACCTTTAACCAATAAAGTAAAAGATTCAGGGAACATGAACATGGGATAGGAGGTGGCATGCAATAGGAAGATTAAGGATTGTGAAAAGCCATTGGCATACCACAGATTGCCAAACCATAGTTTGTGTGGATTTGGCAACCACTGTACTATCTGAGCTAGATCATCCTCACAGAACCATTATATGCAATCAAACACTGTACTATATGAGGCAAATCATCATGAATTGGTGGAATGTTTAATGGTGTCATTTTAAAATACAGGTTTAAACAAGAGGAGGAAGGACAGCTGGCATGCAGAAGGACCTAAATTCAAACCATGGCGTATCCAAGTAATAGGCTGGCAAATCTCAAGGTGCTGGCTGAAGCAATTACCGTGTTTCTCTTGGTATCCTGCTGGGAAACAAATCTCTGGGTGAGTAGCACTGAAAAAGGAGGAAGTCTGAGTTTTATATTTGAACTAGGCCTTTCTGCAATATACTGTTATAGTGCTATTATTCCACTTTCAACATCCTATGGAATCCAGAGGTTTGCAGTTTAAAGTCTAGTGTGGGAAGGGCCCTAGTTTCCTATTTCCACCCATTTCCATCTCTGACTTAGCATAAAGATGTTTCTATGTGTGTTATGCTTATAGAACACTGTTGTACCCAAAAAACAGGGCAAGAGGACAGAGAGAAAAGGAGCGGGGAGAGAGACAGTGGGCGCATGAAATTTGGCCCATCATGCCACTTGGAGCAAGGCAGAATGCTGAGTGCCAGTGCTGTGAACTGTGAGTCTTTTTGTGGTAGGAGCCTTGGCAGTAGCAATGCAGAACAAGGAATGAAGCTCCCTGTTGACTGGCGGTGAGTCTTCCAGGAGACCCAGCAGCAGTGCAGGGCCTGGAAAAACTCCCTGAGCATCACATGTAATATTGGTAAGGGTGTGTGCGATAGGAGACCTGGTGGGAATGGCAGCAATGGCTGCAGATACTTAATGCATTTTGCTACCAGAAATGCTTTGATTCCCCCTTTTCTGCCTCCTACCATATTACCTGGTTAACAGGGGTTTACCCAAACTCTGGAACAAAGGCGCATCTAGGATGGGGCAAGTAGGATATGTGCCCTGGGCATCAATGCCAGGGGAGCACAAAAAAGCAGTGCCAGAAGTAGCAGAGGAGGAGGAAGTGGCCCTGAAGGTAGAGGTGCAACTTCTACACTTGCCCTAGGCATTGTTTATGCTAGATACGCCTATGCTCTAGGATCATGTACCCAGATTTTCCTCATAGTACTTTCCAGAATCAGTTAACACAGAAGGATTTCTGGCCTGCCTGCTATCTCTTGCCTTTTCCACCTCTGTGACAGCACAAGGACCTATTTCCATGACAATTCAAGGACCTGTCCCCTAATTTCACATTTTGGCCCTGAAATGTCAGGGAATAGGATTATACTAACCTGGCAACCTCACTGTTAAAAAAGATCCTGGTATGAAGATCTCTGCATAAAACACTGGAAAAACACTACATGATTGGAGTCAAATAGGGCTGATCGAATTGTGGCCTGGAAATTGCATGTGGCATCTGGACTCTACTTTTGTGGCCCTTGAAGCCCACCACAAGACCCCCAAAGCCTCCTACAGTGTGAAATACCACAGGATACCTATTCCCGTCACCATTTTGAAAGGGACTGCAGAGCAAAACATATATATTTGGATTTGTAGTGGGAGGAGAGGCTTGCAGATGAATCTGAGAGACAGTTGGCCTATGGCCCCTTCAGATGCCCAGTCTTGCCAAAAGAGACAAATAATCAGATCAAATATGAGGCATTTCTAATGAATGCCTCTCATGTAAACAACAAACTTAGAAAGTTATCCTTTTGCAAATTTCTACCAAGGTACAATTACAGTTCCCAGCCACCGAAGTAATTACTTTAAAACCATAACTTTCTTTTCATGTTCCTCAAAACTAGTTAAGTTAATCAAAATACTTATTTTCAGTTTCTTTTTAAAAATCTGGATGCAACATGCTATTAGTTTGAGGTTTTCCCTCACCATCCACCTCACTGTCACCTCAGTAGCCACAGGAGAAAACAGGACAGTAACATAAGGCGGTTACAGAAGCCTTTAATATTCTCTCTGGCATTTAGTGAATCTGTACTCCTATAACTATATGAATAACTTTAAACACAAAAGCTATACCACAAAAGGAGGGAAGTTACATCATTTAGTTACTTTCAGTACCCACAATGTAACTATATATAATTTAGTTATGTCTTGGTTATTGATTTTTACACAAGAGAGCATTGAACAAGAGAGCATTTACATGAGACAGCATTGCCTCCAACAGCCATCTGAAGGAGGCAAATCCACAATGCTACCATTTCCCCTAACTCTACCACTTCATCCTGTATAATGTGGACACTGACCCTTGTTTCAATGGAAAGAACTGTTACATAGCAATGACATGACATCCAAGGTTGTCTTACATCAGAGCAAACAGCAAATTGCACACCTTTCCCCAAAGTAAAACAATATCCAGCCAAACAAGTAATTTTCGCACCTGAGGCAGAAAATCCCACAAACAGTTCTCTTAATCTCTCAGGAAGAAATAGATAGACGGATGGATGGATGGATAGATAGATAGACAGACAGACAGACAGACAGAAAGATAGACAGACAGGGCAGTAATAATGCATTAATGATAATTGCTACTTTTCCTGCTATGCAAAAACTGAAGCCTGAGGTAGCTGCTCTACTCTGCCCAATGGTAGGACCATTCCCAGTCATACCAGTTCTTCATCAATATGTAAGCACTACAGATAGGTTAGCAACATGAAAAGGTTCACCTCATTTAGGAGTTGATAAATGGTCCACCCAACCAATGATTTACCCAGAAATTCCCTGGACTATGACTTCATTGTGCTCTAAGTACTAGAGTGTTCAGACCTTTGCCGTGTAGGTTACAATCAGACAAGAATAGACTGACTAGGATCCTAAAATAACAAAGCAGCCAATTCTATGACTGCAAGATGTGTGTGTGGGGTGATGATATTACATTTGCTTTGTGTACCAACATTCCTTTCTACCCAGAAGAGTAAAGAACTGGCCCTTGTAACTGATGGGAATTTCAAAAGTAATTTGTGATGGAGTAGGGAGAGGAGAAAAGCATCTAAATCTCCAGTGGGCTAACAGAAACCCCTTCCACAAGCCTAAGTGAATCCACCCTGTATAATCTCACAAAAATGGTAATTAGATTTTGAGGAATTAGAAAACAGTAAGACGAAAGGTGCTGGGACCTGAAAGAGACATGCCCTTTGAAGCTGACCCATGATACCAGCCCTGAGTTCTATATTTAATATGTATTAATATTTCTCTCTTTAATCATTGATAATATGCTTAGTGAGCTTTGCATTTTGCATATGACATTTAGGCTGCCTCCTAGCACCACCAGTCAAAATGTATTGTGCAGCTATTCTGTCTTTTCTTTCTTGACCGATGCTTTTTTACAGAAGGAGAAAAGTCAGAAGTAGCAGAGGAAAAACATGGGAGAGACAGAAATGAAAGGCCCATGTAAAATTCTATGAAAGAAGCAAAGCAACCACACAATAAATGCCTAATCTGAAAGAACCTTTCACCTACTTTAATTAGGGACCAGAGAGTTCAAAAAAGCATGAACTGGGAAGGTAACTAAGGGAAACCTATCATTCTGCAGTACACTTTGCATCCATATTTTACATATACATATATGTGATCAGTCAGAGGTTTTCTGAGAACAATTATACTGGAACATGTCAAAGGAATTAGAATAGCATCAATATTGATATCCATTTCAGTAAGTCATTCATGTGACCTATGAATGACCCATGTAACATTACCTTCCACAAAAGACAATTATACTATAATTTAGAGCAAAGCCTTTGCTTTTCCAAAGAGCCACAGACCTCAAACCTAACTCTCTACTGAAATGGAGCAGCTATGCCTCAGCTGAAAATGTAGAGCTTTGGTTAGCATATATTGCCATATATAAACATACCATATGTCAGCAAACTTGTGTTTTGCTTGACAGCCTGGTTTCCTGTCCCCATAAAGAGCCCTTTCAATCACATGAGGAAGTGGCATGCTTTGGATATACTGTCATGGAGTGATAGGGTTACTGAAGGCAGGACTTGTTCTGAAACATACAAGAACATTTTGAAGGGGTTGGCCCTTGCTCAGGAAGTTGGTGCTATTTAGGGTGCACTTCAGCCATGATGATGTCCTGGGCTAGCACTGCTTTCAAGAGAAACTTTGTGCGGAGCTCATTGTACGATTTGGTTGAATTAGGCTGGTGCCTTAAGGCAGCAGATGCTGGCAGTGGGCATGCAGTAGGGGCAGCCTCTTGAGGTCTTCTTCCTGTTCACCTCTGTTGTGTCACGAGGCTTTGTCTGTCCTCTCTAAACTAGCTTGCTATCCTGTTGTGGTGGAGAAAGAGTGGTATGGTAGCCATTTTTGTCCCTTGAAAGCCTGCCAGCAGGCTACAATGGCATTTTCTCCACATACAGGAGTGACGTGAATTCATTCCCAGTACAGGTTTTGGCCAAATTGAGAACACTGACATTTTTTTCATGGCTTGGGAGGCAGGCTAGAGGATAACAGTGAAAAACTGCCAATTTTTAAGAGCAATGGCAAGTCATTTGGCATTTGTGACTTTCAAATCTGGCAGCTGACTTGTCACACTGACCTACTGCTCCCTGGTGACATTAGCATTCCCTGGCAACTCTGATCCCCATGGGTTTTGCAGAATTATTTTAGGGACAGAGGAGATGGTGAAAATTTCAGGTTTTTCCTGTTCACACTCAGGTGTATCCAATCTACTGGGATTCCTCTCCCTAAGCAAAGTTTCTTTCTTAATGTGCTACCCAGCAAGTCAACATGCAAGATCCTGCTTTTCTAACAAAGTGACATTACAAGACTTTATGTGCATGGGTTTCTGCAGTGGGTCTCCCCACAGAGCCTCAGATTTTCACCTGTGACAGCCACCAGACACAAAGTGGTCAGAGAGGGATATACCTTAGAGAGATCACATCCATCTCAGTCTCAGAAAGCAGTGCCTTCCTTCATCCCACAACTCCTATTGCATTTTTAAGTGATTACATTCTGTTATGATTCACCTTTTATCATTGTTAGTGCATGTAAATGAATTCATACTAAACCAAAGAAACAGCCATTTTCCCATGCTTGTTGCAACAGATATCAAATCAAATATTGTTTTTTGAATATGTAAATGCAAAATATTGTTTTCTAGTCTAATTTAATCCAATCAATAAAGGTAAGCATATTATATTTTTATCACCAACTACTGAATACTTAGCATTTAAGTTCCATGTCTTGCCTGAAATGTATTAATAATATAACTTTTTAAATCATCCAGTTTATACTCTTTTTTAATACTGTTACCATCACCATCATTTAATATTTTTACTTAATGTATATGAAATGTTTAGTAAAATAGATAACTTTTGTTTTTGATAATGACCTTTTTTTAAAAAAAATTAGTATTGAAGAAAAAGTAATAAAAATCCTATTTTAAATTTTGGAAAGGTGAAAATTTCATGGACTCACAAAGGTATGTAGCCAAATTCATGTATGTACCACAACTTTTGTCTATACAATTTCCTTTCATTTCCTTAATTCCATTCCTAACATCAAGGAATTTTAAGAGGGGTTTTTTTTGATGCCCAAATAAAACTTTAATCTATAATGAACTGCCCACTTGTACACCAGCTCACTTCATCAGTCTAAATTTGTTTATGGGGCTATGTTGTGTTAGTTTCTTCAGAATGCATCCTCAATACCAACTGAAAATAGTGGGATTTAGATTACAAGCAGCTTGCAGTGAACTGGTTGCATGCTGATATTACTCATCCACATGGTTTCTTTAGGCAAGGGTGCTGCTCCTTATGTGGCCAAAACACTTCCACCCTACTAAACAGCTGAATGAAAAGCATGCAAGCAATGCTAAATGATTTCTTTCCTACAAATATGGAGAATTAGAAAATCAGTGAATGGAGAATGGATTGGAATACTATGGGAAAGGACATGATGAATGTCTAAAATGGTGAACAGAAGCACTATTATGGTTTGTTAAAGACTTCTTTAGCCATATCCAAGCCTCACTGATACTAATGGAGTGCATTCATTATTTGGATTAGAATATCAATGTTTTGTGATTCACTGTAGTAAGGAAACAAACAAACAAACAAATCCATTCCTTGCTGTCTAACCCCATGTATGTTTATTAAGAAGCAAGGACTACTGAGTTCCACAGGTTTCTAAGAAGCATGGACTATGGAGATCCATAGGTTTCTGTTGTAAGTGTGTGTAGGATTACAATCTCAATACCTGTGCTCTTTAGAGAAAGTTAATCTCATTTATTTCAATGGAGTTTTCCATACAATACAATACCTATAGTTGGCAAATCACTCAGTGATAAAATCAGCCTACACGGACACTTTTAGACAAGTTATATGCTAGCTTAAACAATAAATATGCTTGAATTAAACTAGTAAATAATTGTGCACATGAGACTGCAGTGACAATACAACTTTTGGAGTTCTGCAATATTCTAAATTTTATTAATTAAATTTCATGAAATCCCCTTTCTTTCTGATCTACTAGTCATTCTTCTCTTTTAATATGGCATTAAATCTATATAATCACTATTAATAATTGACCATTATCCATTTCCTATAACATCCTAGGGGTGGCTTGCATTTCACAGAAGCTTAAACCTGGTAACACAACCACAATTGTACTTAGCCAAGAAAATCTATTTTAAGAACCCAATTATGGGCCAATTCACTAAGAGATTCTGCACATAAATTCAAGCAGCTGAAGCCACCAACCCCTATATATCTTATACGGTCCACTGGATGATGGTTAAAAAATAAAGTGATGTCAGGGAGGCTATGACACATTGAACTCAAGACTTAAATCACCATGGCTCACCAGCATCTTTATTGTATGAACTGAACCTGGATATGCTGCCTCTTAAAGATTCACAGTCAATTATTATTGATAACTTTTACAGTTGTGTGATACTCCCAATATCAAGTGCAATTACTGAAATGTTAAACAAAGTTCTCATAAATGACTTGAATGGATATTTTCCTGTACAAAGATCTTGGCAGAGAACTGAACTTGATCATGAATTGCCTAAGTAAGGATTCCTGTATAAAGAAAGCAAACATATAACCATAATTATAAATTAATAGCTAACATGGAAACTATTTCCATTCTGATAGTATTTTATTTTGAATGCTATAAGAAGGGAGTTTTATGCAATCCAATTCACAATGTCCCAGCAAGAGGAATGGGTAAGAGGAAACATCTACTTTTCTAAACAGGTTTTTCATTAGATAAATTAAAAAGTTTCTGTTTCATTGTCATAAACTGAAGTTTGTAACATGTTACTGCTGGCAAACATGCAGATCTAGTCCTTTATTAATATTTGGAAATATTATTACATCTAAATACACCTGTGTAAAATTAGGGACAAGAGTAACAAACAGACTTACCAAAGTTTTATAAAAAGAAAAAAAACCCTATTCTTAATAGTTTGCATAACCTAGAGAAATATTCTTTCAATCATTTAAGGTCTGATCTACAAAATTAGGATACAAACCTAATGCCAGACATATCAGTAGAAATGTTAGCAGAGGTTTTTAATGGAGTTTGACAGGTGATTGAAAATAAATTTCAAAATGACTGAGCATATATTAAGATAGCAAGATAAAGATAACTATCTGGGGTTGCAATCCTGTGCACAGTGAGGCTGCTTCAATGTTATTAACTTCAAAGACTGCATGCTAAATCTGCATTCATTTTTTTTTTACATGTTTGTCAATAAGACAAAAAGCTGACAATATCACTAATTTGCTATAACTAAGACAGAATAGTTAGAATATAGGTGTGTTAGTCAGTTCCAAAAGGCAGAAACATCCTAATTCATTTTCAGATCACTTTATTTATAATGAGCCCAAACACAGCTTAAAGCTTTTATTTTTCCCTTTCCAAATATTAGATTTCATTACAACATGTTAGCCTTGCAAGAAAAGGAGCAAATTGGGAAGTTAGTCACAGTATTCTTGTATGCTTAATAAGAAGCAGAGCTTTATCAGGTTTGAAATATGCATAGAACTTTGAACCTGATTCATTTTGTGAATCTTTTTTTTTTTTTGTTTCACTTTCTCAAGTTCTCCACTGCTTAATTTAGGAAGAAACTTCAAAGATGCAACTGACATCTTTGAAGCATCGTACGGAAACTGAATCTGAATAGCCCCTTTTACAAAGGCACGAATCCGGGATCTAACAAGGCTCAAAAAGCAAATGACCCTGCTACTGCTCCTTTCTCTAAAAGGGTCAGGCACAGTTTTGCATTTACAACACAGTCAACTTTGAAATTCTTCCATATGATATGGAATATTCCGTTATAATGAGTGCCATGATTGTTAGCCTGCTGTTTAGAATTTAACGGAGAATTTTAACATCAGCCAATTTAAAATGCACATCTCATCAGAATTTGAACTGGTTCATAACATGGTTGCTTTCCTTCTATAATCCTATTTCTTTTCTTCCTTGGAACGAGCCTTTAAAATGAGATAAAGGGGAAAGCATTTTAAAAGAGGCCAAAAAGAAGCAAAAACTAGTCCTACGAGCCCATGGAAGGAACATGTCCCTGGCTCCAATATTCACCCCTTGAATAGATTCCGCTGCCATTTCTCTTGACAGCCACATTCCATTGCTCTTTATTTTTTCAGAACACGAAAAGCTGAGACCACACAGCATTGGTTCCTTTTTCCAAGCTAACTGTACTTAAACTTTGTATCTGATCAACTTAAGTGTATTGGATTTGAAAACAGTTAGTCAATTGTTTTCAGTCCCTAGGTGGTGGTTTATGGTAATGTTTGCATCAATACTAACAAAAGCCATACTGCAGTACAAAGTACATCAAGGAAATGAAAGACAAGGCTGCCTGTTGTCAGCTCTGTCTACAATAAAAGCAGGATTCAGGACTAGGGCAGAGATCGTTACAGAACCACAAAAATGAATGAACCACAGAAACCAGAGGGCTGATGGTTCACATCAAAGGTGCAGGGACTGGCTAATGGACAAGGTTGCACACAGGCCACAAGACGCATAACCTGGACTCATCTGGCTACACAAAAAAATGTCATGAAGGGAAAATATATACATGAAAACAGCCTGATACAGTCTCATAGAATAACCATGAGAGATGAAAGATGCTGTGCAGCTGACTGTTTAAGAAAAATAGCCCACCCTCTTCAGCACAAGGATATTTTCCATTGACCATCTGATATGGAACATTTAAAATATTCAGTGTTTCTCCTGTTTCAGTACAAGAGGTCAGGTATAGATATTTGAAATGATTCAAAGCATAAGTAGCAAATGGCTAATTGACATTTCCTGTAGTTCAAACATAAAACTAATTTCTCAAAACAATATATTAATTTCAAGTGGCAATACATGTGGGGGGGGCATTTCTTTCTTTCTTTCTTTCTTTCTTTCTTTCTTTTCTTTCTTTCTTTCTTTCTTTCAAGCAACATGCAAGCAGAACAATCATAATAATGATAAAAGAGTAGTTTTGGGAGAGATTTTCTTTTCCTTCTCACTTGTCTGGGCCTTTCCTTATCATATATAATTTAGTAGAAAACAATTAAAGGAACTAAATGCTGCAATAATATGACATTCATACAATGGCATCTATTAATATAAGGAGGTAGTTATCCTTTATTTGAAGCCTAACCTCTGGATACCTGCTGTGCTGCTAGATACGAGAATGTCAGAGAAAAATAAGTGAAAGCATATCTCGTCATGGGGTAAATTGCCTGTTGAAAAGAATTGTGCTTAGTTTCTCATTTGAATGCTGCTTTCTGAGGAAAAAAAGAGGAGAAAAATTGGAAGGATTGTTATCAAGGTACAGACTAATCTTTCCTGGCCAAATGAGAGTGGGGGGGAAGGGGTATATTCCTTTGAACAAAAGATGCAATCCAAAAAGCAAAGGGGAACAACATCTCCCTTCTCTTTTGTGTTATATCCCCATTTCAATATATTTTAGACTTTTTAATCATTGACAGATGAATTTTTAAGAACTATAGCAAAGTTGTAAAGCAAATAAAAAGCATGATTCATGAAGAAATCTTGAAATATAATGCATCAAAAACTTTTATTTCAAGACAGGAGGTATTGTTCACCTTTCATTAAAAAGACTCATATGTAAAATTTACAGGCAGTATATTCAAATGGAGTAACAGTGTTAGAACAGTATGATGGATCTGTGTCAGAGGCTGTGTTATTAAACGGTACACATCATTTCACTGTCCATTCCTCCTTCAGCTAGAGAAGAAAATAAAATGAGGTTATCCAAATAAAAAGATGTGTCTGAGTGTAGCAACCTTTTTAATTAACAGTGTGGGTTAAGCAAAAGCATCAAATATTGCCCAGTTTCCACATATCTTTTCACAACCTTCTTCCTTGTTCTAAGTCAGTTGAGTCAGAACTGCAAGTTCTACAGTAAACAATGGTTCTCTTCACATCTGACATATAAAGAATCTCGATTTTAAAAAGAGGTTATTATCAAAAGAAAGATCAGCAGGAAGTTAATAGTAAAGAAGACAAATGAAAAATATATACAGACCCTGAAATAGCCATCTTTGCTTGACCTACCTTTTCTGATGTAAAATGCAAAGTCCCACGAGAGGCCTTTAACTAATTTTCCTAGAAAAGTCTTCATTGGCACACATACCATCAAGGGTTGCATTCATGGCTCACCCATTTCTACAAATACTAATTTGACAAACAGGTTTATTGTCAGCTTACAGAGAGTACACTTGGACTTGCTCATTTATATGTATTTGTATTTCTACTGTGCAAAGCAGCAGTCATATTTCCATACAGGACCATCTACATTTAATCAACAGCTTAAACTTCTGCTTTGTCTCTCTATAAACACAGCATTGATAAATTTGGTTGTTTTTGTTTTTAAAAGAAAGTAATCATTATTTAGAATTAAAGTGGCACCAACTGATAATTTTAAAAATAATTCAATGCTGTCATTTTTTTAAAAAAGGAGAAATACGTCAGCGAATTAAGCTAAACAACACAAGATTCTTTTCAAAGAAAAATATAACACGGCTTCTAGTAATAAAGCACAGTTTGTACGTACGTTGCCAAATTTCATTACAGGATGGAATTGTCCCAGTTTTATACAAAAAAAAATCCCCAACCCATTCAAAATGACAAAATGTGTTTGGATAGAATTAAAAAAAAAAAATTCAAGGACATTTGAACGTTAGCTGTCATTATGGTCCAATACACTATTTATTTCTTTGGTATGCATCTCCTGACCTGTATATAAAATTCATAGTTTCAGAAGTGACATGTGCAAGCCTTGGACAACAGGGGAAAAGGCATATTTCCTGACCTTGTAACCATAGCAACCACTTGCTGATTGGTAGCATGCAGGCGTTCCATCCTTTACCACTGAAGGCAAGTATGTAAGATTGCTGGCTTTGTTTGTGGTTCTTGCTTTATTTACATGCAAACATGAATGCCAGATTTTTTAAAAAATAAAAAAAAAACCCACTGGTTTTGTAAAATATGATGCGACTAGAATGGAAAGTGTTTGTTGTGCTTGTGCGCTCTAATATGAAATTACCACAGTCATTAATAAGTGCATCATATCCCATTTAAGAAAATGAATACATGCCATCAAGTTAGAAAGAAGCACTGGATCTTTCTAATGAACTTCTTGGTTTGGTGTATTCCTAATGTTTTTATTTCATTTGTTTCAAACTGAAATAATATATTTTTGATGTTAAAATAGAAATATATGTAAATGATGGGCTTAATTTTACTTTTTTGGCATCTTTTTTGGTGTTGGGAATAGAGATGCTAAATGAATTTGGCCTAGTGTCTTAACACTTACCCTGAGTGGTGCCACTAAGATTACTGGAACCATTCCACAAAAAGAAAAAAGAAAAAAACTAGAAAGAATTTCTATTCTTTCATTGCTCTACTCTGGGATTAAAATTTTAAACCTTTCTTTCCAAAATCACAAAGTTCTGTAAATTTATATGAAATTAGTTGGGTGTCCTTCGTACAATACGAGCTGAATCTTCGGTAGCTAATAGTCCAACATCCCCCTCCCAAGACCCCACCTTTCTGTTCTCCACATATGCAACCCTTCTGAAAATAGAAATGGAATTCTATATATTGTAAAGTTGGATGAATAATCTATACTGCACAGTTGTATAAGGATCAGCAAGTATGAAGATACATTTGTATTTACTCCTGTTCTTTATAGAGAGAATTCATCTTCAGGTCACAGTTGCTATTCGGTCTAGGGTGGTAAAGGGAAAAAGAATTCTTTGTTCACGTTGTAGCATTAAGAAAAAGTCACACACACACACTAAGGGGTATAACTTTCCTTTCCTTTTATAAAATATTAATTTATCTGAGTGCACTGTTTGTTTTTATAAGGACTGGACTACACCCTCCTATTCAAATGAGCACATTAAAAGTCCTCAACTATTTTAATTCCTGCTTGCCAATCATGGAGTTAAACATATTGGTTTAAACTTACATGATCCTTCTTCATCATAAATGCGATATTGATAAGAAGCTCATCTTCCTTTAAGTTGATGTGAGCTATGGATAATATATTGAAATAAAAATGTGCTATTTATAAAATCAATTATGTGCTACAAATTAATCTTTTAAATTTCAAAGTTCAGAAAATTTAAACACTTTTTTTTTACAGCTGGTATATTGATGCTCTACAAAACAGCAAAATACTCTAAATGTAAAAACTGTATTACTGCTAAGTATTGGCATATTAAAATGTGCATACATTTGTAAAAACAGCTACAGTAAATGTTAAGAACAAATGTTTATGCTTTGCTCATAATTACAGACAGGTCTCACAGTACCACATGCATATACAGGTGAATGGCAGACAATTATTTTATTCTGGTTAATAAAAAAAACTATCTGATCCATATTGCTAAACATTTTAAAATGTGATCTTATAGCACACACTAACAAATGTATACATATCCTGCATTATACTGTTAAAAAACCTTTACAGGTACACTTTAGGTAATAGGAGTATGGTTTGGGAGAACAGAAATTTTATTCCACTCTTTATATATGGTACTGAGATTCAAAACCCAATCCATTTAAGGGAATAATCTCTCTTTGGGACCTATTTAAAACATTCTGAATGTAGAAGTTACTGCAGTTTTCTTTTGCACATAAAAGTAATTGTCTAATGGATATGATTAGAAATTCTCCCAAAGGAGATAAAATACAAGGCAAATTTCTGATGTACCTTAAGTTTTAAAATTACTAAATTGTTTTAGTAAATCTTTGTCATTTTATATCATTATTCTATCTCATTCTTGATTCAAAACTTACTAAGAATGAGATGGTAGCTGTCAAGTAGGTGAGAATGTATGGATGTGTTTAGCATATAAATATTTTCTATAAAGCAAATTTGAAAAATTGCCTTTATATTGTCCACAGTCTTTTCTTAATACAAACATTTTAAAATTGTAGCATTTGGAAAGGACAAATAGAGTTGAGAAAGGGGTTTTCCCTTGTGTTTTTTTTTTAATAAGTCCTCTTAGCTTTTACCTGAAAACAATAAATTCATTTTCAGCTCCAGTGTATATAAAATATTTTTCATACACTAATGTCAGGTATAAATTAGGTCTATACTGAAATCTCTAAAAGATTAGGCTCTGTAGCCAGCAAAAAAGACTAGGCAATTGTCAGAAATGTTGTCAAACTGAATGCAAATATATGTTCCGTTTTTCATGAAGGAAACTAGAGAAGATGTAATGCATTACCTAGTGTGTCCTGGATGTAATGCTGATTAATACAAACCTTTATTGCATTCTTTAAAAAAAAATCTTGTAAACTAAAGGCATCTTCTAATTTCAATAGAAACCATTGTCTGTATCCATGTTGTTCAGATTTGCTGTTTGGTTAAAATATTTCAGGGTGCAGATAGTATTCAGTGTTCCAATGTCCTGAATCTTATTTCCCCCCTCCACTCTTTGAATATCTAAGCAAGCATGTCGTATTGTATTAATATCATAATTCAAAGGGAAATTTATTAAACCCTCCTCCCAGCATTCTCATCAGAGCCAAAAGTTGCAAATTCTAGGTGGCAGAGCCTAGATAGTAATATCAAATTTTAATAACAATTTCTCTTCTTCAGTCAGTGCTACAGTGAAGAAAAGCATAAATTGCTGTGACTGACCGTTAGTTGTTAGAGAAGCAATCTGACTTCTCCACACCCTTATTTCAGTGTGTCTGTTCTGTCCCTCAGCTGTATTAATGATAGCATGAAAGGTCACATGATAAACGAGTGACAAAAATATCAAAACATATTAGCCTGTAGCTTTGTTATCAGTGTATGGCAGAGATGACAGAAAATTGTATTTTTCCCCTGAATAATTTTGCCTTACATTTTGCTGGCTAGGCAGAGTGAATTAGGGAGAAATTTCTGCTTCTGACTGTTTGTCTCCTTTTCTGACATACTTGAAGTAATAATGTACATTAATAATAGGGTGTATGCACAGGGAAAAGGTAAGAATTCAAGAGCAGTCTGATTCAATTCTACAAGGTGCTATCCTTGTTTTTTCCCGTGCAAAAACAAATTTTGTTGAAAAATATGCACATTGCCAAATGTTATTAATGCTAATAAGAAGGATCCAGTACATACTGTGGTTACCACAAAATAAATGGTACGCACAGAACAGGAAGAAAAAGACAACTTTAATGCAATGAGACTATTTTGTTCACAATTATACTACTGTGCTACAAATGCACACATCCCATAATTAAATAAAGGCAGGCCCATCAGCATTTGATCCAACCCCATCTTATGTGGACCCAGTGATTACAAATTAGAGACTGATATTGCCCCTGCTGGTTTACAGCCTCACAGAAATTGCAGACCCTGAGGAGATGAGGTTAGCAGTGTAGGAAAGAGAAAACAGAAATTTTCAGGAGCCTATCAGTCACCGTGGTAAGTTGCTAAGCCCACATTTTTCTTTCCCCTGGCAAAGAGAGTCTCAGTCCTTAAGCTCCTACCATATGTGAAGGTGTTGAGTAAAGAACATTTTTAAATGTTAGTGCTAAAGATCACATGCTTTACAAAGCCATAAAAAATGAACAGCTATGACTTCACCCAATAGAAACAGTGTGATCAGACTCTTGATTCTATTAGCAACTCATCAACTGAGTTCAAATGTAATGCTAAACAATGGTTTGTTTCAATTAACAGTGGTTTTTCTGGATATCCAAAGCCATCTAGCAACGGTTTATTTGTGAAGTTGCTTTGTGGATTTCAGCTTGTGTTAACTTTGCTTTGTTGTGCCTCAAGTCACTGTCCAGTCTGTTTTGTGCCATTTCTGCACAATACTGTTATAGTGCTATTATTTTTCTTTCAACATCCTGTGGAATTTTGGGTTCTGTAGTTTACTGAGGCCAAGAGTTCTCTGGCTGAGAATTCTAAATGCCCATCCCTAAGCTACAAACCCCAGAATTCCACAGGATGTTGAAAGTAGAACAATAGCACTATTACAATATAGTGTGTAAAGGACCTTAGTGTTCTTGCCCCTGTTGCTCTCATGGCTACAGAGGCATGAGTCAAGAGTGGTTAGAAAGTTAAACTGCTTACCTAGTGACACTCTCATATTCTCTTCCAGATGTTACTCTTATTTTTCCCTGTGTCTTGCAATCAGCTACAGTACCTACCAATTTGCTCTCTGACAAGGCTTTCCCCTACTGCCTTTGCACCTAACTTCATAAAAACCTCAAGAGTTTCTTTTTCTTTTACAAGGAACATTGGCAATTTTGAATTGCCCGTGCAGGAATTCCCTCTCCAGGAAGCCATGTTGAGAGTACAGTTTTGGTTTTAGCAACTTAACCCAATTTTTTAAATAAAGGAAATTCATTTGTTAAAAAAAAAGAAAGAATACAATACAGACTTCTGTTCTCATATATTTAAATATTCCTTCGTTCCTTCCTTCCTTCCCTCTTTTTCTCTCTCCATCTCTCTCTTCCTTGATGTTACAGTTGTTTTACTTGTAACTCCAGAATGAATAACTTCTGCCTGAGCATTGAAATCAACACCTCTACCTCTAAAAGTGGCCCAGTTTCCCAGTTTGAGATAGATAGATAGATAGATAGATAGATAGATAGATAGATAGATAGAGGAAGTCCAAGCACAATCATTCCCCTAGGGCAGTGGTTCTCAACCTGTGGGTCCCTAGATGTTTTTGGACTTCAGCTCCCAGAAGCCCTGAGCATTTACCATAGTGACTGGGGCTTCTGGGAGCTGAAGTCCACAAACATCTGGGGACCCACAGGTTGAGAACCACTGCCCTAGGGCAATCATGCTATAACTCAGGCAGAAAGGTTGTGAAACACATGATGTGATGGCAACTTTTTGAGGGACTACTGGGGGGGGGTATCACATATACATTTTGTGCTTCTTTGTGTTTCCTTGAAAGGGAAATAAACAACCTAATAAATGCTAAAATCAATGTTGTTGGAACATAAAGCACAAAGATCAGATGAGAGTTTCTTTGCCACAGCTCCATTAGAGACACCTCAGTTATGGTTGGCAATACTCTCCTTTGATGGACTCCCAGAAGGTGACATCTCAAAGGTAAATGGTCAGATTTTTGAACGAGGAAAAGGTAGCATTCTTTGCAAGGTGTGCGTGCATCTGAAGATGCAAAAGTAACTCCAGAATGACTACCACAATGAAAATGTCTACTACAGTAGCTGTAAGGTGAAGCAACTATTTCTCCAAAGTAATGATTGTTTAATTGTCTAGTTCAAAAAAAAATAATAATAATTGTCTAGTTCACCAAAATGTATTTGCTTACCAACAAGAGTGATAATATATGCTTTTGAAAGTATATGTTTTTGAAAAGTTAAGGAACAGAGAGATAAAACTGTAAGTAAAGGAACAGAATCCTACAAAAGCTATTCTATGAGAAATTAGGCACTATTATCTTGAATAGAACAGATGTTTTGTTGGAAACACTTGAACACTATGGACCTTTCCGCACGCTACACTGGTATAGTGCTATTATTACACTTTCAAGATCATATGGAATCCTGGGGTTTGCAATTTATGGAGACACATTTAGAATTCTCAGCCAGAGAGCAATTTGCCCTCAGTAAACTGCAAGCCCCAGGTTTCCACAGGATGTTGAAAGTGGAATAATAGCACTATAACAGTGTAGTGCGGAAAGGCTTTATGATACTGTTGCTCCAGAAATCACTGGTAGCCCACAGAGGGTTCCAGTGTTAGTTAGGCAGACATCAACATTCTATCATGGAAGGGCTGAAGAGGTCACTTAGGAATCACATCAAACAAGCACCTTTGCTGGGGCTAGTAGTAGCACCTAACCAAGATAAGCCGCCTTTCAACAGCCTTTTCAGAAGCAGCCTGAACTTCTCCAGGATAAATTTATGGTTTCACAAGCCAGGGTGATTGATTCTGAATCAAGCTGCTTTGGTGGCCATTCTCTTGTCCTGGCTATTCTCCTCTCCTGGCAGTGAAAGTGCAGCTAGATATTGCCTGGGTTCCCCTGCTCCTTCAGCTGTTCCCTGGCCACTGATTGATAGTAGAGGTGCTCTCCTGGGAAGCTGCCTAACCCTGCAGATGGAATGTGTGATATGAAGAGGTATTGAATACCTTCTCTTTCAATACCACCAAGATAACACAAATTGTTAAACAGGTTACAGCATCCTATGTTAGCCGTAGGATTCAGACCAGTGTTTTGATTATAGTTCTTCTATTAATGGGAATGACATGTCACATAATTAAAATAGTCACATAATTAAAATAAAATGTATTTAACTAATATTTTGTAATATTTTGTACAATTCAAATATTATTAAAATATGAACATGGATTAAATATGATTAGAAACATTAGAAACATATAAACAGAAAGAAACAACAGCTGTCTTTAAACTATGGTCATTTCTGCACGGGGTGAGGGAACCGCCCCATGCTGCTACTTACTGGGTCTTATGGCTCCTTGGTCCGGTCCAGGCTGCTCCAGAGCAGTGCGTGCTCGTCGCTCTGCACTGCTCCGACATCGAAAATGGCAGCTGCCAGTTGGTCGAGGCTCTTGACCAACCGCTGAAGCTTGCCAGCCTAAAGCCCGCCCCCGGCAGATCACGGGCTCACACTGGTGCGAACCTGCAAATCTGCACAAGGGAGCAGGCTTGCACTGGTGCGTTTCGTGCTTTTGAAAAACTGAAAGAAACAGATTTTTCAAAAGCATGCTGGACGACCACTTGGAGTCATTCTGAAGTGGGCTGAGGTGCGGATCTACGTTAAATAGTCGGACCCAGTCTGCTCCCAGGTGCAGACGTCCTCCCTGGAGAATAGACTGCACTGTTTCAAATACCCCATGTGGAAATGGCCTATAATTGAGCTTAGACGCCAAAGGCCTATCTGAATACAAAGGTATTTGCCTGCAAAGAGGAGAACAGAGAGGCAACCAATTTATTTTACCTAATAGAATTCCATGGCCTCAAAAGAGCCACAGAGAAAGCCCCTTTGTGTCTCTACAAACATGCTTCTGAAGGTGGTAGGAGTGAGATAAAGTCTTCCCCAAAAAGATGTTCAAACCCAGACCAGCTTGAATGGGAAAAATGAATCTTTCAAATGCCCTGGTCCCAAGTTTTCTGGGGCTTTATAGATCACAACTAGCACCTCAAATCATTTCAGGAAACAAATAGGTAGCTAGCAAATCTATTACAATGAGAGACTTGCAACTGCTGCCAGCCATTCGGGTATACATTTTGGACCTGTTGAAATTTCCAAACACTTTTCAAAGACATGCCTACATAGAATATAATATGTCCCCTAAACGGGTATGGATCACATACGTTTTGCTTTCAGAAATCTGCACATTTCAAGACTTTGAAAAACATGCCTGATAAATGTATACATTTTAAAAGGTCTTTGTAGAAAAAGGCATAAATGAAAAAATGCATACAATGGGTGAATATGTGCAAAAACCCATATATTTTGAAAATGTACACAAAAATGTACAGCCTTTAAAAATATTTCAAAGCCTGGATGGATTTTCTCCTGTTTTTTTCTTTCCTTCCTTCCTTCCTTCCTTCCTTCCTTCCTTCCTTCCTTCCTTCCTTCCTTCCTTCCTTCCTTCCCCCTTTTTTTTATTTTAGGACGTAGGCCCTTTCCACATCTTACCTTTTTCTGGCACTGGGATGCAGGGATCATGTGAGCAGCCTCTGGCGAGAGGCTCTCGCGTCCCTGCTGCTTCAGCTCTGCATGAGCTGCCTGCTCGCACAAGAATCCTGCCTCTTCCTTCTGCAGCGCAGCATGGGAGTTTCCCAAGCTGCACTGGGGCAGGAAGCATGACCGGTGTGGCTCCGGAGGCTCCACACACCAGGTAAGTGCGCGCGGGGCCCAGGAGCAATGCACGATTGCACACTATTTTCAGCTTCCAGGCAAAAATGAAAAGGTGCGCGATCAGCACCTGCCGGCCCCTGGAGCATCACACAATTGTGAGTGCATTGTGCAGATCGCTCCTCACAATTGCGTGACTCTTCAGGCACCTTTCACATGGCAGATGCCATGTGGAAAGGGCCATAGAAAGTGTGTATGCTGGTCCTAGAGGAACGAAAAGGAAGAAGTCTACAAAAACAGAAATAACAGATGTGTATACCCCTACCCAGTATAACTTTTTTAATATCCTCCAGAAAAAATGGAAAATATTTGTCATTACAAGGTGGCATTTGTTGCTGTACTTATTTCTTCTTCATTTCTGATCTGAACAATATGTTGCTGATCCGAGGATGGGCCTTTTTGCCCCACACTGTTATAGTGCTGCTATTCCACTTTCAAAATCCTATGGAATTCTGGGGTTTGTAGTTTACTGAGCTCTCTGGCTGAGAATTCTAAATGCCCCTCCTTAAACTACAAACCTCAGAATTCCACAGGATGTTAAAAGTGGAATAATAGCACTCTAACAGTGTCGTGTGGAAAGGCCCAATGTTTTGGTCTTCCCCCTCCCTTTCTAAAATATTTCATTCTTATCCAAAGAGGGACTTTAGAAAAATAAGGTGCATTTGGACATATTTCAGTTCTTGTTATATATACTTTCTTAAGCCCTACCAGTAAAATGCTATATTCTTAACCATCCTTTAAAACAATCACAGCAGTCTTGCCAGGTGTTCAAGGAAAAAGCTGTAAGGGGGAGGGACTACTAGCTGTCTGCTAATTTCCCTCTGCCCTCCCACCTTCCACAGGCTAGGGTTTGCTGCAGTACCTGGTCTGCCGGGTGGATCCTGGAGAAGCTGACAAAGTCCCAGTGATGTATTTAAGTCTTTTATTCCAAGTCTCAACTGAATTCTCAAGTCTCTACCTTCAAGTATCAAGTCAAGTCTCAAGTCCTTGAAGATACTTTCAAGTCAAGTCTCAAGTCTCGAAGCCAACTTTAAACAACAATCTCTATTCCAGAATTTCTGGACAGGGTCTAATAAAGTCAGTTTTAACAATTTAAGCAGAGTTGGCCCTCCACATTTGCGATTTTGTCATCTAAAGCTTCAGAGGTGAGGAATAGGATCCTTCTTACTCCTCCTTCCTGAAGCTGGAAGCTTTTGTGCCAATAGGCAGAAAAGAGTCTGCAGCTTTGAAAGTGGGGAATAGGATCCTTCTTACTTCCCATTTCCAAATCTGGAGGATTTTTCAGAAGTAGAGAATAGGATCCTTTTTACTGCCCATTACTGAAGCTTCAAAAGCTGTAGAAGGAAGGATCGTTCCTCCTCAAGCCCACTGCTTAACACACTTGCTGTTCTCTGAGAAACATGTCCTATGCTTTGGGGAAAAGTCTTGCCTTCTGCTCTTAGGAAATTTTTTAGAAGGCTCCTCCAATATGCAGCAGGCGCAGGCTGCTAAGCAGACCTCAAGCCCATTGCCTAGCCTGTTTGCTTTTCCCCTCTGAGAAATGTGCCTATACTTTGGGCTTGAGACAGATTGTCATGTGACCAATAGACTAAAAGAGTTGGAAGCATTTTTCAAAGTAGTAAGGTTTTTGGATGAATGTGTTACGTTACTGAATCAAAGGCAGCAAGTCAGTCACTAAAAAATATACAATTCTCGAGTTGTGTCGAGTCAGTGCATCTTTGTTGCCAAGTCATGTCCGAGTCGAGTCACTGAGGTGACTTAAGTCCGACCTGAGTCCTAGTCAGTCAACTTGAGTCTACATCACTGCCAAGTCCACCTTGCTAGTGACAAATTCTGAAGAGCATTGAGCTTGGTGCTGTAGCACTGAGGATTTAGAGTGTATAAAATGTGGTTTCTTTGTTTGTTTGTTGGCTGAGTTTCTGGAATGTACAACAAACCATTGTTAAAACAAGCCCCAGCTTAGTATTACATCCAAATATATTCACTGGAAATAAAATTAGCAGTACCATACAAGAATATAGGAATATAATTCTGAATGAGCAGATCCCGAACGAACAGATTGCTCTGAAATAAGTTCTGGATATGCACTATTATTTTAATTTGGAAGTCTGACTTTTTAAGAACTTTATCTATTTTTTGTGTTTTCACAAATGTGCTAAAGTGCTGTAAAAGACTCAACTTGCACTATTTATGTAACATGACAGAAATATCAGGCAGAATGCGTTAGTTCCTTTTCTCAGCGAAACATTCACATTTACAGAAGTTGTACAACTTCAGACCTGTACTATGATTCATACATTTCCCATTCCTCCTTTTTTTTAAAGTCAAAGAGAGTCTTACCTGTGCTCCCAGGATTTATTACCTCAACTTTAAACATTTTGGTAACGGGGTTTCCTGCTTCCCTATCACACTACACAAATATTGTACTGTATTCCACTTTAATTGCTACAGCAACATCCTGTGGAATCCTGGGGTTTGTAGTTTAGTGAGACACAAGAGTTCTGTAGCTGAAAATTCTAAATGCCTCTTCCTTAACTGCTGGTCTGGGGATTCCATGGTCGGTAGCCAGGGCAGTTAAAGTGGAATCTCGTGCCTTAATTGTGAAGTGTGAATGGGCCCTTAATCGTACTGAGATGTGCTAGCAGACTGTCAGATTTGTCCTAGAGTACTGAAAATCTGAATTAGTTACTGAAGCATAGTTCTTTAGAGTCATGTTTTAGTGTCCTGAGTAAGCTTTAAATATTTATAGGGAGAGTGATGGAACAACATGTATTACTCCTATTGGCAACCAAGTATTAAGATGAGTGATATTTTTTGCTTTCCTTCTTGATAAGAGCTTTTCAAAATTCAAAGATTCCCTCATGGTTTTGATGGAAAGAACTTGAAATGTTAAAATGCTGGATGTGGAAGAATACAGAACTAGCAGAATCACCAGGCGGATTCAAGTAGGGGGCTTTGATTGTTGAGATCGTGAAAGTCTGAGTTTGGAATCCCTGGGCCCTTTCACCCTAAACAATTATAGCACTATGATTCCACTTTTACTGATGTGGTTCCATCTTATGGAATTCTACGAATTGCATTTTAAGGAAGGGTATTTGTAATTCTCAGCCAGACATCTCTAGTGTCTAAGCAACTAAAAACCCCAGAATCCCATAGAATGTTTCTATATCAGTTAAAGGGGAATCATAGTGCTATAACTGTGTAGTATAAAAGGAAGCCCTATATATTCATGATTCTAGTAGTGGACTAGTTTCTAACTCTTTTGTTCAAATGTGCTCCTTAGCTTTAAAAGCTATGTGCCATGAATGTACAATATGGTCTTCTCTGTATTGGGAATAGTTGTGCCTACTGATTCTGGCTAATGCAAATGGTTAATCATTTGATTCCTCTTTAGTATGAAATTTCCAAAATTAACCAATTCAATACATTCATTAAATTGCTTTTATTTATTTAATTAAAAAATCCTAATATTGAAGAATGCAAAACTAGCATATAAGTAATCTGTCCATAGGCAACCAACAACGATTCAGTCTGTAAGCAATAACATCACAGATATCAGGGCAAAACTACCACCACCACAACAGTAATAAAATAATATCATTTATAACCCACTTTTCTCTAAGTAGCGAGACTCAAGGCATCTAACAGCATAAAATAACATTTTATTAAATATAATACAGATTAAAAGTTTACAAAAACTTCAATAAATGCATAATTATGACAATTTTAAAAAATTAAACAATTGATAAAGTTAAAACATTAAAATTCATTAAAAGACAACATACAAACCTAAAAATGGCACCACAGAGCATTAAAAGTCCACCCCAAAGGGTAAAATAGTAATACCAGCAACCCATTTCTTCAGACCCTCATGTTCTTTGTCCCTCTTCCCTGAAGGCCACCATCTTTTACTTAAAGCCTGATTCCAATAAACACTTGAATTAAGGATGTAAAGATTATTTTTAAAAATGTTCAAAAATGGTTGAAAAGGATGTGTTTCAAGTGTTGAGAAAGCCCTCCAAGAAAGCCCTGACAAGGGCCCTTTTCGCATGCCAGTCCTGTTGCGAAATGGCCTTGGGAGTGTTGCACTATTGCGAGGACTGTTCCACGTGACATCCTTGCAATCGCATGATGCTCCCGAGGCCATTAGGTGGCAATCGTGCATTATCTCATTTAAATTTGTTATGCGACCATATGTAATGTAATTTCACTAGAAAAGTGGGATGGGGTCTTACAGTAAATAAACAAATCTTAATTGATGGATCATGTTGATTTGTTGAGCATTTATTTATTGAAAACATTTATATGTTATCCATCTCGTTACATTTCAAGGCAGTTATTAACATAGGACCAATGTACTTGATCAATTCAGTGAAGTCTGCATAAATATGCCTATGAGAAGGGCAACCTACCTCAAAAGCAATAGCAATATAATAGCATTTATTTCTATACTGCCTATCAACTAGTGTTATCTAAGCGGTTTACAATGTATTTTAGCTAATTGCCCCCAACAAGCTGGGTACTCATTTTACCGACCTGCGAAAGGATGGAAGGCTGAGTCAACCTTGGAGCCTGGCAGGATTGAACTCACAACCTTGTGGTTGCAGTACTGGCATTTAACCACTGCGCCACCAGGGCAAACAAACTCATATGCTTTTTTTCTCTCTCTAGATAATGCAAGCAGTATGTATCATGCCAGGCAGTATCTTTGAGTATAAGTATATTGTAGGCTAATTACAGAGACTACTGCCAACAATTTTGTCTGTTTGTTTAGAGACTTGAAAGTAATCACATGGAGCCCCAATTCAGATTGGCACGATCACACACAGCAAGGGGAGGAATCCTTCTAGCCTAGCTGTTTTCCTTGCAAAATTCTCTACTCTCTTGTGCATGTGCAGGACTTTTAAAAAGAAAAATAAAATCATCTGCTGATGCCACAGGAGGCTTTCATCCCCTTTTAAACCATGCTCTTGTGGTCAGATGCGAATTTGGGGAAGAATTAGTAAGACGAAAAGTTTAAACCTTCTCTCTCAGGCTGGATCCCAGTCTTGCACATTTACCATCAAAATGAAACAAAACCAACACCATTTCTGCATGATGACATCCTTGCATGTTGTCCTGTAGCAGTCCCAGCAGGGAAAGGAGCACAACAGGAACGCTCACCTCTGCACCTCACTGGCTCCCTACGGAATGGAGTGTGATGACCCCCCTCTTCCTTCCACAGCACAGCCAGGCAGTTTCCCATGCTGCACTATGGAAGGAAGCTGCACTATGCTGCACTATGGAAGTAAGCACTGGAGCACCGTGAGATTGCAGGTGCAGAATGGATTTTTTCTGTTTCGCAAATACCACATAAGCGCAATGCTTGGGGATGAGCCAGTAGCGAGCCAGCAGCAACATCATGTAGAATCATGACCAGCTGACTGCTGCCATCCTGTCCCCAAAGCAGCATAGCCCTGTCATGTGGAAATGGCCCAAGTTCAGCTGTACCTCTTATACAGAGAACGTAACATGTAGTTTGATGCTTAGAAAAGATCCTATCACTCTCATTCAAGAGAAACTGTCCCTTAAAATCATTTCTATTTTTTAAAAATTTTATTTTTTAAATTAAAATCTCCTTACAAATTATTGAGAACACCTTTTGGTTTTTAATTATATGATTGCATAGATTAATTGCCACAGTACAGAAGCCCTGGGAAATGTAACTGGCTATTTAAGAATGTCTTCCAGTCTTTTTGCATACTATCAAAATAACAGATATTCTAGAAGTTAAATGCACTAGAACTATATTCTGTGATTACACTGTAGCCTTTAAGAACATGACTTAATTTTACTTATCTACTGCAACCTTATAGCTGAACCATCACAGTCATTGTGCCATAGGGAACAGTGATCAAGACAGAGTGAGAGCACATAATCCTCTCCTATTGTTTAAAATGTTTCTTAAATCAATATGGAAGAGATTGCCAGCATTACCATCTTGCTGTAAAAGATCTCATACAGATTCCTTGCAGTCTACATTGTCAACCTTTAGTGTTTACTATTTCAGATTTACCCCAATTGCCAGGACCTTCCTTTCACTATAGATCTTTTTCAGTCAGTAGATAAAGATGGCAAAACTTGGACCCTTTCTGCAATTCACCTTTTCTCAGTGCTGGGGTGTGGTGCTTGCATGAGTGGCCTCTTCTGAAAGGCCCTCATGTCCGGGTTTCTTCAGGTCTGCATGAGCTTCCTGCTCACGTGAGAGCCCCGCCTCTTCCTTTCACAGTGCAGCCTGGGACCTTCCAAGGCTGCACTGAGACAGGAAGCGTGACCAGCCCAGCTCCCGAGGCTCCACAAGCAAGGTAAGTGTGCGTGGGGCCCCGGAGCGATGCACGACTGTGCACCATGTTCAGCTTAAAGCTGAAAGTGAAAAAGTGCATGAGCAGTGCCTGCCAGGCCCTGGAGCGTCATGCAAATTTAAATGCGTCGTGTGGACCTCTCCTCACATTTGCGTGACGCTCGAGGGGCTCTTTTGCATGGAAAATGCCGTGTGAAAAGGGCCTTAGTGTACATGGTTCTGTCAATTCAAAAAGCCAGGGTCAAGGCATTTTGCTTCCTGAGTTAAAAGGTAAGATGGCACCCTATTTCATTCAACATACAGAAGTTGACTAGACTGGCACATGAATCTTAGTTTGGCATGGGCAAAGGGACAGTGTACCACAAGCAGGCTTTGTATAAGGTGCAGGATAGGCTTTGTAGCTCTGTTCTCTAAGAGAAGGGGTACAGACAAAGCCACTGTTTTCCCCAAGGATCTTTCATTTCAGGCAGCAGTTTCGCTTTGCCATATAATACGCCCAGCCTACCATAAACAGTAAACAGAGGACAATAAAAAACTGCCCTCCTCTCACTATAGTTCTTTCTTTTACAGTCTCCACCAGCACAGATGCTAGAAGAGATAACATAACTTCAATGACATCTTTTAAATTTTGTGATCAGTCGGGGCAGGTTGGCAGTTTTTTTGGCCCAGATTGCATGAAAGACCTGTCAATGAGCAAAGCCTAGCTTTCCCCCACAGATTTGGCATTAATTTTATATCCTGCCTTTTCCCCAAAATGGAACCCAGGGTGGCTTACAAAGTAAAACAAAGTACATGTTGCCTGTGTTTTTTAAAAAATCTTTAGATCTTCAGTTCAGTCCAAAGCACTTTGGAGCTGTGAGTTTCTGAACATAATTTGCCCATTCATTTTGGTCTGGCACACATACCAGTCAGTCCAAATCAGCCTTATTTGCTTTGTTTTCAGGATTTTGACAAATTATTTGTGTAGCCCTAGTGGTGGAAAGCAATGAACAATCTTAACCAAGCATATACAGTTTTTTAAAAAGGAGGCAGTGGAGAAGCCAAAGAACATCGGCTGATACTTCAGTTGTTGCCAAATTCATAGCCTAGAAACATAACAGAGGGAATCAATTTTCCGTGGAGAAACTATTGCTAGCCACTCAACATAGGACCCATGTGCACAATGAGCAGAGATCAAAGTTCTGCAAAGTGATTGGATGATCAATAGCATCCCACTCCCAGAAACTTCAGTGTCAAAAGGTGAGAACCAGGATGGGTCCTCTTGATATCACAGGGAAATGCCCTTATGAAGTCATGCAGATGGCACCTTGTGATGCTTTTGTCTCGTGATGTCATTGTGCTGACTTATGAAGTCAAGCCAGAAATACTTCTGGGGCAGTTGATTGTGAAAATGGATATGAGGGCATCAGAGTAAATGGGCTCAGAATTTGAGTAAGCTCCAGATAATATGACAGTCAAAACCGGAGGTCTTGCATCCTGCAGAGCAGTATCTCACATGGTTGTTGTTAAAGTACAGGAGGGGAAGAAGAGACAGTTGTGTTTCTGCTTTACTGGGCTTTGTTCTAGTTTTTGCTCTCCTTTCTTCACAAGTATACTCAAGGTCGTACTTAGCCCAAGACCACCCAGTGAATTTCAGTGGATAATAGAATCTAGATTGTCTATGTGTCAGTCCAGTACCATAACACTACACTGCCTGTTAGGAAAATTATCCACTTATTCATAGCCTCTGCTATCTGTTGTTTAGTCACTTAGCAATAACTTATTTGCTTGTTTTAATAAGAGCATTCATCCTATGATTTGTATTGAGAATATAATTTAAGAGTACCCTCAAATAACTTCAAAAGTAAAGTACTGTTTCAAAAAAGATATCTCCCCGGTATCAAAGATGATGAAATTATCCTCTGCTTCTCCATAGGTTGCAGGGGACATTTTGAGAAAAAATGCACAAAGGCAAGGTCCTCCAAGGTTTGGTGAAAGGTCATGTGCAGTTCTTGTACACCCCTTTTAAAAAAATTTAAAACAAACAAAACAAGAGTATAGGTATTCTAAAACAGCCACAAATTAAAGCAAAATTAAAACTGAGAGAGTTTAAACACTTGAGCTCCAAGGCCTCAAACCAGAGTCATTTATACCTTCAGCTAAATGGACTTTAAAAACAAACAAACAAAATGTTGGAAAGAACTGGATACAGTCATCTGGTTTGTCACTAAGCTATAGCACTTACTCTTGCAAACAAGCTTCATCACAAAGTTACCAGGACTTTAGCAGCACACTTTAGATTAAGAACCAAGTTTTTGCAGCAGATGGCACAATGTTTGTATTATCCTAAGCCCAAGCATCTTACTTATTAGAAATTAAACATGGCTACTTTTTTCTAACTTGCTGGTCCTCAGATCCGCTCCCTCAAACCCTCAAATAAAAAGCTGAGGAGAGACAAATTCAATGAAAGATGATGTTAAAAAGAGCCAGTAAGTTTCTACTCCCCACTGTCTGCAAACAGATTTGGCACCAGTTGTATTCCAATTAACTGCAAGAGTTCACAGGTAGCATTACTGAGATGACCATAAGAGACAATTCTATTTACAGCCCTTTATATATGCTTTTAGAGCTCATTTCATACATCAGCAAAAGCAAAGTGAGCCAGGAAGCAGTTGGGAAGAAGAAAATGACAGATGATAAAAGCCCTGTGTTCAGCATAAGCTATGCCTTACATACTCAATAATCCACAGGTGCCTGGAATTATGAGGGTACTCACAATTTACTTAATAAGTTTCACTTTTCAACAGAACATCTCTTCAAGCTCTTCCTTATTAAGAGTTGAACTGTATAGATTTTTTTAAAAAAGTTTTGTTCAGCAAGCACATTCACTGCTCATTGTGTATAACGACAGTGAGAAATATCACATTATCTTGGATAAAGACACAGACAAATGTGGAAAGATATGACTCGAGTGGTGCACTGAACAAAGTTTTAGAACACATTTCAGAACAGCAGTCTTCTGTATATTATTCTCAAGGTGGATTGACTTAGTCACCATTATTTATAATCAGCAGGAAATATATTTTGACTTACAGTCCCTCTTGATATTTATGGGACATTTTGGCCAACACTGGGACCTTATGCTTCAGAACCTGGATTGAAATGAAAGGGTGCTCCTTCTGAAAGTTCAGGAGAAAATTAATTTCCTGGTCTTATGATCTGTTTCCCACAGTACACTCAACAAGAGAGAATGCTCACAATTTCACCAGTTGTGTGGGGGAACCCAATTTCTGGATGCTCAGCCATGTAAAAAGTGTCTTGGCTATCAACCATTATGGTTATTGATTCTATTGTTGTTTTGTAATCATAGTTTTGAAAAGAGGCCCTTTCTTGTGTTGGCATCATGACTTTGGAAAACCCTTCTCATGAAAGTTTGATTGGCATCCACAATCCCTTGCATTTCAGGTCAAGATACTTTTATTTCTTGGGACATTTCAAATGGGTTTTATTGGCTTTCCATTAGCATTTCATGGTTCTGTTGTCTCTCAGTTTTATTGGTATATGAAAGAGAGTCATTGAGTGTAATTGTTGGTGGAGAGATGGGATATACATGTACACGCACACTAAATAAGGATGATGTGATATGTCATTTTAATGGCTTTTTTTTAATGTAGACCAGCTGGAATCTGTCAGGATAGCAGGAACTTCAGAAATTATTAAAAACAAATAATGAATATTTGGAATATCTCTAACATATTGTGCTTATGACAAAAAGAAAAGAAGAAAACAAAAAAAAATTAGACTTCTTCCACTGACTGTCTAAATTGAAAATGATGCCCATTTTCTGAATATGCTCATGAACTTTCTAACTTTTCAAGAAACGAAATTGCCCACTTAGGCTAGTTCTGTGAGTTGTGAGTTAAGAATGCTGGTTTATGTTGGTTCCACTCCTTCACACAGGCATGATTCCAATAAATAGTACCAGATGCTAGTGCCCATATAAAACAAATTTATTGGAGATAGACATTAGGAGGTTACGGGTAAGAGGTGAGTAATATGATGATGTCAGACAGTATGACAATAACACCTTTATTTTTCTGTAACATCTGAATAGGAGAAATTGTGCATGCTCTAACCCACATGCAGTGATAGGTTGGATGAAGGTCAACAAACTGAAAAGGTGTCCTAATTAAAATAAGCCATGAACTGGGAAGTGTGTCTGGTCTACACTGAGCTCCACTTCTGCAACATGAACAGGTATGTACTTTTGGGATGCTTCCATTGTTGTTTATAGAAGCCCAAGTGGCCTCAGTGACAAAGAATGCCTATTACAGATTCAGTTTGTATGCCAGCTATGCTCTTTACTGGGCAGAGATAGCCTGGCCACTGTAGTCCATAAACTAGTTATTTTATTCTTTATGTGATCTGGAAACTTTACAGCTACTATAAATATATTGAGTAAGGTGCTGAAACAACTGTACTGGATGCCTATTAACCTTGGTTTTCTTGTCAGCCTGCAATGGGATTAATATATGCTTTATATATTAAGAAGGTCCAGCTCTTTGGTTCATCTGATTCTTTATTGGTTAACCACAGTTCTCATCACAGAACAGGGCCCTATTCCATGGCAAAGCACTCACTAAGTAGGTGGTAGCATTCTCATTCGCATCACAGAATGTTTGTATGTCAGTGAAACCATTCCTCTGCCATTCAGCTGCAGTACAGAGCAAACTTTTCATTTTGCAAATGGAAGGGAGTTCTGACTTCAGCAGTGAATAGCTTACAAATCAAAATGTGTAGCCATAAAACAAAAAATAAATGGAGGCAAGGAGACATCTTTCGTGGCCCACAGTAAAGTGTAGAAATATCTTATTCTGTCAATGTGATTTCATAGCAGGATGAAAAATGTCAAAAATGAGGATGACAAATCAGCCCAGTGAGGAAACATGACTCTTAGATGAGAGATGTCATTTGTCATGATTGCCATGTGACTGCACTTCCCACTGTCTTTTCTTTCAGACAAATGTTGTATTTGCTGTTAATTTAAAAATTATCTCAAATCAACTATGGGTCAGAGAAGAAAGACACAAGTGCTAGTCCAACTGCTGCTTCTGTCCCTACTACTGAAAAGTAGCAGGATGTTTAAGGTCTTGCAGGGTCCTGTAGGATGCCTAAGCCTTTTAAGATGTGCACTGGGAAAGTTTCCACTTTAAGAAAAAGGTTCTTGTCATCATGAATTGTTAACTCATCAAATATTCCATGACATCTGTTCCGAAGTATGCTCTTTCCCAACATAGGTAAGTGTGTGGCTTTTGTTCAGAACAGACGCAGCTGAGCCCAGCTTTTGCAGCCACTGCATAATATGGGTGGTAATTAAGCCACAGCTTCAAGGTTGCATGGGCACAAGACAATTCAGCCTAATGAAGTATCGATCGGCTCCAGTCGAGGTAAAACAAGTTGACATTCGTTTAGAGGTAGCAATGTGAATATACCACATTGCCACCAAAGAAAGAAGGCGTTGACTCGGGGTGCTGAGGTGGGGGCAACGAGACTGAATTTTAATCTTGCAAACACAATTAAGCATCTTATTTACAGCATGTTGCTATCATTTAAACCAATGCTAATTGCATACTTAGAACCCTGATGTAAGATTCTTAAATCAGCCGAAATTACAGATTGTTAAATAGCATGGGAGATTCAACATTTCAATTAGAAACCATGCTGGGGTTTTGTTTGTTTAACTATTTAGAATTCACTTCCTAATTAGGAATTCATTTTAAGATGGCATGCTAAACCTCATTATAATGCAGAGATCATGACAACTGTCTATGAACACTCTTCCAACATGTCATTTTGGTAAAAGTTGGCGATGACAAAATTTTATATATTTTTGATAGTTTTTTAAACTTTAGTACTTTGCAAAGACACAAGCATAGCACTTGCGCACTCGCACACACACACCACACATACCTGAAAAATAACTGAAATGGATTTGTGCTGTTTAATAATAAAAATACATAATTCAGTCTGTTACTTTGTGAATTTGTTTCTTTAACTACTTGACAAAGTTGTCAAGTAATTATGGATAATTTTTAAAAAATATTTGGCTTTCAGAAATATAACACAGTTTGGTCATATTTTTTAAAAGATCTCCTTGTCTACAGTAAGCAAGATCTAGCACTGGACTTCTGCTGACAGAACAGCAGAATCAAATGGAAGTGAGAGGGGGTGATCTCCCCTTTTCACTGCAGTCCCTAGACATGGCCTGATACAGATCTAGAAGACTTGGAAACAGACAATGAATAGGTAGAATAGAACACAACTTTATTAAAATTAAACTTTGCAGTGAAGACTGCAGTAGGTAGCCATACCTTCAAGTGAGTGAAGGGACGTGTTCTCATTATCTAGCTGTAAAGTGGTTGGAAGCATCCTAACTCAAAGCTGGAAATGAGATTGTGGTAATATCATGTCTTGTTTTAGCCAAATCCCCAGACTCATGTGCTGAGGGGTCTTGCTAGCTGTTACACATTACAACTTCCTCCCCAAGATGCGTCTCAGAGTCAGTAACAGTAGTCCTTTCCAGAAACTGTCTTGCTTCATAGTTGCAAGGAGTCAGTGGCTCCATAGGAGGACTCAGAGGTATATATCAAGGAGCCCTAAACCAATGTCTCTCCTACTGTGCCAATTAACAAATGACATGTCATTAGGAAAGCTGTTTAATAAATTCCATATCGTATGGGAAAGCTCTTGGAGCCCATCTTAGGAAATGTTTATACTCTGGCATTGTTTCTGTCCTCCTCTCCCCCATTTTAATACATTATTTTAATATATTATATAGGGATATAATGTGTTTAACTTACTATGTAAATTTTTATTGTTCTGTATTGTAATATTTTGTTGTTTGCTGTGGCTTTGTGCTAAACCAACAAGATTTAATTGAACTGAATTGTGAAATGCCATAGTAGCTCATACATAGCTGCAATATGAAATAGGCTAAAAACAAGGCAATCTAGGACTTATTTGGATCATTTTTTTAAATACGCTACTCAGTTTGAGAAATGGCAACTGGATAAGCCTAAACTGGCAGAGTTGAAGAGTATGTTGCTGCACAAGAGCCAGCCAGGCAAATCAGCTGGGACTCTGATTGGCCAGTTCTGAAGTATGTGAGAAAACTGGACCAACCATCTTAATTTCTCCTTTTCACAAGGAGATATGATCTATATTCCTCATTCTTCTGACCCTGACATGGCAATCCAGACAATGCTATCTTTATAGAAAATTGTGTTTTCTGTGCAAGAACCTGTTGTTTTTCTTCTCTTCCACCTTTTTATATCCTCTCCCCTCCTCTGTTTAGAATTACGTTGGAGGATAATACTGAATACAGAAAATGTGCTAGAAGGGTTACTGAAGATAAAACACACCAGAAATAGCAATGTTGTACCACTCTACCGTCTACTTCCAGACCTAAAACTAGAGCAGCAGTAGTCCTCAACACATTCAGAGGGAAGGAAGAGGAACTTTAGATATCACCACTGAAATTTGTCATATTTGCCATCTCACCACACCTCCTGAAACTAATAAAGATGTCTATATTTATTTGTTTTTTGTCCCAGCTCTAATTAAGCATGAGAAAAATACAAGAGCAAGTAATAGAAATGAATCACACAAATCATTGTTTTCATAGAACAAATCAAAGGTCTACATTCAGTGGAGAACAAGAAGACACAGTAAGTTCATAATGAAGTTCACTGGAAGTTTCAGCACAGTAAGTGATGACATTATGAGTAGTGAGTAGGCATTATGAGTAGTAATGAGTAGAAGCTGATCAGAATGTATGGAGTAGTTCAAGGGTGTATCTAGTAGAGAATTCTGAGTACATTGACCCATAGGTTTACTCCATAGGATGGACAGCTGGCAGCCAAATTGGTAGTGTAGACACACTTTCAGTTATATCCAGTTGTCCCTTTTCTTCACAGAAAGTATCCAATACATGTTTCTTCCAATAGAAGAGGGTAAATGATTTTTGCTTGTGTCTCTCCCTGCAGCTTCCACATCATCCTGCAGGTAGTTTCAGATGTGCCCCAAGCCTCCAGAGCAAATTTGGGGAGATCAAGGAAATAAAGAAAAAGGGGGAATGTGTGAAAATGATGTACCCCCCCCCGAGCCAGAAATGGCTCTTTTTCTGTGAGTGGAGTGTCAGTTACAGGATGATCCAGTGACAACAAGATATGCTTATATATGTATTCTTATGACTGGAAGTATTGACTTTCTAATCAAGCTTAGATGATTTGTAGAGCTAAAACTGCTCATTTTTGCAAAGAGTACATGTTCTGACAGTCTCTCTACACAGGTACACTTCTTCCTTTAAAGTCATATTAATTTCATATGATTCTCATCTTCTTAAGGTGTTAATACCTTTTTTTAACAGCTTACACGGGCCATACGTTCTTTATGAAAATACTACCAAACAATCCAGAAAAGTGCTAATGTGTTTAATTTCATCTAAACTCCCTCCGGCAGACAGACATTCCTTTAAAAGGTAACTCATTAGAACATTCTTATTGCCAGATGTTAAGATTCACATAAATTTCCCAATTTCTGTATCAAGTGAAGACAGTATTTGCATTGAGGTAAGTCTTAAAGCATTTTAATAATTAATGTATAACTGTGCAAAATACAGAAAAGTGATGTCTGGCAACCTGAATATGCTCTCTCCTGGGTTTTAAACAGTGCGGTGATTTTCTCAGTGTTAAATATTTTGTGAATGCTAAAGACTAACAGTCCATCTTCATTAGGCAACACTTTCATCTAAATATATTAATTCCAGATCTTTGAAGGCACACTTTAAAACAGGAGTAGGAAAAGTTTTTGTTCTAAAAAAAAAAGAGAGAAAAGCAGTTCAGGATGGTCATCATCTTCAGTTAAGAACTGCACTAATCTTTTTTTCCCCTCACATTCACAGACACTCCATCCATCCATCCATCCATCCATCCATCCATCCATCCATCCATCCATCCACATATCTTTTCCATTCTATTTAGTATTTCCATTCCATTCCATTCCATTCCATTCCATTCCATTCCATTCCCTCTCTCTTTCCTTTCTCCCAACCCTCATATCTTATTTGTTGGGTAATGTGAAAAATAGCAGTGATCTCACAAGCAGAGTAATATATATTCTCAGGCAGAAGGTGAACAACAGCCAGACTCCCATCCCCACCATGGATCTACCAGAGAAATAAAGCAGGGTTAGTCTTTGTAAAAATATGTAAAGAACATTTACTCAAAAATACTAAAGGTTATGTAACATTTCATGGTGAGAGGCTTTGTAATATGTGTACTTCAAACATGAAAGAAGAACAAAATTCAGACTAACTGCACATTAACTGATGCAGAAAAAGAGAGAAAGTTGCATGAATACATGCTATGCCTATATCTCTCAAAGAAACATACAAACTAGCAGTTACTGGGTACAGACATGCTAAATTTGCTACCTATAACATCTTCTGCCCCTCCCTCCATTACAAAGAGTTTACTGTCTTGGCCCACAGTGATCCAGAGACAACTGCTGCCATGAGAACAAAGGTGAGGCAGAGGAGAGTCAGAAGTTTCATTCCAAAAGATTCAGTGTCACTCTAGCTGCTGCAGTCTGTGGCTGCGCTTCTGGGCATGCCCAAGCACTTGTTTAAATGCTAGTCTCTTTTCCTTTGCATGGCAGAATCTGGTAAAGGATAACAGAAGCCGGTATACATGTGCAAGCTTGGAGACCCAACACAATGCATCTTTAAGAAGACTACACTAGATTAGCTGCCACACCTTCAATGTAACAGCTGCCTTCCTGTTCACTTTGTTGGTTTTCTCTTGGTCACATCTGATATTGGAAGAGACCACACAGGGAGAAAAAAGAGAGGATAGTCATGGAAGAAAGTGAGACCAAGGGTTGTATGTTGCCTTTGAGCTGTAGGCTCTTGGAGCTGTAGACTAAGAAAGGAACCCAACTGTTAGCTACTCTGTCCACGGCCAAAGCAGGAAATCTGCAGATAAAGCATCCCTGACAGATGATCATCAACCCCGCTGTTTAAAACCCAAAGTGAATGGGAGTTTTTCATACTTCTCTAGCATAGGGGTGGGCAAACTGCAGCCCTAGGTTGTTTATGTGGGCCTTGATCACTCTCTATGGGCTCTCTTTCTATGGAAACCAAAAGGTAAGTTGCTTCTCTCAGAAATATCTGTGATTGACAATTCATTTTATATGTTACAAGGTGACCTGCGCTGTTTAAATGCAAAATATTTTTTTTCCTCCTGAAATCCAGACGTGCTTTTCTGCCAACTTCCTTTCTGAGGGTGGGGCAGTCTCTGATCCTGCCATGTCCTTGAATAGAAAATTGGCTGCCAGGACCACTGTAATTGCCCTGTTGTTGTTTGTCATCAAGTTGACTTCAACTTACAGTGACTCTATGAATGAGATCCCAAGTCATCAACTACTCTGCTCAGGCCTTGCTACCTGCTCAAACTGGCTGTGGTTTCCTTCATTGAATCAATACACTTGTAATGTGGCCTTCCTCTTTTCCTATGTCATTCCATTCTACCAAGTATTTGTTATTCTAAGAGATGGCTCACCCTCAATGCCAGCGTCCCCTTAGAATCTGAAGAATTATAGCTCAAAGGAGGCCTGTGAGAGGAGGGTAATGGCAGGATCTTTTCACTTGTGTATACCAGTGCTACCTGTAGAGAAGACTTCAGTTCACAGTATTTTATTGGCAATTAATAGACACACACAAGAAATCAAGCAATCTCATAAACCATACAAGGCTACAGAAGGGAGGCATGAGAAAAGTGGGATAGAGAGAGGTTTTTGGGTAGAAGGGATGATATTTACCAATCCTGAAGCAGAAGATCAAAGCAGAGTGGCTCAAACAAGAGTCTAAGGGTAGCACAAAAGAACGGGAGTCCTGGGAACCATGTGGAGTGTGATGCCCAACATACTACAAATTGTAGGGGTTGGAGCTGGGTTTTTTATACCCTATTTCTTGCCCAGAAGGAGGGTACATGGGCAAAGTGATAATTGCTTTCTGTAAGCTGACAAAGGAGATTGGAATGGGCTGATTGTCTTAACTTTAGGTGAGAAAACATTGATGGGAGTCCTGACAATCTCTTAATGTCTTGATCGGGGTAAGGTAGATAGGAAAGGACTTTGTAGGATATGTTGACAGAAGGGGTGTTTGCTTCATCTGAGCAGTTTCACCTTCTATTGTTTTCAGGAATGCTTGTACCTTGGAGCCTTTTGAAAGGATCATCCCAAGCCCATCAGCACTGGGCTTTCCTGTCTATTCCTCTCTGAACTTGGCCATGCTGAGGTCATCCTGACCTGGCTACGTGCATACAGTCAGCACGTCTCCAAACTCTAGGATCACTATTCTATTGGGAAGAAGTCGAGTTCTCAGTAGTAGGAATTAAGGTAATATGAAACTGACTAGCAGTTTTGTTAGACTGAATAATTAAAGACAGAGCAGAATTCCATGTTTGCACATAGATTTCTATCCATAGCATAATTAATAGTTGCCTGCAATCCAGTCTCATAGTTCACTCATTTTTCTGTCATATGTTTGAAATAAAGGTCTAATGATGCACAATGTGCTTTGAAATACTTATTTCAAAACACTGTGTGTCATCAGTTATTTATATCAGTACTTTGCACATCATCAGTATTTTGACAGATAGCCTTTCACAACTCTGTCATGTTCTAGTTTTTGGCATGCTATACAACTGGGAAGTTCAGAATGGTAGGGCTTTAGTTTTCAGTTTTGCAAGGATTATGTGGTCACAAAACACTCATCTTACTTCAACATATATATTGTTTAGTTGCTTCTATCATTATTCTGTTGGGCTCCACAAATATGTTGCTGTTGCTGCTGTTGATGTTGTTAATAGTTTTTTTCCTACTAATATTAATTTACTTTTCTTAATCAAATAAACTGTTAGCCAAGCATTTATGGTCTACTCTGACCATTCCTATGTTAAAAGCACTTTCAGCTTGCTAACATTCAGGCCTGGACACTATACTAATGTACTTCTATTATTGCAACAAGGCTTTTTCCTTTTCTTCCATTCATAGTCCTATGAAACTCTGCTCCATAGAGCATCCCAGCTTTCTAGACCAGATTGTGAGAGCATGAGTTAGAGGGCTGTTGCAAAGGAAACCACCACCCTCACAGTTCTGCAGGTGGAATGGCTTTCCTCAGGAATGGCATTGTAGGACCCTGGTAGGCTATTCCCAAGATCTACAGAACCATTCAAACCTATATCATCACAATGTGAGGACAACAGTGCTAACTTCCATAGATTAATAAATCATCACAGCAACATAGGCCCTTTCCACACGTGGGGCGTGAATCGGGCAGAAATGGAACTCACTGGATTTCTTCTCCATCCTATCGAGTCCGTCGGGACGAGGAGCAGTGCAAGCTCGCCGCTCCACACTGCTCCAGCGTCCAAAATGGTGGCTTCCGGTTGGTGGAGAAGCTCCGGAGAAGCTCTCCAACCAGAGAAGCTCCGGAGAAGCTCTCCAACCAGAGAAGCTTGCCAGCCTAAAGCCCACCCCCAGCAGATCTGTAGGTTTGCACTAGAGTGTGCCTGCAAATCTGCACCGGAGCGCGGCGGCAGAGTGACATGGGGTCGCGTGCTCTGTGCTTTTGAAAAACCTCTTAAAAGAGGTTTTTAAAAAACACGCTGTGCGACCAGTTCCGGTCGCTCTGGAGCGGACTGAGGTGCAGAACTACGAAAAGTTGTCCAACCCAGTCCACTCCACGGTGCAGAAGATCTCCGTCAGAGGTCGCTCTGTGCCATTTTAATAGCCCGGTGCAGAAAGGGCTACAGACAGAGATTTTTTGTTATCTCAGTCACTATGAGGATGGGGTGAGACATGTTACCCCTGGTGTATTGGAGGAATCCATACAGGAAGATGTGGTGGTTAGTCCTTCCAGCAGTTGGAAATGCACAACATCTTCCAATAGGGGAAACACTTTCCCAGGTCCAGACTGGAACAAATATACTTAATATGTTACAAAGAAAGTGAACTTGATTGAAAACAGTTTACAACAGTACTCAATTCATGTGGAGTTTTTGAAATGTCATTCAAGGGCAAACAAACACACTATTCATGGATATTGCCATACCAGTGTGAACTAGGGGTGTAAAGAACTTTCCTCTGAGGCTGAAAAGGTGTGACTTGCCTGAGGTCAGCCAATGTGCCTCTATTGCTGAATGGCAATTTGAACTCTGAATGCTAGAGTCCTGGTCCAACACTCAGACCATGGTGTAATTCTGACTCTCAGACAGCACTGGGTAACATGAAATAATAGCTTGACTCAGCATAAAATGGCTTCCTGTGTTCCTATGGACTGAGCATATAAGTCAACCCCCAGATTCATGCACTGGTGTGCACCATGAGTCATGTGAAGAAACAAATAAATACAACTTTTTTGCTTTTTGCTTTCTGGTGATCAACCCATGTCAAGATCACCATGCCTATAAACTGATATAACCAGGCAGTCAAAAAAAAGGAAAATGTGAATAGGTACTGGGACAAGAATTCATTCTGATCATTTTGGAGTCTATTAGTTATAGGTAAGATTTTCCTCCTAGAAAAGATAAGTGCAATAACAAATGTTTGTAATATATCTTAAAACAGAATTCATACACGTACGCGTGTTTTTACTGTTTTAAAAATAGCTCTCTGCAGTATTCAAACCCACAGTTGAACTTACTGTTAACTTTTGTGAGCTTCTCTCTATCAATTACCTGGAATATGTCAGGAAATGACAAATATTGCAGAATATATTTCTTTGGTTGTTCGATTTCATATTTTGAGTGGCCATTTTCCAAGCAGTTTTAAAAAACCCAGATTATTGCAACAATTTTCTAAATTAAGAAAGTATAAAACAGTCTGCTTCCCACCTGGTATTCATCAGAACAGTGTAAATAACAGTACTACCGTCACAAATGCAGATTACCCTTCTTTTTCTTAAAGTATGCATTGTACTGCTCCAATTCATCAAAAGAAATTCATAACAATCAACAAGAAAGTTAAATGCAAATTTAATCACATTTTTTTTAAAAAAAATGAATACTATTTTCTTATTCATTGCATTGCCATATACAGCATTCTGCTTATTTAAAAAAAAAGTAGAAAAACTTTATACTTGACCATACAGAATCATAGAGATCGAATGGGAACTGCAAAAGCTATCAAGTCCAATCTCCTGCCATGCAGGAATATGCAGCTAAACCATTCTAAGACAGATATCCAACTTCTGTTTGAAGACTTTGAAAAATTAGAGTCCATCCCCCTTTAAGGCAGTCTTTTCCACTGTTTAATAGCTCTTATAGTCAAGAAGTTCTTCCTAATGTTTAGCTGTAATCTCTTTTCTTGTAATGTGAATGCCTATGTTTTAATCTCTAGAGCAGCAGAAAACAAGACCACTTCATTTTGTACAGGATATCCCCTTCGGATATTTAAAGGTGATTATTATATCCCCACTCAATCTTCTCCAAGGTAAACATATTGAACTCCCTAAGTTCTTCCTCCTAAGGCTTGATCTCCAGAACTTTGATCATCTTTGTTGCCCTTCCCTGGGCATGTTCCAACTTGTCAATATCTTTCCTGAAGTGGGCTGCAGTTCAATATTCCAGGAAAGATCCGACCAAACCAGAATAGAGTGGTGATATAATTTCTCTAAGTCTTGGCGCTTTACTCCTTTTTGATATAGCCTAGAATAACACTGGTGCTTTTGGCTTCTGAATCACACTGTTGACCCATATTTAAACTGTGATCTGCTAGGACGCTATGTCTATTTCATACATACTGTCATTAAACCATTTCTCATCTATCCTATGTTTGTACATTTCGTTTTTCCTACCTAAATATGATACCTGACATTTATTCCTATTGAAATTCATTTTGTTAGTTCTGTCCCCACTGTCCAATCTGTTAAAGTCATGACAAATAAAAGTCTGAGTTTATTTTTTTTATTTTCAATGTTCTATGCATTTGGTATGTAGATATCTAAGACCATGTCTCTCTCTCACACACAGAACTTGGACTAAAACCCTTGTGATCAGGTTTGTGACACTCTTAGCAAATATGTTCTTACTATCCCCTGTGAGATGCAAACTATTTCTTGCAAGATGTTCTTCTTCATGAAAGTGCAGGTCGTGGTTCAGAAAACCTAATCATTTGTGACAGAATATTTGTACAGCCAGAAGCTATGGAGGTACTGTTGCTACCTTTTCAAGTGGCCCTAATCTGTTTTATGCTTGAGAAAAGTTTCCCCAGACTGCAGAGGGTGAGAAAAAGATCTCTCAGGCCTTTTCCGCACGGGGCGAGGGAATCACCCCGTGCCGGTACTCACCGGACCTGTGTGCTCCATGCCCGGGTCCAGGCTGGTCTGGAGCAGTGCGTGGCCGTGCTCCGCACTGCTCTGGGGAGAAAAATGGCGGTTTCCGGTTGGTGGAGGCTCTCCACCAACCGGTGAAGCTCGCCAGCCTAAAGCCCACCCCTGCGCTCCGGTGCAAATCTGCACCGGAGCGCAGTCATGGAGTGGTGCACTCCATGCTTTTGAAAGACCTGTTTTAAGCAGTCTTTCAAAAGCATGCTGAACAACCACTTTAGGTCGTTCCGGAGCAGGCTGAGGTCCAGAACTACACAAAGTAGTCCAGACCCAGTCCGCTCCCAGGTGTAGACGTCTTCTCTGGAGGACGCTCTGCACCGTTTTAAAAACCCCGTGTGGAAAAGGCCTCAAACTAGAGCAAAATTGCTTCTCCACAGCAATTCCCCTATAGGGTACATAGGGTTTTTATAGATTTTTTTTTTAAATGAGGGCTGGAAGGACTTGAGGAAGGTCTGACCCTCCCAGAACTGCAGCAACCTGACTTGAGATAGTTGTCTACCCCTGCCCCCACATAAAGTATATTGTGACATCTTAAAAACTAGAGGCTAAATCCAAATGTTAGTTCTAACTAGAATAGACCCATTGTATCAGTGGGTACTTGGTAAGTCTTGCAGCCAGGTAGAAGTCTAGTTGAGATTGACAATTGGATATAGGCCTCCCAAATTGATTATGACATAAGCCACTGTGGACCAAAATCCGTTTCATTAAATGCTGCATGAAGTGTAAACCTAAATTGGCTGGCAAATTATACACACATGTTGGTGCAGAGGTTGGAGTGAAGATGGGTGAGATCAGAAGGAGACAAAGCAGACAGTGACAATTCCATAAAAAACAAAATAGCTACAAGGAACATGGCAAAGGCTTTATTGCTTATGATACGAACTTTCTGGCCTATAAACTAGTTAACACATGGATGTTTAAATTCTTTTTCAGTCCTAACTAGAATAAACCCATTGAATCCATTAGATTTACCTGTGTATTGACTCACCATTCAGCAATGGGTTTCCTCTAGTTTAGACTATGGCCATTTCTGTACAAGACTGTTATAGTGCTGTTATTCCACATTCAACACCCTCTCCCTAACCTGCAAACCCCAAGATTCCATAGGATGTTGAAAGTGGAATAATAGCACTATAACATTCTAGTGTGCAAATGGCCCAAGACTGATGGGAATACTATGAGTTAACACACAAATAAAATAAAGAATGATGTAAAGGGCTATTTTTTTAAAGTTCCTTTTAATCAAAGTACTTATTTAAGAGTACAAAAATACATCAATAACTGAAAATATGTTTGCTAAGCAAAAACATTGTAAAAGTCCTGGTCCAAAACATTTTAAAATAGAGGTGCAGAATGTGAGGTCCTCCAGATGTTGTTCAGCTCCATCAGTCCGTGGCATGAAACCACAAGCTGGAGGACCACAGGCTTTTTTTTTTTAAAAAAACCCATCATCTTAAACACATTTGTTTACAATTTATATTCCCACTTCAACTTCATAGGTCAGGAACTAAATTGTATGTCTGGAATGTTCATCATGGGTGTTGAGATTTGAAATCCATGTGGAATTAGCAAAAGCCACTACAAACACTTAGGGTCAGATAAATTCTGCAATTTGCATGTAGTGGTCAAATCCAAAAGAAATAGCTCACTGTGGAAGCCAGGTAAGGCATTCCGAAGATTCTTGGCTTGCTGGTTAGGTTCACTGAAACGTTCTAGCCTTTTTCATATAGTCAAAGAGCACAGAGAAAATGCTTATGGGGTGTCAGGACTGGCACTGAGGTTTTACAATAAATGGAACAGTTTTTTTAGTCAGTGGCTGAAACACTTACCTCCCCAAAAAAGTCTATTCATAGGTGGCACTGTTTCCGAATGAAGGAAGTCTAACGTGTTGCTGTTCTAGACTATTCTAAGCTGTAAAATTTGATCTTGTTCTGTTAGCATCCCTATCGGTCTGGCCTCTTCGCTGAAACAATCTGGTAAGCTATATGTTCAGAAGACATTTGAAGCTTCCAGTGGTTTATAAAGACAAAGGAAGATGTGATATGAAAAACAGAGCTTCCTATAAATTTGTCAACTGCTGTGCAGGCCCAGCTTTGCAGCCAAATGATAGGCATGTGGACAAACACTTCAACACAGGCTTAGTTGCTCATCTTGAGGAAAATGCTCCTCCTAAGCTTCAAGCAAAGTTTCACACCTCTTACGTTGCTTGCTAGTTCAAATACATATTTTATTCAGTTCAAATACATATTTAATTCAGTTTTGCTGGATTGCACTAGCTGGCACATCTTTCCTACATTTTTCTCAACTCCTGGTATGTAATTAAACACGAAGCACTTTGGGACATCTGTTTGTATGAAAAGCCCCTAGAGGAGCACATTGTTGCTCCTAATGAGCAATGAAGAAATAGAACACTTGTAAGGTTATTCTATCTTAGAATAATTCTGTGCTAAAGTTCAACATGCGATTGTCTTTAATAACCACATAGTTCATGCAATTGTCTTTAATAACCACGTAGCAATTAATAGTAGAATGTATTTAAAAGAACTGTTAAATTTCAGTGCAAATGTTTATAATGAAACTTCCTGACTTTTACTGAGGGATCAAATCTATGTTCAAAAGGTCTGTGGTTCTTATTGTTATTTTAATGCATGCTGTGCTTGTAGACTGATGAATGATTGCCTGCAGTGTAGTCGAATACATGGATTGCAGAAGTGAGTTCTATTGAATTAAACTGCACTTACTGTGAGCTAGGCAGGTAGAGGACAGGTAGCTTACTTCAATTAAAAATTAGTCTCAACTTTGATAATATGCACTTTTTTAGTGAAAGAGGTCTAAATCCTATTGCTGGTTTCAGTGAGAGTTAGATCCACTGAACCATGTCACTTACATAACATCAGGTTAACTATTAGTTTAATTGGCCTAACCTAGCTTGAAAAACTATAGGATTTAGACTCAAATCTTCAGGTAAACAATTTGAAATTGCTTGATATCTGAAATGGTGCCACATTATCTCTATAGATTTGTCATGGTTGTATAAATATTTGCTCAAGTGAACCAAAATCTATCTTTACTTATGTCTCAGGTCAGCGTCAGGAGGTCTTGCTTGTGTATCTGCCTGTAAATATGATAAAGCTGGTAGGAACAAACAAAACCTCCTTGACTATAGCCTTCTGCTTGTGGAACTCTGTTCCCATCATTTTACGTGATGCATCTTCATCACAAATTTCTCTGCAGACCCCAAAGACTTACTTTTCACATCCCTATATAACTGAACTAATTTATTGAGTGCCTTTGCACATGTTGGTGCTAGCTGGTTTAAAGTGCTGGATTTTGATATTTTGTTCTTTACCATTGTTTTATTGTATTTACAGTTTTAATTTTGTTCACCATCTCTGGAGAGTTCTCTTTGAAAGAAAAAAACTGTGTATCATTTAGATAGCTAGATGACCAGACAGATAATAGGCCACAACAGTTTATTATAAAAAGGCATTCAACTTAGTGAGCGATCTACAGAGAATGAGGCTTTCAACCATGTTCATACAATAAAATAAGATGCTGAAATGGTGACGTCCTTTGGAAAGGGATACACTTTAATAATAAAAACATGCTGAATTATTTAAGGTGAAGTTCTGCTTCACTAACAAATTATGTATTATAGATACAAAAAAAAAAAATTAAGGCTCATCCTTTTGAAGATGAACACAAACTAATAACAACTGCCTGAACAAGCAGCTGCATTGGTCTTTTCTACCAGAAAGTGTATTAACTGGACACTCACCCACCAATTACAAAGAGCAAATGACTGCACTGATCTTTCTGATCTATCTGAAAACAAAAGTGGTCAAAATCATGATCTCCTGTTTCCTATCAGACCTCTTTCGCCTTGGAATCTGTGAAGGGACATTTGAATGCATTTCATCTGAATCTGATTTACACTGAAATTCAGGAACAGGTAAGGCTATGCTCTTATTTTGCAGTTAGACATCTTCCCATATTGTGAATATGTTGCAAAATTCACTGAGTATCAGATGAAGTCACCTAGCACTTCTGCTACTATTAAAACATGCATGTAATGTGACAGATTGTTACACATTAATGGACTGAAGTGTCACAGTTCCTGCCCAGAGAGATTCACACTTTCCATCATACATGCATGAGTCAGGATAAGATGAAGAATAAGCATTTAAAGTAAGCATTAATGCTGAATAAGGGAAAGTACTGCCGCTGAGTCCAGGGCCAGCCCTTCCATTAGGCAGAGTAAGGCAGCTGCTTCAGGCAGCAAATTCGGATTCTCAGGAAAGGCCAACAAATTGTTAGTTATTAAACTTCTTTTAGTTCTACTGCTTGGGATGGGTAGAGACAATTGTAGAATATTCTGCCTTATTTGTGGAAACAGCTTGCTTAGCCTTGAGTACTATAGACTTTGAATTGGAGTAAGTACCATTCTTTCCCTTGGGCTGTCTTGGCACAGCCTTGGCTGTGTTAGCTGTGAAAGATTTGTGATAACTGGACTATAAACCTATGTTCTTTAAGGGCATGGAAATATTAGTTTTTTGGGCAAAAACTTCAAAATTCCAAAAGATTTGTTCAGAGGAAGTTTGCCATCAATACTTTGCTTCAATTGCTTCAATACCTAGAGAACATGAGTTATCCAAGGTCACCCAGTGGGTTTCCATTGCCAAGCAGAGATTCAAACTCTGGTTACTCAGGCCATTTCTGCACCACACTGTTATAGTGCTATTATTCCATTTTCAACATCCTGTGGATTTCTGGGGTTTGTAGTTTACTGAGGCCAAAGAGTTCTCTGGCTGAGAAATCTAAATGCCCTCCCTAAACTGCAAACCCCAGGATTCCATAGGATGCTGAAAGTGGAATAATAGCACTGTAGCAGTGTAGCTAGGAAATGGCCTCAGATTCTTGGTCACTACCCTGCACATCCAAAAAAGTTCCATTTTCAAGCTCTGCTTTGTCATCCTCCTGCATTCTACTAGTCCTACTCCTTGGATCCCTGATCTCACTATGTTAAAGTTCATTTATTCTGCTTGACCATCATCATTCACTGCAAGTGAAAGGACATGAATAAAAATAAGGATGGCTAGTTGGGGCAGTGACCAGCCTACCTCACAATTTAGGCTTTAAATATTCAGAAAAAGTCAAGAATAGGTCTTTACTATGGAGGAAACTCCAGTCATCAGAGTAGGGCCTGGTTCCAAATATAGGACTCTGTTGCTTATAAATGGCTTGTTAATGTTGACGGTGAGGAAGAAAGGAAAAGACAGTTTGACAAAAAGCAGAGAATTGGCTTTCTCAGGCACAGAATAGAAATATTAAAATAAACAGTGTGGAGATTAAGAAATGGAGGGGGACAGAGAAAAAGTTACTTTTTAGACCAGAATGTAATGTAGTGTGTGTGTGTGTGTGTGTGTGTGTGTGTGAAATATATATGTTTGCAATTTCTACTAGAGTCCAGAAATTCCTACTATTGGAAATTGTTCACATGTTTATATGTTTCTAGTAAAGAATTCATAGCTTTAGTTCCCTATCTTCATTTCCAGATGATTTGTCATCATTCAGAAAGAGGAACTGATCATTAATGTTCTTGCAGGGAATGTTTCATATATTCCTTTTTGAAAACTGAAGTAATATCTATACATAAAAAAATTCTAATGTAAGGACTGTGTTGTTTCCTAGGTCGCTGTCTGTTCCCTGTGTAAAAACTATGCACATAGCTTGTGTATACCATCTTACATGAAAAATGAGAGTTTGTTTCCATAATATGTGTACATTGCATTGATTGTTGGTTGATTGGTGACACCTTCTCAGCAACAGATCCATAGCAAAATACATGTATGCATGGTCATCAAACAATTTTCAAACACAGAAGTATTATCAGTGTAAAATAGCATTGTCTGCAAATAGATGAAGTAAAGATTTCATGCCTTTGTTTTAAAATAGTTTTGACTACCTAAGAATCAAGAATGAAAATTGAAGCTAACTCAAATAGGATGCAGCAGGACTAAACAAGTCCTATGTGCTTGACTCCTAGTTTTGACAAATAGTAAACCTGAAAAAATTAATTTTTGTGTTGTAAACAACTTAAAAATATTGACAGCTTCGCCTTCTCTTATTGCACAGCATGTTCTGCAGTCTTTGACTTTAATGTGATCTGCACAACTTACACAATTAATTTGCAGAGATATTTTCACAAAAATGTGAGTTGCATTTTCGTACACTTTCTCACAGAGATCCTTTTGCTTATTTTTCTAACTTATCTTTAAGAGTACTTTCTCCTTCACACACTTAATATGTGTTTGCGTCTCCCTCTTCTTGTGACATTCATTTTAACAATAAGTTTTTTTCTTAATTGGCAGGTTTGCATTTGAGGTTCCTAGGTTGCATGACCCCTTGTTCATCACTCTGCAGTGTCAGGAAACAGAAATGTCATTGTTGATTAGGGGCCTGAACCCTCTGGTCCTCTTTTTCATACAGTAGGCAGTCTTGTTCTGTACATAATTTAGCTGCAGGGTCAGCCTTAGGGGAACTCTAAACAAGTGTCCACATGGGACACCAAATGGAAGGGGCACAGATAGGGGCAAGCGTTCTTTGAGCTCATTTGTCTTCCACAAAAAGTCACTTCTGTCCCTTTAAATGTAACATGTCTGCTGGTGCTGTCCATACAGACACAATTTTGTGCCTCTGGCTTACTACACATGGCACATCAGTGATGTTAATAACCTCACCACCAAACACTGTGACATAGAAAGGTTCCTCTCCTAACACCTTTCCTCTGAACTGAAGGCTTCATTTTTGATTCCAAAAAAAATCTCTGCTACACCAACTCTGACCCTGTTTGGTTTGCTGTTATCTCCTCTTGCTTGAGGCAGAGCGAACTATAAAGATGGCCCTGAAAAGCTGAGGTAGACTGGATGGAAGGAGGCAGAAAGAAACGGAAAGAAGAAGAGACAGGGAGAGAAAGGCTGAATGTACAGAAATAATGTTCTATCTTGTACAGAAACTTCAGCTGACTTCATATTTACAGCACATTTAGAGCTAGAAAACAAAGAGAGGGATGGAAAGGTTTTAAATGTTATTTTTGCTATTGCCTGCAAGTGTAGTCACTGAAATTGTTATTTCTGGTATTGAAGGCTGGCATTTCACTGGTTTCACAATTACTTTAGGAACTTATATCTCAACTTTCCCCTTAGATTCCCAATGGATAACAAAGATGATATAATAATACTAAATGCAATAGAAAGAATTAACCAAACACATACACACATGCACAGACACAAAGCAATAGATCAAATAATGAACTAAGGACAAAAAGTCACTTTAACAAAAAGCAAGGACAATTATTTAATCTAGGGAGACCAATTTGGAGTTTGCCTGATAAGGAACAGAGAAGATTAAAGAAGAAATCTAAAGGTAGAGGTTTTGGCATTAATGCACAATAGTCTTTGCCTCTGTTAGCCACCCACTGAAGCTCCAAACAGAAGATTCTCCAAAGCTTTTCTTAATTGTTAACCACTGAAAAGATTGTGGAAGAAAACAGTCCTCTTGTGCTTTCTCCTTTAAAAGACAAAGAAACAGAGAGGATTTTTAAAATGTAGACACTGCTAATTATATCACAGATAGGCGCTGCTGGATGGGAGTCCACTGATGAATATCAAGTGCTCTAGGCTATATTTCAGAGAAGAAACTAGCAAAACTACCTCTGAGTATTCCTCACCTTAAACCCCCCTATGAAATTCATTGGATATCTGTAAGCTGACAGGTGACAGCCAACAGGAGCTAAGTATTTATACCTCACATACTAACCAAGCTTCTCAGAAAATTCAGAAAGCACAGGACACAGATAAAAGGTTGACTCCCTAAATGACCCTCATTGTTTGGCATGGATCTGAAAAAGAAATTTTAAAAACACAACTGCATCTCTTTTCATAATATGATTTGGCACCCTTTTTCTTCCTCAAGATCCACTGCCTCATCTGAGCCTGCGATTCATTGAACTTGTGTTTTGTGCTGCGGTGGTTTCTTTCTTTCTTTCAATGACCTGCAAAAAGCGGCACATTGTTTTACTCCTACAGTCAAACAGACAGGCCTTCAGATGTATGTTGCATTATATTAAAAATATAACATGCAAAGTAAGCTCCTTAATATGAAATCAGGTCTCTGTGACAATGAGTGCTTTCTACTTAGGAAGGACTTTCATAGAGACCAGTAAAAGGGATATAAAGTCAAATACTCTGTATATTGTGTTTCCATTGGCTAAAATGGTTTAAAAAGCAAAACTGGGAAAAGTTATTTTTGAATTTCAGCTGTCAGAACTTTCCCCAGGTCTCTTAAAAAGTTAATATGATGAGTTGATTTAGTTGACTAAACATTGTCTCAATAAAAGTCATCATAATCTTACCCCTGCTGAAAATTCAGCCTTCTTACTCCTCTGTTGGATGAGATACAGCAGTGAAAACCTATTGACAAGTTGTCATTAAAGATGTGACAACACTTTACATAAGAGAAAAGTGATTAACCCTGGCATTCTGGCTGAATTGTGCATGACTTTTTGATTAGTACTTAATTTCTAACTAGGAAAGTAATTCCCAAATGTGTCACTTCTAGACTTCTGACAGAAAAGGGCTTCTCCAGAAGTTGATAGCGCTGGTCTCTTTTTAATATAGTTTAAACTCTCTTGATAGATAAGGAGTTCATAATCAAGAATAAAACGCAAAAAAAAAAAAAAGAAAGAAAGAAAGAAAGAAAGAAAGAAAGAAGACAGACAGACAGACAGACAGACAGACAAGGAATTAGACATAGGTGAAATAATAGGTTGACTATAGAGGATCTATTTACTTTGTATTAGTTCAATATCTTTTTCTCTATATTACCTAATCAACCGTGACTATTTAAATTACATCCTAGCTAGCTACATATTATTTATTTCCCATCTTTTCCCTAGAACTGGAGCTCAAGAAAGTTTACAAAATCAAAACAGGTATCTATAAAAATGCATGTAGGGCAAGACATACACAAAGTTACTTTTTAAAACAGAGTTAAGCTATCCCAGAATTAATAAAAATTTAAATATAAACATTGAAAAGGCAGGTAATACAAAATGTACAAGACATTATTAAAAGCTCTTTGCTCAGTTCCCAAAAGCTTCTTGCAATCAGTCAATCAATCATATCCACTTACTAATGGAAGGAGCCAACCTATGCTCCCCAGGAAAGGAGCCCTAGAGACAGGGAGTAGTCAGTGATGTTCCTGTGTTCCCACCAAATGTGCCTGTGTGGATGACAGGATGTCCCACAGATATCTGAAACCTCAAGCAAGCTTGTATCAGGGAATATAGTACTTCAAGATAGTTTGAACTCAAGCTGTATCATCATCAGATCAGTCAGATCTTTTTCAAACAAATGGTCTCTAAAGTAGGTTTCTGAGAATGGCCACTTCAACGTGTGAATTTTTAAAAACAAATAATAGTAGCAGACCATGGTACTTTGCAAAAAAATTATTGCCCAGGGCTGGTTGAGTGAGTATTTATGTGTTGCCAAGGAAAGAAGGAAAGAAGGGAGGGAGGGAAGAAAAGGTGAAAAAGGAAATGCATCACAGGAAAAGGACCAAGGAACATCCAAAACTGCATGAAATCTGCAGGAATTATTTTATAAGTTTGTTGTTTATGATTTACAGTAATCCTAGGGGATTTTTCCTTTGCCTTCCTCTGAGACTGAAAGAGAATGAGTTGCCCTAGGTGACTCAGTGAGCTTCCATGGCTAAGTGGGGTTTTGAACCCTGTTCTCCAAAGAGGTACTCCAGTGTTCAAGCCACTGCACCACACAGCCTCTCATTTTATATGTACAGTTGCAAATCTAGAAATAATGATAAGGCAATTGTTGGTGTTGTGTGCCTTCAAATTGCTTCCAACCTATGGCGACCCTAAGAGGAACTTATCACAGGTTTTTCTGTGGCTACAATATAACTTTCTATAAGTGAAAGAAGATCATGATCAAGCTACCTGTGTATCTGTCTGCTCTGTTGTTCAGGAGCTAACAGCCAATAGGCAAATCTAAGGCCCCCGCTCTCCTTTCTTGTGGTTCTTTATCTTTAACCCTTCAGATTAAGAATGTCTTCAATTAGAGGGCTGTCATCTAATAGCCCTTCTGATCAGAGACTATTGTCCATAATGTAACACACATGGGGCAGAGCCTTTTAAAGCCCTTGACTTGTTCAAACTGGCCTCCACCAAAATCAGCAGGAAAAAAAAATACAGACACTCTTGACTATTCCACAACTTGTCCATGAACACACTGACTGGAATTCACGTACAATCAGTGATCTGTTGACCACAGTTTGACATCTTTTGTCATTGAGTTCCCTCTAGTTCAACTAGAATTCTAGTTGAAGCAGTTTTGCAGCTGCAAGACTATCTATGCCTAAATGTATTCTCAATCTGCATTTCTCCCTCTGTCCCTTATACTCTTTTATGTTTTCTCATGGTTAGAGAAATTTTTTGCAAAGTTTCCAAACCTTCCTAAGGTGAGTATAACTAATCACAAAAAGGTTCTTACTGGAAACTTCACTGATGACATTTCACAACAGCATACATATGATGCTAGCACTTTGAAGTTAAGGAAGCTAATGATGCTGGAAAGAGGAGAAGAAAGGTGGGTGAAGGGAATCACTAGACTGGAAAAATTGAACCTGAAAAGAAAATTTTATCTGGAAGAAGGAAGACAGAGAACATACTCTTGGAGACTGGCAAGAGACAACAGGGAGGGATGTCCTCTATTCATGGCTTCTGCTGTAATGCAGTCCTGAAATGCTCAGAACTAGTCAAGACTCATGTATTTAAATAGTCTTGATTCGAAACTACAACTGCTATTCCTACTTATCAGCTGTATAGTGACACAATGCATTGCAAAGCTAACAGAACAAAAGTGAACACGATCCAACTAAAAATTCTGGAAGATCATTGTCATGTTTTCTTCCATTAATGTGAAAACTGATATGAAAAATCCTCCTGCACCAATTTTCTCATAAATTTAATCTAAAGATTGTGGCCTATTTTTGTTTGTTTGTTCGTTCAACTCTTTGATTCTGTATTCTTGCAGGACTGGCTTTACCATTCAGCAAGTCAGGCAGTTACCTCAGACAGCACAATTTAGGTGGTGTGAAAGGACAGCATACTTTTAACTCCTTAATTTGTTATTATTATATTATTACTCCAGTGTGCTTGACAGATTTTCTTCCCTGTGCCAAAATAAATTGTCTGGCTTTGAGTACTATACACTTGGGTGAGTGAGGGACATTATTTGCTCTTCCGCCTCAGGTGTCAAAATGTCTCAGGCTAGTCCTCTATTCTTGCTCTGTAAGCAGATTTTGAAATACTTACATTAGAAATACTTCAATTATCAATTTACCTAAAGTCCAATATGTGTTAATGTGAATAATCTGGAGATGGAGCTATGAATATATATCTTATTCTCAGTAACTGTACTTAGCACCCGCTCAGTGGCATGCAGGTAACCCTTCCCTACAGCCAAGTATATTAACAGAGGATGATGTTGACGACGATGATGATAACAACAATGTTCATAATAAACTTCACGGTGACTAAGACTGCTCTCTACTAAGTGTCTAGTAAGGTTCTATACAGATCCAGCAAGAACTTAAAGTACATGCATACATACCAACACATGTGCATGCATAAATGACAAGGGCAAAGAAGAACAGTGGCAACAACATGTGAGGAATACTGTAGCCACTTTTATAGCAAGTGCGTGCTTTAGATTCAGCCCATTCCTGAAGCAAATTGAATTTATTCAGAGCAATTTGACAGACACCTGGATTAAAATGGGGCGCTTCCACAACAGGCAGAATAAGAATCTAAGCTTTGTTATCAGTTTGGATGGACAGGAGGAACCACAGAAATCCAGCCAACCTTACCAATACATTGTTTGAATTAACATGCAAAGAAAAGAATGCTTCACTCCCTCTTCATCCTTCTTTTCCTCACATGGAAAGCAACAAAGTCTATGAGTCTTAGTAGACCATAAGCTGAACATGTGTCAGCAGTGCCATGCAGCAGCTAACAAAACCTAATGCAATTCTAGGCTTCATCAATAAGAGTATACTGTCTAGATCAGTGGTTCTCAACCTGTGGGTCCCCAGATGTTCATGGACTTCATCTCCCAGAAGCCCTGAGCATTGACCATAGTGGCTGGGGCATCTGGGACCTGAAGTCCACGAACATCTGGGGACCCACAGGTTGAGAACCACTGGTCTAGATCAAGGGAAGTAATAGTACTGCTGTATTCTGCTTTGGTCAGAACGCACCTGGAATATTGTGTCCAGTTCTGGGCACCAGAGTTCAGGAATGATATTGACAAGCTGGAACATGTCCAGAAGAGGGTGACGAAAAGATAAAATGCCTAGAAACCATGCCCTATGAGGACTGACTTTGGGAGCTGGGTGTGTTTAGCCTGGAGAAGAGATAGTTAAGAGGTGATGTGATAGCTATGTTTAACTATTTGAAGGGATGTCATATGAAAGATGGAGCAAGCTTGTTTTCTGCTTTTCCAGAGACCAGGACATGGAGCAATGGTTTCAAACATCAGAAAAGAGATCCCATCTAAACATTAGGAAGAAATTCCTGACAGTAAGAGCAATTCGACTGTGGAATATGCTGTCTTGGAATGTGGTGGAGTCTCTTCCTTTAGAGGTTTTTGAACAGCAGCTGGATGGCCATCTGTTGGGAGTGCTTTGATTGTGTTGGCCTTGATATGGTCTCTTCTAGCTCCTTGATTCTATGAAATCAGAAGAGGAAATGTTTCAGTGCATGTGGAAAGTTTCCATGTGAGCAAGAGTCCCAATTTTCCAGTGTTCTTGCTCAGGGAGAGAGTCCCTACACAAACTGAAATATATTGCTTTCTGCAGGAAGAAATGGCAATGGAAGAAGAGGTCAGAGCTAGTTGTGTCTTCATGTGTTAATTCCAACCAGCTAAGTAATATTGGGGCATGGCTAGTGTGTCTTCAAATACTGCTACATTTGTCCCCAAGCTCTCCACGTGAGAAAAACAACAGGAAAAGTGGAGAGGGAAAGAACTGGATGCAGTATTGTAATTTCCACTTCTAGCTTCTAATCACAGTAGAAGGTTACATTAAGGTTCACCAGATCCTGCTTTAGCACAAGATGATCAAATAATATATCACAGAATACTTCCCTGCACTCACACGATAAACATCACCTCAGGGAAGCGTAAGCTTTTAATGGTCTCCATGGAGTTAGACCAGAGTGTTATGTTTGATTGGCACTAAGCACCAAATCAAGACACGTGATGGAGACAGTGAAAGAGTTTTCCCCCTATGCATGTCATTCGGTGCTGGATGTCGACCCACCCTCCTGCTCTCAGTGAGGTATGAATTAATCTGGTTGCTTTGGGGCCATATAAGAACATTTCCCCCCTTTTCTCAGGTTTTATTTTATTTTTGACTATCCCATGTATTTGACAGAATTTGAAAACATGGCTCTAGGTGTTGTTGTTAAGTAGGTTGCCGTCTGGCAGATAATGGGGGGAAATAAAACTTTGGTGATCACCTATTGGCACCCCTTTGGTTTAGGGTAGGGCTCTGGAATCCCCTCTTTAGGGTCCTTCATCCCAGGGGGTCAGTGAAGGAAGTTACCCTTGAGGTTAACCTGGGAATAAAGCTCCTACTTTTAGAGCCCTGAGGGTTGGGTGGGAGTCCCTGGATTACCTTCCAGGATGGTGGACTGGGGAGCAACCAAAGCAGTTTATGTTGCCCCTGGGGCTGAAGTGTTATCGTCCATGGGTAGGCTGAACAGGTTGTCACAGAGTGATTCTGGCCTCAGCTGCATCCATATCAGGTTCCCCTCCCCTCTGCCCTGCCTTGTATCTTTCAGGTTAACGCAATTTAAATAAAACAGGTCAAAATAAAGTGGCCTTTGGTTAACACCCAACTTTGTGTCTAATCTCTTTATTCCATGGTTGAGCATCAATTGTTTAAGTATTCAGTCCTCTTTGCTACTTCTTTCTCTCAGGAGCAGGAATATTAAAAGAGTTTTTCTTGAGTCTCTGGAACCTGGGAAGTTGTAGCATTGGATTTTCTTTTTCTTTTTGGAATACACTATATGTTCTTTTGCTTTTACTACTGTATATTCCATATCACCCATCTGATTGCACACAGCTAATTGGCATCACCACATTTACAGACTAATTATTTATCCTCATTCAGCTTGAATTGTTCAAATTATTGAACATCCTTGTAAAATGTTATCTTAAGGGGATTCAAGAGACCAGATATCTGTGTTGGCTATCTAGAAAGTCACTGCATGATGACTGCCTTCATCTGTTTGTGTGGAAGGACTGATAGATCACATATAGCATATAGCCCAGGTATGGAGTGATGCTGGTATGGAATGGAACTAACATGCTATGCCATTGTTATCCTTGCTGTTTTATCCCGTTCTAAAAACAAGAAGTCATATGGAAGCAGGTGCCACATAGTAGGATTTCACCTATCCACTACATCTATACTTTTCTTTAAAATGTAACAAAGAAATTCAATGTTGCTTCCTAGTAAAAGCAATGATAACCAACCAGCAACTATTAAGTACCTGCTTAGAAGTTATACTGTGGTCAGACCTTTTATGGAGCTCATCTTGTAAAGAACACTGGACGTGGCTTTTGTCTAATTTGTGTTTCAGATCTCTTATGTTTTAGAGAATTTGGAACTCAGCTTTATTGATTTTCATCCCACCCTGCTATTTGCTAGTTAGATTCATAGCTGTCTTGCCATCTTGCCTTCAACGTGTAAAACATCCTCTCTACTCTTAACTGATGGACCCAATTACAAAGGTAAGATAACTCTGTTATTAAGAAGAACTGTAATATAATAAATCAAACTATAAATAACTTTAAAGGACTCTTCTACACAGAACAGTACTTTAACATATGCTTTATTAAGTAGAGTTTATAAATTATACAACCTTCCTCTCCAATTCACAGCATTTCTATTCCATGGTAAGAGCCTTATTTCAAACAATAGCATAATGTCAAACCAATAAAAAAAACCTCTTGAAATAGAAGGCATTATATATTTCATAGATATTGCATTCAAATTCCCTTTACCACTTTAAATTTTAATTGCCTTGAAAATGTTCAATAACTCACATAGTCCACACTATATTTCCTATTTCTAGAATATCTCTCCATGAAATAGCTTAAATAGCTAATACCTACTATCTGTCTTCTCAAAGAGACAATTTCTTCTTTAAAATCTGCCAATTAAGTTTTTAGAAATGAAATACACCTATGAAGCCCCACTGCCCACCTTGCGTGTGTTTCTTAAATTTTGAAGGGCTAGCAGCTGAAAAAAATTTACAGCACTATAAGAGCTCAGCCTCCCTGTGAATCATGTCTCTAATATCCAGAAAATATCACTTTCAATTTGATCACTAGTGGCATTGTAAGAAGGATGGTTCTGTATAGTCTGATTCTCTCTAAACATGTGTTACAACTATCTGATTCCATTTTAGTTGATTTGATTTCCTGTGTCTATAAAAGGGGAAATATATGCCACCTCCACCATTGCTTGATGGCACTTCCTATGATCATTTACTATTTTCTTTGCTGGCTTTGGTTAATGGGAATTGCTGTCCCATTTGGCCTCATGTTCCTCATTTTTGATATAACAGGGAAAATATTATGCTAACTGATTGTGTGTCTTAATAGTTAAGCTGCTAAAGCGTAGTGAAAGCATAACTAACGCCTAACCATTTCTCTTTTTAAATCTTAACAGGTTAAATTAGCTGCTTTTTAATGTCAGTCTGTGAGCACTCATTTAGGTATCCTGGTGTTGCAGACGGTTCGTGAACATTCTAATTCTGGCCATTTCAGCATTACACTGCTGTAGTGCTATCATCCCATTGTCAACATCCTGTGGGATTCTAGGGTTTGTAGTTTACTGATGCCAAAGAGCTCTCCGGCTGAGAATTCTAAATGCCCCTCCTGAAACTGCAAAGCTCTGGATTCCATAGGATGTTGAAAGTGGAATAATAGCACTATGACAGTGTAGGCTGGATATGGCCTCTGATTCTGATGGAGCAAAGTTTGCATTAAAAATGTTAACAAACAATGTATTGGCTATGGTGGCCTGGGTAAAAAATAAAAGTTTTGCTAACGGAAAAATTGCAAAGAAGACTGAAGAATACCACTTTAAATATGACGTGGGTGATCATCAGAGCTTGGAAAAGTTAACTTTTTGACTCCTCAAGTCCCCCAGCTAGTAAAGATGCTAGCTATGGAATTCTAGCTAGCTAGGAAATTAGAATTAGGAGTCGTTATTCAAAAAGATTTTTTTTTTGCCAATAATTTCATATAATATATAAATCAGCTGTTTCTTGCATCAGGTTGTTGGAATTTAATAAAATGTAGAAAGGGCTACAATTCCACAATGCAGGTATCTTTCAAGAGGTAGAATTCTCCTACAGAAATACAGTTCCAACAAATGTCAGCTGTTGAGATCACAATGGGAGGGGAGTTTTTCAAAAGGATGGGTGTTGGTGTTGGCTGTACTGAAAACATCATACTCCCACGGGCAGTGGCCTGCTGAATTCACACACTCTGTTTTTGATATTGCTTCAGTACTTGGGAAAGCCAGAAGTACAAAGGTCAGCTACATAAAGAAACTCAGCTACATATAATGAACGTGACACTTTCTTAACATACAGTGAACAGAATGCATATAAAACCACTTAGAATCACAACTTATCAATCCTTGAGCTCCTTTGTTCTCACGCTGCACACAAAGTTACAATGAAAATATATTTCAATGACTTTCTCCTTCCTTTACAAGCAATCAAACCACCGCGTTTATCTATAGAGAATTTTTTAAAAATGCATTTTTTGGGCTAGAATTCAGTATGTGTCTTTTTTAAAAAAAAATCTAAATAAACCAATTTCATTTTTTAGAAAAATCTAGGGAATAATTCTCCTCCTCAGAATTAATACTTAAAATTGAGAAGTGGAATGTGATTACCTTGCAGTAATGGAGATCTCCTTTAGACTGTTCTGGATATCTTTCAAACAGGAAAGCAAAGTGCTGGCAAAGTGGAATACCGTAGTACCAATTCTAAAATTACCATAGCACTGCTGTGATTTATCTAATTCAAAGTAATGTTGAAAATAAACCTCTCAGACATTCTAGTGGCTCAAAATTATACTGTTCAGCATTGGCTTGTCTCTCTGATTACAACCTGCTAAAGGCGGTGGTGGTGAGGAAACGAGACGAACAATCCTTAATAAAAGCATTCTCCACTGATACAAACTGCTGAAGAATTTATCTGTTTCTGGCCTGGGCAAAATCATCAATGTATGCATTGCATTACAGCTGCATTGCTGATAATTTCTACTTTGATACAGACAGCTTGATGTGAATCCTGGAATCATAAAAAAATAAATAAAATAAAATAAATTCCAGAATTCAGTTCACTGGGGGAGGGGGTTGCAACTTGGGCTTTAGTTCTTCCTTACTTGTGAGAGTTCGCCTATGGCAATTATTGTGGCTTATTCCTCTACAATGTAGAGTCTACATCATAATTAATTTTAAGCCACTGTTCTTGATTATTTTGTTGTAAAAGTGATAGAATTGCATTTGTTTATTTACACTCTGCTTTCTTCCCAAAGCTGGGTCTCAGATTAAAAAGAGGTGCATATAAAAACATACAGTACAGGTAAAAGGAGACAACAAGTATTTTGTAGAATGTAAAGGTGGGGTCAGATTATGGCCATTTCCACCCTATGCGGTTATAGTGCTATTATTCTACTTTCAACATCCTGTGGAATTCTGGAGTTTGTAGTTTACTGAGGCCAAAGATCTCTCTGGCTGGGAATTCTAAAGGCCCCTCTCTAAACTGCAAATCTCAGGATTCCATAGAATGTTCAGAGTGGAATAACAGCACTGTAACAGTGTAGTGTGGAAAGGACCTACATACTACTTACAGGCCCCTCTCCTTCTAGCTTACTGTAAAATAAGCATGTAAGGACCCTGGTCAGGATCAGGACAATAAAGAGGAATGGTTTTATCCTTCACTTTTTGGCTACTTCACTCCCACAAACCCCAGCTCTCTGTGCAACGTTTCTTTTTTTAAAGAGGAAAAATGCATCCTTCATGACAAACATGCAACTTGAGTGTTTATGATCTATCATACACATGATTCTCAGATATGCCATTCAAAGACACCCAGGCATTTTTACAGGGATACGTGAATACTCTTTTACTTGGACCAAAAGTGACTTACAGCCTTTCCAGCACTGCAACTGGATATTCAGAGAAGACTTCTCTTGATTCTGCCTCTTCTCTTCCAAGATATCAATGTACTGGGGGTGGGGGTGTATGTGATAGCACAACAGTACTGGATGTAGGTGCTGCCTCTTCCGATTCGAGACCCAGTCATTTCTCATGGGACTAGAATACCTAAGATGCTAGAACTCTTAGAAGGAAACTGTTCATGCATTATTTTTCACTCAGGATTTGTTGACTTGTAGTCTATGTGCATTCAGGAAAACTTGCTGTACTGGGGATTGTTGCTGCCTTTGCTATTTCCCTAAGTTTGGGGTCTCACAGGGCAAGTTAAGTGATGGAGAGGAGATTTGAGTAAAATCAATTTAGGCTATACCTAGAGTAGTAAATATTTTTTTAAAATATGCATAAAATGATTGAAAGAAATGTGTATGTTTTTGAGTGTTAAGAAACCCTGATGAGAAAAATCCTGGACTGACAAGAAGCTTTGCAGTTCAGGAATTATTATTCTGTGCAAAATTCTGTGGTTATGGGGTGGCAGAGCCAAAGTATATTTAAGGTCCTCCCATCCCCTTTTCATTCTCTTTTGGATGCTAAACTCAACCTACCCTCCTGCTTCCAGTGAGCTTTGCTTTAGGGATGGACAGGAACTTTTTCTCTTCTATTTTTTTGCCTACCCCACACTATATCTGGAGTACTATGCCAATTTGTTGAGGGTGGAGTCTTTGGCAGGTATAGGGGGAGGTATAGGAGGAGAAAAGTAGCAGTTCTGGTGAACATTTTGGCATTCTTTTGGTGAAGGGGAAAGATATGGAACTTCCTCTTTAGGTCCTGGAATACTTGGGGTTAGCCTTGGAGGCTTTGCTTTCACTTTAAGGCCATTTCCACATGGGCATATTGCTCACGCTAGAGCGACCTCTCCAGGAGGTCTTCTTCATCGGGGTCTGCGCTAGAGCAGTTAAAAAAAGTGAGGTTCTAGACCTCAAACTGCTCTAGCGCAGCCCCGGGGGTGGCGCTGTGAGTTTTATAAAAACCACCTTCAAAAGTGGTTTTTATAAAACTTACCCGCACTGCCCCGTAGCAGCCCCCGGTCAAGAACTGCAGAGACGTGGTAGCGCATCCCTGCAGATCTGCCCGGGGGCGGGCTTCTGGCTGGCGCGCTGTCCTAAATGGTGGAGCGCCGCCAGAAGCCGCCGGCCGCCATTTTGGGCGCCGCCAAGCGCAGCGTTTGGAACAGCGGATCCGTGCTCTTCGGAGGGACGGAACAATCCGCTCGCGGGTAAGCTCTGCCCCTGCGTGCGCGGCCCCGTTTCGCCCCCCCCCCCCGTGAGGAAAGGGCCTTAAGTCTTGCAACTTGGGAGATGGTTTCTCAGATCAGCCTTCCAGAAAATGGCCAGATGGGAGCAACGCAGCTATTGGGTTGCCCTCAGGGCTCAGGTGGTTTGCCCAGGGGAAGACTAAGATTATGGAAGCGTCATGGCATCATGGAGTGACATCAGGCATCAGCTGATCCTGTATTAGGTTGCTTCCCCTTCTTACCCCTTTGGAGGCTTAACACAAATAAGTCTGAGGTTAATTAAAGTGGCCTTTATTCAACCCAGTTCTCTGTGTCTGGTCTTGTTATTCCATGGATGGTCAGCAACAATGTTTTCTCTGCAGGAAAAGAGTGTTTTCTGCACAGAAAACAGTATTTCCACTTTTTGGCAGAAAATGCTGTTTTCTGTACAAAACAACCACATTTAAATTTTGAGTAGAATAAGTCCTTTATGGTAAATAGACTTTGAAAGCTATGATTTTCAAAGATATTCTCATAGGGGGAAGAAAATTGTTGAGCTTACTTGTTGCTCCCTTTGAGAAGAAATGTAGTAAAAAATGATACTCCTAGCTAACCCTGACTCCACTGGCCAGAATACAAATAAGTTTTCACTTATTATAAATGGCCCTGTTTGAAATCATATAGGGCCCCTCATTTTCACATATTATCAATAAAACTATCAAGCATTTTATATATACCTCATCTTTTCCCCAAGACTGGGATTCAAGCTGGCTTACAGACTAAAAGAATAAAAATAAAACCATATGTAGTGAAAAATATACAAAAAATCAAGATTAAAATAGCAGTGAACTGTGAAAAAAATTAGAAATATTTAAAACATTGACTTCCGTTCCTACCTAGGCCTTTGTCTCTAACATATACTCAAACTGTAGCCAGAAATACTTACCTTCTATCTGAGGAATACAGCCATCCCAAAACTCTGAGATAGAAATATTAGAACCAAGAATAAGTCGTTGCTAACTGCACAGAAATAAAAACTGTTCGAATCATTTTTTTAAAAAAATGTTTTGTGTTATGATATTTGTCAGAAAAATAAATGAGTAGACTGTTTCTTATTTACAGTTATTGCTTAGGAATGTACTTTATCTCATCCATTTGCTACTACATGCCCTTCTGACATGTTGAACTCTTTCCCATCATCTGCAGCAAGGCTGGCTATGATGAACAGTGCAAACATGATGAGTACCAGGTTGAGGAAGGTTCTTGTGTTTGTACTGACAACTTTTGTGTTGGGTTTCAGCTGGATCCATCTCAAATTACTAAGCTCTGTCCATGGATTGGTTCATATAACTTCATTCCATTGGTGATTTTCCCAAAAGCCAACTAGATTGGCTATGGCCTTCCCTCATAGCTTTCATCTCAGACAGCAAAGACGTTGTTTGTAAGAGCTGAGAACTAACAGGACCTGGATGTTGCTACTGAAACTTGGTCAAAAGGATCAATGCCTGGTAAGGTATTGGTAGGTATATATATTAACTGTGTGTGCATGTGTGTGCGCACATGTGTGCAAGAGAATGAGAGAGAACAGGGCTATATCTCTATGAGTTCTGTAACAGTGCAGCCCTAAAAATAGATGAAGACCATCATTATGCCCCTGTCATAATCATGCACTTGTCATTATATCCTTGTCATTGTTATTCCCAGAACTCTGAAAATCAGAAAAAGGATTGACATCATGACATTTTATTATTCACAGCACAATTTACTTTCTGGAAAAGATCCACTGGAAAGAATACAACCCATCATTTAGACTCTAACAGATTCATTTTCTTCCCTGTGACAGTAGCCTGGAGGATGAAGATCCTAAACAGACTGTGGACTGAATAGGTATGACCCAAGGGACTAATAAAGAAAAGAATGATCACAAAATGTTAATAAAAATACTAATATGCCGCTCCTCATCATTCAGTAAGGAACTCAAATATTTAATTTTCAGAATCACATTCTAAGAAATTCTGCATCTTTCAAGCATTGTTTCATTATCTACAAATGACACTATCCTCCAAGCTTTTTATGCAATGGTATAAAATCATTCCTGATTTATTGACTCATTGGAAAACTGTTTCTTTGTTTTGCTAACCAAGCCTACCCCATTGGTATAGTTTGTGAACTATGCTTTTCAAAAATGGCATAAATCAACAATATAAATATGAACATGTACTCTCTCTCTCTCTCTCTCTCTCTCTCTCTCTCACACACACACACACACACACACACACACACACACAAATATCTTCTGTACTAACACCAAAATCCTTTGTGTAGCTGGCTATCTTATTTTCCTTAAATGACATGAACAAGAGAGACCTTGTTTGAAAGGTGAAATGTGAGGGAATGTAATAAGACTACCTATGCAATGGGTCTCCATGGCTGAGCAGAGATTCAAACCTTGGCCTCCAGAGTCATAGTCCAATGCTCAAACCACTACACTACACTGGTTCTTGGGACAAGCTTACAAATATTAAAGAATGGTATAATTTTCTTAGGGGTTTGGGTTACGCCTCAATGTAATAAAGCACATGTTTCTAGTATTGTACTAACTGTCATCTGAACATGGTAAAAATAATCATACTAATAGTAACCAATAAAAATATAGAAATTTCATTGGCACAAAATTAAAAAAAAAAGATCACAATTGTTCTTGAGGTCCTTGCCTTCACAACTTATGTGCTAGTGGCATATATGTAGCAAAACAATGTACATAAGACATGAACAATGAAAAGTTAGCATATGACCAAATGAGGTCCACATTAAACAATGTATGTCAACACCATTTCTAAAGATACTGGAAGCTGTCTACAGAATATCATAGAGGTCTCTTCCCTCTCAATGTGACACCTATGCAAAGAACCATGTACTGGGAGAATGCAGAGAATACAGAGGGCAGGGAACAAAAAAATAGCCATGGTGGGTACAAGTGAGCCACCAGACTTGGTCCAAAGGAATTCCTATCAGCAATAATTTTATAGTGCCTGCAATGAAACTATATCAAAGTTAATCAGAACACTACTGATTTTTATGGAAGACACATAGCTTTCCTAGCTCCTGAATATAAATTTCTTTGACAGTTAACATCTTTTATTTTCCAGAACCATTTTCCAAGACCAAAAGGACATCACTATCCTAAGCCACTCGGAGATAAGGAGGCATTAAAAATAGAGTTCTGTGACCTGTGGGTCATTAATTGATTGTTAGGCCAAAAATGAACCCATGAATAACGGCTTTGATTCCCTCTGTCATCACAAAAGCATCCTTCCTACATAACGAGTACACTGATAGGAAAGTTTTAAAAGATGTTTTATCAGTCCTTTTTACCTCAAGCACTACAGGGTATGGAGCTAACATGAGGTGCAGTTCACTAATATACCCTGTATCAATGCTCTGACCTTTAACTGTGACTCCCAGCTCCAGAAAGAACTCAGACTGACAATAAGAGTTTGAATTTGAGGGGGGTTATATTCCAGATCTCTCTTGTTGCTATTTAGAGGTCAATTGGTTGCAGTGGGAAGAGGTAAAGGATATTTCTAATCAGGGTTAGAGGAATGTATCCTGTTAGAGGGCAATTATATTACGAAGGAAAAGGCAGAAACATATAAAATGTAATGAAAGTTCTGCAGCATAAAGATTTTAAAGATTTTGACTAAACATACCCTACTTCTTGGCTGTTGAAATAGCTTAACAAGCTACAGGCTGATCTGCGAAAAGTGATTTTTCCAAGGGGTTAAGATTGACAGATGGTTGGGAACGGTAACCCTGTTAACCTGAGAAGAATCTGAATTCTGAAGTACACAGCAGAAATCCAGACCTCCTCATTTTCCTGAGCAGAAGTAGGCAAAAAGTCAGCTTCCATTTTTTCTCTCAACCTTGACCATTAAAGCAATCTCTGAAATTGGTGTATTATTAACATTACTGAAATGTAGCCAGTAGAAGAAAGATCTACAGAAGAAGGAAAGTGTAATGGGCTATTCCAATGAGGACCGGAAATGGAAACTAGACAGGAGATGTGCTTAAAACTACTTGATACAACTTTATCACTAGAATGCCCCCTACTAAAATCTATGAAATAATTAGATAGCATTGAAGTTAATGGACCTGGGCATGTGCTATACAGTCTCTTCCAGAAAACACTATCAGGCTTAAATGAATGAGTCTTATTATTAATTTTCAGAAATAATAAAGTGAAGGAGAAAGAAAGAATGAGGAAAAAAAATCTTGCATTTGTAAATAGAGAATTTAAGGAAGAATGATATACAGCTGTAAAATTGTACAGTTGCAACAGTAAAAATAACGTCATTGAAACAGGTGATCAGCTAACAAATCTTTCATAAACAATAGGCACAGCTTTACTCCTTACTAATGATGAAAGGCACCATTCCAATTCCTATTAGTTCCATACACTGGTATAACCTGTTTTTTTTTTGGTTTTTTTGCCATTGTATATTATTGTATAGAGGAGGCAGGCAGATATATTCACACACACACACATACACACCATGAAGAAAGCAGCATCTCCAGTGGGAGATCACATGCTCATGACCATTTAGTGGTCAGGAGAGGGTTGTCCAAGTAGTGGGGCAGCCAAGATCTGGCAGCTGAGCAATGAGAAGAGACATCATTTTCCTGGATCCTCAGCAATACCACACCTTCCTCTGACATAGCAGCAGCATGAGCATGATTGGGGGTAACCAGTGCAGGACTAACCTGAAGTTGAGTTGGGTTTGTGTAGCTTTTCATAAAACACAAATATAGCATTATATTCTACTTTAACTGCCATGGCAACACCCTATGGAATCCTAGGATTTACACCTTAAGGATGGGTTTTTAGAAGCTCTCACACCTCTCTAAACTACAAGCCCCAGGATCCCATAGGGTGGAGGCACAGCAAGTAAAGTGGAATGTAACACTATAAATTGTGTAGTGTGAAAAGTACCTCAAATTGGCCTAACTGTTCACATTCAAAAATCAGGCTCTGTAGAAAATACACTGTGGATGCTGGAAGCAATGTTGGTTACTCCTTTTGGAAGATTTCCTTGTCACTTCAGAGGCTCAGGACCTAACAGTACCTCTTCCCACTGTCCCAAAAACCCATCCCCATTTTCATTCACATCCCTTTACTTGCAGTGAATGATGATCATCAAGCAGAGTGAACGAGCTGGTAGAATGCATGAGCTGGTAGAATGCATGAGGATGGCTTAAGGCAGAGCGTGAAAATGTAACTTTTTTGGACATGCAGTGTAGTGATGTGAGTGTTGGACCAAGACTCTGAGGCCATCTCTGCACTATACTGTTATAGCACTATTATTCCACTTTCACAACATCCTGTGGAATCCTAGGGTTTGTAGTTTAAGGAAGGCATTTAGAATTGTCAGCCAGAGAGCTCTTTGGCCTCAGTAAGCTACAAACCCCAGGATTCCACAGGAAGTTGAAAGTGGAATAATAGCACTAAAGCAGTGTAATGCAGAAAGGCCCTCAGTCTTTCAGTTGATTTTTTTTTTTTTTGACACCTTGAACTGAGTCCTTGACATGTCTCTGTTTTGTTTGATTTCCCTGACTACTTTCTCAGCTTCTTGACCAATGCTGGCTGCAGCTTATGGCTCCAATGGATAATTTACAACAAACAGTGGGGAGCTCTTCTCATTGTAGAAGTGAAATGTTTTGGAAGAACTGAAACTGATAGATTAGAATTTTTTTAGTTTGCTTTTGATGAGAATCATTTTGCAAAATTTGAATATGAGACGAAATGAAGCCTACACATTTGCCCTTTCTCAATTAACTCAAAAGAACCTGGCAATTTGCCATCAGTTTGTGAGAAACAGCTTTCTACAGGATCACATCGATGTTGACCCTGCCATTCTGTGTACTAAAAATCAGTGTTATCACATTATCAATTTATCCAAATGGGACTAAGCCATGCAGCAGCATTTCAATTGCCCAGCCATGCATAAGTATTAATTATGTGGATCAGGTCTCAAAAGTTTATTTATTTTTTTGCTTTTCAACTTAGCAGACAATCCAGATAACAAGAAAACAATTAATGCAACTTAGAGAAACAGTCTGTGTCTTCAGTGTTTAAGAAAAAGATTTTTTTTTAAAAAAAAAAAACACAAGCTCCTACTCCAGAATTATATCTTTTTTCCACTTTGTAAAGAACAGTTGCCTGCTTTTAAAAGCTCTCTTCAAAGCCAACTCACCTTTTCTGTATAAATATCCCACAGCTATGGTGTCCTCTCTAAATCAATTGTAATTCTTTTCTCTATTCCACACCTGCCAATTCTAGGTTCACCCCAGGGGTTATTGACCTTCCATTTATCTCTTAGTGCCTACCTATGCACTTTATGAACTCCTTAGGTATTGTCATATTTTACTGGGGCTAGAATTATTTTCTTCATCAAAAGTTGCAAGCAGCTGTAGAAAATATCCAAAAGCAAGAGTAGCACAATATCTTTATTAGGACCATGTGAAACATCACAAAACTGTGAACCGGCTTTTGAGGTCAACAGAATTCTCTTGCTAAAACTCACACTCAGTTCTGGGAAACAAATATCCAAGAACAGCATGGAAGAAGCACCGTTACTGAAAAAAGGAAACCTTTAAGATGGAGTGGTAGAAGTGCACCTTGAAGACCTTGTTAGGTTAATAGGGAGGTGTGATAAATGTTAAATCAAGGTGCTAAAAAACACAAATTAAGTTTTGGAATTATTTTACATGTAGAAGAAAGCTATAAATCCAGTCTGTAGTCACAACTTGAATAAACCCATTGAACCAATTACTGCAAGTTAAGTCAACATTTTTGTAAATCCTACTGGTTCAATTGGTTTACTCAAATTGAGTCAAAAGCAATCAGATTTAGGCCTTAATGTTTTTTTATTATAATTTACATAAGATCTCCTTTCCATTTCAGAGGTATGACAACAACTGGAGTAGATTTCCTGCCTCACTGACATGGGACCAGACAGCTGGCACAGCAAAAAGGCAGTGGAATGGAATGACTGGGTACTTGAACAGAAGTACTTCCCATGACAATAGCATGTTATATATTGCTGCTTATGCTTCCAGACAGACAATGCAGAAGACTATCATTGAAACAATCATCGTCGTCAACAACAATATTAACAGTGCAAAGCCATTTCATTTGATCCTACTGAATAGTTTTGTTTGTGGAAAGAAGAAAGAGATTGGAAGAAGGAAGGTTATGGATGGAAGGGGTTCTCATCTGGATCGTCTGTGAAATTCTGTGAACAAGGTGGGATGATTGTGCAACAAAACCTTCAGCTGGAAGCACCCATGCTAAAGGTCACCACATTTTTGGTTTTGCTTTAACTTCATTCTAATCCTGTTTGAAAAGATAATAGTACCTCATTTTGGCTTCAGAGTCAAATGATTTTTTTTTAAAAAAAAAGTTAAAATAGCTATTGTTCAAAAGCTAATCAGGAAAATCAAAGAGTTAGTCATATATAAGAACAATGTAAAAGCAAATAGCAAAAAGCAAATGTAAAAGCAAACTGGTGTCTGATTTTCTGCAGCATAAGATATATAGATGTTTCATCTGAACAAACATTATTTTATGTGTTTTGATCAAAGATCCACCGATGATATCATTCCACAGATTCCAATAATTTTCTGTTCCTGTGAATATGCTAAGTCATTTAGAGCAGGGATAAGAATTGTGTGGCCTGTGGGTCACATTTGGCTCTTTCAGGTGGAATTGTTGTATTCTGTTTTAAGCTCTATTATAAGCCACAATGGAATCTGCACTAACAAAACAAAAAAAGCAGGATATGAATAAACAAAATAAATAGTATGTAAATTCTCTTTAAACCCTCATGTAGCTCACAATGGCCATTTATTAGGCATTGCAACCATTGAGGATTCATGAACTAAATGGGGGGGGGTCTACCTCATCTCAAACAGAGACAGGGGCATCATCCCCAACTGCCACCCTTAGTCAATCCACAAGCTGCCCTTGATTATATAAATATGGTTGCTGGAATGTCAGGTAGTTATCAGAATCCCTGAGGTCAATTCTGTTGTTCACCATACCACATTTCTAAGAACAGTGGGGACGACACTAAACCTGCAGTTCTGTACACACTTTCCCAGGAGTAAGCCACACTGAAAACAGTGGAATTTCCTTCTCAGTAGATATGTATATAATAGGATGGTGCTGTTAGACATTCTTTCTATATAAATAGAATGACAAATGTGGTAGGAAGATGACAGAGGAGACCTATAACTAATCCACTATTTAATATTGAGCTATGCAACAGATGTGTCAGGAGATTGCTGACTAATGTTGATATTCTTGTGGAAGGACTACCTCCTCTATGGAATGTTTTTTAGCAATCACTCTTCCCTCAATATTTAACACTGGCTTCAAGACGGACACAGAAAGAACAAGGCAATGCTGGGCCATTTTTCCATCTGAAACAATGTCCCAAGGGAACATTCATCCTTGCTTAAATCTGATACAATCTGGAAGTTGCAATATGGATATCACATCTTCTCAGGATGCAGGATACATTAGCACTGCCCTCAGGCTGTATGATTACTTACTACTCTAAGGACTATTGGCTTGTTGACTAACACTTCAGTTTAAGCTATTGTATTTCAATAAAAGTGGCAACCTTGGTCTTTAAACCAAATTATTAGTGTGTTTCGTTTTTCTTTCTGCCTCATCTGGAATGGCATTTTCAAACACATTCTTTGGAGTATTTATAGAAAGCCTTTCAATTATTTTCCAAGGCAAAAACTGTACAAGCAATAGCTAATTAGATGTTCTCTCTTAACGTATACTAAGCTAAATTCCACTTTCAAATACACAAGCATAACCTCTATTACAAATTCAATGGGAGCTGAGCCCAGACCTTGTATATGAGGGCAGAATTTGACCCACTGTGTCCATTAACCGGGCCCATTCTGTGTGCTTCTTTATCAAGTTAGTAAAAAATGAGAGACATAGATAAATGAATAGAGAAAAAGGCTTGCCCTATGGAATTCTGATGAGCAGAGTGACAACACTACAGCAGCTTTTGAAACATCATACAAAGGCTGCAATCCAGCTCACAGACTGCTTACATCCAATTTAAACCAATGGGAGTTCAGCAGTCTCACTGTGTGGAGGATCACTGCTGAAGCTCTTACTGAGTTAAGAGTTGTTAGGGGGAAAAAAGAATAAAAAAGTTAACAATGTAATATTTTACTATAATCACTTTATATACTGTAATATTTTAAATGTAGGAAAAACAAAATGGAGACAGAGATTTAATATAATTTTTAACCAAGCATGATGCATTATCTTGATGAATTAAGCATTATTTTAGTTAAGCAAAATGTCTCATCTAATACATTTCAGTTCTTAACTGTTCTGAAATTAATATTTAGATCCAAAGATGAATTTAACTTCTGTGTAAATAGCAAAGTTTTGGTGGAGCATCTAATGGATGGCATTACTAAAACTAATTGTAAAGCACTAATAGCACATTTCAAAATCCACATGCAACTAATCCTATAGAGGTTAGTGATTAAAGCAGGGGTGGGGAACTTTTAATTCTCCAGAGATATTGTTAGACTGCAATTCCTATTATCTCTAAGCAACAACTGGGTGGATGGGAGTCCAATGGCATCTGGAAGACTATAGGTTTCTCATCTCTGGATTAAGGAATGAATTTAATAAAGATTAGTTTTAATTGCATCTCACAGTCCAGCCTCAAAATAAACTTCCAGGTGGTGAGTGAATAAAACAGGCACCTCATTTTCTCAGATAAATTGTCATGTCAACCCTAGAAAATCTATTCAAATGTGCCCAATTGAAACTAACCAAGAGGGTGACTTTAGGCCTAGAGGGACATGGATTTAACATCAGTGTTATCATTATTGAGTAAGGCCACTGAGAATTATTGAGTGTTACCATTGATTCTCATGCTCTGGACTATACTTCTCTTGATAACAACCTATAGTTACATTAGCGTTTGTAGCCACCACATTTCATGGTTGACTCGAGTTGTTCTAAAACCTCTAGTTACCTGTACATATACTGTTGTCAAGCCAGCTATAAGACTGTGTTTGTGACTGTATTTTGCATCATATTTTTTTTCCATTTAAATGAAGCAGTCTGCTGAAATTCATTTATTTATTTCTGGTCCAATTCTCCACACTTATTAGTATAATGTAATTCCACTATTCTGAAAGAGTGTTCTGTAATTCATCCTAGCACAAGGGACATCTAAGTATGCAAAAATAGTTTTTACTGCAGGATTCACACAGAAGTAGATCTGCAAGGAAGATTTTTTTAACATTCTCGTCTCAAATATTTTAAATATTCTCATCAAATTTCAGCCTTGTGCCAATGGAAAGAGTTTTTGGTAAATGGTAAAAAATCAGCTTGGACAAAAAATTCCACAACAAATCTATTGCTTATTGAATTTGCTATTGAGGAATTTATCTTTGTTCCATGAAATTTATTAGGACAAAAAATGTCTCATGCCATAAAGTATGGTTGCAGAGAACCCAACAAGAGCACTCAGTAAGAAACAGCCCTCTCCTCTGTTTGGAGGCAAAGAGACAACTTTTTCTTAAGAAAGAAAAAAAAATATATTTCTCTATAATGCTGTTTCCTGCACCTTTCTGTGCAGGATACAGTTTGGAAGTTGCAGTATGGAAATCACAGATTCTTAGGATAAAGTAAATTGGCACTGCCTCATGCTGTACAATTTCTTATTACTATAAGGACTATTAGCTTATACTGAAAAGCCAATAGTTAAAAAGCCATCGTATTTCAATAAAAGCAGCAACCTTGGATGATGACCATGATGATGAAATTATTAATGTGCTGTTATTAGGGACTTCTTCTATGCAAAATTTGAACTTGGCTGTTTTGCATAAAAACAGCTTTTTCTGTACAGGAAACAGCATTTTCTGCACAGAAGATAACATTTTTGCATAGAAAATGTGAAGAAATGCTGTTTCCTGCACTGAAAATGTTGGTTTCTGCAGGAAACAAGCATGTACAAATTTTGCACAGAATAACTCCCAGATTGTGAAGATTCTTGTCATTCCAAGATTCTTCTCAGTCAGGATTAGTTGGCACTCATCAGCCTTTCAAGATATGTGGATTAGGCTTATTGAACAGTTTTGCATATACCGAAGACATGTTTAACCAGTGATGAACAACTGGTTTTGTTCAGAGGTAAAGACCAATTCTGACAGTGCTAGGTAAACCAGAAAAATATAGAATAAAAATGTGATGGGGCTAAGATGTTAAGGCGTCGTATCTTCTGCATGCAGATGCTTACCTTCGCAGGCAGCTTGGTACACTATGGGAAGCCCAGCTTAAATACAGTGTGTTGACAACACTAGTCAAACCGTATTTCCACACTGGATGAAAAGGTTTTATTTTTCCTCCATCAACATAGAACTGGCAGAAGGTTTGCTAACAAAAGACTTAATGTACATTGGCACCATTCATCTCCCTTTACTTCTATAGTGGCACAGTAGATAAGATGGTACACCACGCATAGGAAACTTTTTAGCTGAAATCACTGGAACGTCCCTGTTACATGTTTTGGTTATCTGCACAATAAATAACAAAGAGAAATTGGGGGACATTTCCTCCAACAGAATCAAGTTTGTTATTGGGTTTGAAGTAACCCCACAACACAATTAAAGCTAGGTCATCCCCTCATTAAACAGACATATTCCTTCAGGTTTATATCAGTTTCCTATGCAGGGATTACCACAATTATTATTTTATTTTCCATTCCAAATAATAGTGGTAGTATATTTAGGATAGAGGTCAGACCCCACCAAACCCACCTTCAAATCCAGACAGTCACACTAAAGTATGGAGTCCAGTGGTGCTGAAGTCCAGCGGTTTCTTGACAATTATTGGTGGTGCAATAAGCAGAAGCAGAGCATTTGTGGGATCCTGTTGTAACTCATTACACCACAGCCTGGATTTTACAGTGCCTTTGGGAGGAAGGTGTTTGCTATTATGGCAAAAGTGCTATAACTCTAAATGTGAATACCAAAACAGTTATGAGGTTATAAGCCTAGCTTATGGCATTGTAGCTACCTAACAGGATGTCAGCTACTGCTTGTTCCGTTTTTTGCATAAAAAGGGAGCTCTGTCAGCTCTTCAAACCAAATGTTCTGCCTTATCTTGAGGTCTTGTGTTTTCTGGCTCTGTGCATTTGGATATTGTGGAATCACTTTTGTCTACTCCCATAAATAGTCCTGTAAGTATGGGACACTTTATCCCCTGAATACATTGGAACTCCCATGGAGTCAGAAATATTATAGAAGTCATTTAATGAAAAATTTTGTTATCAGTCTAGGGTAAGGATAATCTGATGCCATTTTGTTATTAACTCCAGTGGATCTTTATGTAGCCAGTGATTTACACTGCAGTGACTGCAGTGTGGATTTTGCATGTGACAGGGAGACAAACTTAATTATTCTCCATACATGCATATATAAAATAGAAATATTGATATGTTTCCATATAGTCTAGTTTACAGTTTTATATTGTAAAATTCATGCTTTTGCCAAGAAAATAACCACAGCTTTTTTTTGTTTTTGTTTTTTATTTCTCACTGCAATTTGTTTTCACACCAAATATGTGACTCTTTCCAAGTTAATGGATAAATTCGCTCATCTCTTTCTTTATTATAAGGCAAAGATAAATAAGTCTTTTTCACTCAATCTGCTGAGATAACTTGTGCCCATGCCGAAAGGCGATCTGTTCTAATCAACTTCACGAAGTCTGATGGAATTACACCGAACATATTTCATACCTGACACAACTACAGAATGATACAGTTCAGGACAAACATTGGTGACCTGAATAATACATGACAGACAGATGACCGGGTGAGAAAAGTAATTTTTCACCTACAACACTTGAGTTTCTTTATTAAAGGCTGAGACATATTTGATGGAAAGAAGGGTTTTTTTGCCAGCTAAAAGCTGGTGTGTTTTATTAATAGCTCAGTCAGTATTCCCTTGCCATTTTACATCTTGAAACATTATTTTGACGATAAAATACTGCATGCATCTCATTTGCATGGAAAGGAAGCATTTAAATGACCTCCCATAATAACACTAAGTTTCCAGTCATCAGATATTATACATTCATCAGTAACACTATTAAAGCCATGAAGAAAACTAGAGAATACAAAGGATAATACATGCGTCTACAGTTAGGTGATATCCATTAATTACAATTGGCTTTACAGGTTCACACATCAGGACTGATGGAGGAAAAGGAAAGTTGAAGAACTGGAGCCCATTCATTATGTGAGAGGATGAAGTGTGTGAGATTGTAGAGACACAATGTCCCCATGGTGTCTGGCTCTGTCATTCAGACATGAGTAGGGAAGGGACAAATCCAGAATTTTCTGAATCCAGATCCAGATCCCTGGAAGGTTCTGGGAATCCACGAATCTCATGCATCTGGAATCTTTCTAAGGTTTAAAAAGCAAGGGAAAGAAGGATAATCTTGGACAAGACACACTCTCAGCTTTATCAAAAGCCTAGGCAAAGGCAAACCTCCCTCTGAAGAAATCTGGCAAGGACAATTGTTATAGTTTTGCCTCAGGATCTCCCCAGATTGAAAAGGACATGAAGGCCCTTTCTACACAGGCAGGAAAATATGGATTAATCCAGAGATAATCCAGGTCAAAACTGGATTTTCTTTGCATAGCTCCTTATGGTATCCTGGGGTTTGTAGTTTGATGATGCACCAGCACACTTTGGCAGAGAAAGCTGTGACACCTTGTAAAACTACAAACCTCAGACTCGTGTATGAAAGAGCTTTGCAAGGGAGCTATGCAAAGGAATCTTTCAGCTGTTCTTGAAATCTCAAGACCTTCCAGTCAAGTGCTGAACTTAAATATTAAATGTTCAATTTAAATATCTTAGCATACAACCCCAAATGTAATTTCTGAAATTGTTAGCAAAGGCCATTATTACTCTAAGGGAAAAACTCACAAACTTGCCATCTCCCCTTGTGTGTCTGGTCTTCCAGGTTTTCAGGCAGCTTGGTCTCCAACAAACTATTTGGTTGGTGGATTCAAAAGATTCGGTTCGCCTATTTTGGCACAGGGATTTGGATTCATGAATCTCAAATCCTTGCCCAGGATTTGAGGATTCAGTTGGCCCATCCCTATACACGAGTATGGATACCTAACATGGGAGAGTTTTCGTGGCTAGATATGTACATCTGAATGATGTTCCAGATCCTGGAATCTTGGTTTTCCCCACTTCAGATGTCCATGATGATGGGTGGGCAAGAAGGGCAGAGAGAGCCACTTTTTCAGCCTACACAGTTATAGACCTATGATTCTACTTTAACTGTCATGGCAACATCCTATGCAATCATGTGATTTGCAGTATAGGGACGAGTAATAAGAATTCTCAGAAAAAGAACTCTTGCCTCTCCAAACTGCATATCCCGGGATTCCACAGGATGGAGCCATGGCAGGTAAAGTGGAATTGTACTGCTATAATTGTGAAGTGTGAAAGGACCCATTGTCAGAACTGGAATGGCTTAGCAGAATCATGTTTCTACTTATAGAACCACTGTGTCTGTTTTAGCAGAAGTGTATGGTAGGCAAACTGTCATAGCCAGATGATTCCCAACGATTCCCAACAATTTGCACAAGCTGGCATGATTTTACCCATGAGAAGATTGAGGTAGCTGTTTTATTTAACAGATTTTTGATAGCATGAAAATGAAGAACTTTATTTTTTATTAGTGGGTTATTAAGAATGATTTATTCTTTTGTGCCAAATCTATATTAAGTCTTACTTGGAGCAGAGTAAGTTTTTTAATTAAAAAAAAATTGGAGAAAGTGACACTAGCACATCCAGCCATCCAGGACGACCATTTTGAGTATTTAGATCTAGCTTTTGATCTCTTTGCATTCAGTCATACTTGTGGCACTAAAAGGAAGTGGCAACCTCATCTTTTTTTTGAGAGGTAAACAGGCGCACAAAACCATTCCTGCTAAGCATAGTCATAGCTATTGAACTGTATAGTAAAAAACACTGAGAATTTAGTTTGGTTCATTTAGATTGGTTCATCACTGTACCTGGCAAACCTGGAGGTAACAGGCTTGGTCAGCCACTGAGGAGAGCTGCATGTAAGAGCCTGGGACCCTTTCTGCATGATAGCATGGGACATGAAAGGAGTGGGACTTCTACGATACTTCCACATGACATTGTCAGGGTCTTGCCCTTCTCACATCACCAGCCAGCATGATTGTGGGCTATTTCATTGATGCAGAAACTTCATTAATGATCCCAGATTACACAAACCTTCTGGTGCAGCCAGCCATTCAGAAGGGCTAGAAGCGCGGTCACATGCTTCCTCCCCTACTGCAACATGGAAAGAGGGCTAGCTGCAGTCTGGAAGGATGGAGAGTGTTCCTTGCGCTCTCTTCATGTGCAGAGAGGAGCACTGGGGATACGTTTCCATCCTGGCAGAGACACTGCCAGGATTGTGATGGAATGATGCAAGAGAGTGTTGTTGTGTGGAAAAGGCCTGGGAATTTTGGAGTCCCAAGAGAAGGGTTTTATTCCTCAGAAGGAGAAAGGCCAAGGACTGGCAGAAAGCTGTGAGGGAACAATGCTTTTGAAGAGGCCCTGCTTGGACAGGACTCACTATTGCATTAGGGCATTAAACAAAAAGCTTCTAGATGCTTTGCAAATACGGGTAGGTCCACACAGAACAAGTTATAACAATCCAGTATGGACTTTTCTAAGACATGAATAACCATGACCAAGTGCTATTTATCATGAAAGCTACTTGTTTTGGAGTAAGTAGAGACATAATTGCAACCAAACAGATGAAAAGCACTTATAGAGAGGTGAAAAGAAAATTACTTATATTTTACTGTTTACAAAGGAAGCTAAGGCAAGATGCTGACAGCAAGGCTCACAATGTGCAGTATGTATGTGGCGGTGACAAATGCCATTTCTTATTGCTCTTACCAATTTTTTTTTAAAAGGGATTGCCTTTCTACATTATATCTAAATCCTCTCAAAATAAATGTTTTCTGTGTTACCATAATGAGTGAATAAAGATCAGTAGATGTTCATGTCTTTTTCACACAAAATTGAAAAACTGAAATACCAGGAATGTGCAGCAAGAGTTTATCCTGAAAGAATATTTCTGGCAGATAATACGTTAAAATGTTTCCATCCAAGCAGCATCATAATCATCATCATGTTTTTGTTCACATTAGAAAGTTCTCTAATCTGTGCAATCGTTGAGGTGCAGCTTGAAAGGTATACTACTTAATCAGATTGACAACAAATTATATTCAACTGTAATTGTAAATTGTACTAAATCTGAAAATGGCTTTAAAATCCTTAGCCTCCCAAACCATTAAAATAAAAATAAATAAATAGTGCAAACACCATTTTTTTTTATTTTACTTAGGAAGATTAGCCTTTTAAGTCTGTAGGTCTTGGCTTTCCAGACGTTTAATCAACAGCGAGTAAAACAGCCACAAAGAAATGGGTTCCTGTTGCATTATCAAGTGTTAATGGAACCTCTCTCAGATCCCAACAACAATAGAGATTATCCCCTAGGCAGGGAGCTTCCATTTCTGTGATAGAAAATTCAGAATCTCCTAATTTGGATCAGTGTAGACATAATAGTTGCTCACATAATCAACAATAACAATCTTCATTGGGCAACACAGATTTCTTTGCATAGTTTGACTAGACTGGACAGCAAGATAAAAATGCAGTTAATAGGGACAAATTTCTCGGGCACTCTAGGATTTTTTAATTTACGTTAAGAAAACAATTCCTTAACCGAGGGGCTAGGGACTCCTTTCAAATATCAAAGTCCTGTGCTGGTATAGCAAAAGTGCTAGAAATTTCTTTAGCAGAAATAGCACTGGAACAAAGGATAAGTCAGTACCAATGCTGTGGCCTAAGGTGAAGATACAAAGTCATATATGGGTGTAATCTACAGAGTGCTACAAGAATACAAACGTACTGTCTCTGATTCTGGGAAGTGTACGTCTTTCCCAAACTCTGATATGCTGTATGCAGGCATTGGAATGCCAGAATTAGACACATTTTCACAGTGGTAGATGGAAATCCATATATCAGTTTCACCACAAGCATAGGGAAGCAGGGCAAATAGAATGGATCTATTACAATTTTTTGACCCTATGCCAATTGCCTAACACAATGCAGAACATACAAACAATGGACATCATAAAATGACCCCTAAACTTTATCATCAATTTCATAGTGAACAAATGGGAAGAGGAAAATTTGGTAGACTGGTGAAGCAAAAGGAGCATGAAGCCAATTGAGAACACTCTCGTATTTAATCAGGAGATCCTTCCACCATGTTGTTCAAAACTCTAGTGAACATGATAGGTAATTAAAAAATGCTGCCTGAAAAACCAAGACCAAGAAAAGTGCAGTTTTATTAAAAAATGGTTGCTAGTAAAAAATGACGGAAAGAGAGGGGGTTAAAATTTCAGGATAACTCCTTAAATCTCTTATTAGTTTCATCTGAAATCTCTCAGTTGAGAACTTTTGGCCCAGTGCTAATTCAGCCACCAAATCCTGTATTGGGAAAGCTCATAACACTCCCCTGTACTATCAGCTGAACTCTACTCCTTGCCCAGGTTCTCCTGCTAAAAGCATAATGTGATATTTTGCATGAAGCTGCATATAGCTAGTTGACATTCTAAAAATCAAATGGCCAGCTTGTTGCTTTGTAGATTTCTGCACAAACATTATTTCTATTAAGTTAGTTAATTATTTCTTTCCAAGGATGAAGTGCTACATATGGATCCACTGCATCTTCCCTCAATCATCTGTACTTATTTTGAAAACTCCTCTCACTTCAGATCAGCTACCTCGCAACGTATGTACAGAAAACTGGTGGTGTTACCTCTCCTTTGTCAATTCCATAAGAATGGCAAGAATTTCTTCTTAAAGAGCCAAAACAAGCAGCTCAGATCAAATTTTGTACATGAGCAGGAAGATTTGTGTAGGAAATCTTTGCTTAATTTTATGAGCCATAACAGCATTGTAAATTCAAATCTATTTTTTTCCCATTTCCAGAATAAGTGGTCACCACAGGACTCTCTTCTGTGCTGTAGGTCTCCTAAATGAGCAAATGTTGCCATATGCTATGTATTTGATGCCAATGTTCCATTTTTCCTCATCTGAAATACAGTTTTATAAAGGTGTTTCTAGCCACATTATAAAATATTGAGTCACATCCTTCTCCTTTCCATGCCTATCCTCAAAAGCAACCCATGATATTGATCTTGAAATAACAAAAACAAAAGAAAAACACAACCATCCAGGAAGAATGCAAAGCAAACATAATTGAGAGTCAATTTTAATTAGGAGGTGAAAATCCTTCTGTTCCAAGTATTTTGAAAAGAGGTCAGCCAACACTCACAATTCTTAATGTATATTCTGCCGTATAACTACTGTGTGTGTGTGTGTATACACTCTCTCTCTCTCTCTACCAGAAGGAAGCAGAGCCAATTTACAAGGGGCCAAGTGCAATAATGAACTCTGCAAACCACAAGAACTTTTAGGAATCAGTGGTTAAAACAGCTGGGGGGTTGGAACATTTTCTCCTCTTTCATTTAAATGCAATAAAACTCACTCGCTCACACACACGCACACACACACGCGCACACACACACACACGCACACACACACGCGCGCGCGCACGCACGCACACACACTCTATAGTGATCTTTATCGTTTTCACCCTGATCTTGTTGGAACTCATAGTGTATATTTTCTTTATTTAAAAAGGTCAGGAATGTGAGCCAGTAATCCATGTTAACAACCAGCCATGTCACCTTCTTTTAAGCAAAGTGTTACAGACTATAGCATTCGTATATGAATTCCTCTTTTATCGTTCAATCTCCTTTAGACTCCAGAGAATACTAGAAAAATATCTCTTCAGAAGTGGGAGGAGGATAAAGCCCCACTGGCTCTTTCACAAGGGCCTAAACATCTAAGAGAGACATGCCTTGGTCTGTCCTTATATTCTCTCTAGTTTAAGTCAGTCAGTGTCTTGTAAGTAACTTCATCGGACAAGGTAGGTGGAGAATTTTTAGCAGAAATTACCATTTGCTAAATGACAATGCTATAGCACCTTGAAGGCATAACTTCTGACTTGCCACTTTAGTCTAGCCCACCTTGAGGCAATAAAAATATTCAGGCTTTACTAAAACAGTTCACTATATCTGTATTACGGGGAACATAATCAACAAACATTTTGGTTCATTAAATTATAGTACAAATTTGTTGTAATTGTATTGCTTTTGGCTTCCTGTACATTCAGATTTTTTAAAGTCTCCATCCTGACTTTGAAAAAAATTGTGAATTTTTATAAATTCATATCAAATACAAAAAAAAAAACCCTCTCCCATCTGCCTGATACAGCTGTTCCCAGTACAAGGAGGACTATACATTTAAAATAGGTAACTATTAAAGATTAATATGATTGAAGATACAGGCCCTTTCCGCAACTTACCTGATTCTGGCTTGGGCGCGCAGGGATCACGCGAGCAGCCTCTTGCGAGAGGCACTCGTATCCCCTCTGCTCCGGCTCCGCAGCAGCTGTCTGCTGGCTGGAAGGCAGGATGAGGGCTCCGCCTCTTCTTTCTGCAGAGCAGACAGGTACTTTCCCAGGCTGCGCTGGGGGAGGATGAGCAAAGGGCCGCATCTCCAGAGGCTCTGCACTCAAGGTAAGTGTGTGTGGGGCTCCGGAGCGACGCACGATCATGCATCATTTTCAGCAAGAAGCTGAAAATATATTGCACAATTGGTGCCTGCTGGCCCCGGCAGCGTCACATGATTGTGAGGACATCATGCGGAACAGTCCTCATAATCGTGCAACACTCTGGAGGCCCTTTCACATGACAAAAGCCATGCGAAAAGGGCCATAGTGTATATTTTAGTATTTGTTGTGTTCAACGTTCATAGTGTTCGAATCCAGGTGTTTAAGAACAAAGTACTCACGAGCTCTCTGTCTGGATGTGTGACTCTGTTAGATTACCAGTCCTTGGGTCCATTCACACTAAACAATTTGCCATGGCTCCATCCTGTGGAATCCTGGGATTGGCAGTTTAGGGAAGAGCATTTAGAATTCTCAACCAGAGAACTTTAATGCTTCACAAACTACAAACACCAAGACCCCATAAGACAGAACCATGGCATTTAAAGGGCAGTAATAGCACTATAGCTGTGTTGTGGGAATGGACCTCCATATCTATATACAAGACTATCCAAGTGTTAAGATTCTTAGGCCATTTCTGCATTACACTGTTATTGTCGGGTAGCCCTCCATATTTTAGTAATGGGATATGTAATAGGAGTTAAGTAGCAGCTTGCTTGTAACAAGGTATGAGAACCAGAGACCATTAGATAAACAAAAGCTAGGAATGCACTGATAAGCATAGCCAGGCTGCAGCAGGACTTCAAAGTCTCTTGCAGGCAGGCAGATGTACTCTTTGTATTTTATGTCTGAATCTTGCTAATTGCATCCAGTTCACTCACTGAAGTCCTGTATGATGTATCATGCTCCTAATAAATAGTGTTTATTAATAATAAATAATAAATAAAGCACTGTTCTATTTGTGTATGTGAATTCAGTTCATGACAGAGTGAGTGAACTCCTTGTAAAAATATTGCAATATATACCAAAACATTGAAGAAGAACCTGAAGAAGAAAGAGCATCCAGTGGAGTGGTCACAGCTCCAGGTGATGGAATCACTGAAAGTGATGAGACCGACCCCAGCCGGCCTCCTGATGTGAGACCCAAGACATGGCCCTCACTTCTTCCAACCACCCCAACCAGAGGTCAAACCTGGGCCTGGGGGGAAAGACCAGAAACTGCTCTGCACCAACGTCACTGGGCTACAAGATGGGACACATCGATTGTCAAGACCAGCTTGATGGAACAACTTCTAGGCAGGGAAGAAGAAGTGGAAAAACAATGGGAAGAAATTTATAAACTGAGAGCTCAGCTACACGACTGGAGACTTCTGGTGCCTCAGCTTGGGCGTGCGCCACCCCAGATTCCAGCAGCAGCAGCGGCTGCTCCAGCAGCCACAGCAGCTGCACCTCCCGGGATACCGGCCCTACAAGTGGGCCCAAGACCTTTTCAGGAATTGAAGACCACTTGCAATGGTGATGGTGCCACCCTAGCATACTTCCTCAACATGGCCTCTAATTACATGGTCAACTACGGGAACAGTTTCCCAGACGATGCCGCCAAAGTCAGATACCTGAGCCAGCACCTCAAAGGAGAAGCAGTGAAGTGGGTCACCAGCCTGTTTGACTCACGAGCTGAAGAGACAGCTGATCTGCAGCTGTTCATGCATCGTCTCAGAGAAGGTTCTTCTTCCAAGAACAAGCCAGATACCAAATCAGAAAACTATGCCAAGGAAAAGGGACCGTCAGGGAACATGCCTGAGAATTCAGAAAGTTAGCCGCAAAGTACCGAATGGAAAGATTACATCTTCAAGCAATTTTTCCAAGATGGATTAAACCCCACCATAGTATATCGCTGCCTGACACAAGGAGATCCTGCCAGTCTCTTAGGATGGATGAAACTAGTTGGAGAAGTGGAAAGCATCATGGAAAGTGTCCAGCTCGCCCGGCAGAGATAAGCCCAAGAAAGCAGTCACTGAACCCCAGCACCCCAAAAAACCACATTCCTAAGCAGCAAAGAAAAGAAAAAATGACTTTGAGAAGGTACCAGTTTCTAATGTGGAAAAAAAGGCCACATTGCTAGCGAATGCCAGGGATCTAAGAAACCCACTGAAGAAAAGTCGGGCACCCCCACCACCCAGCCTGCATCCCACAAAGCTGATACTCCCAAACCGCCAACCAAACGTCCCGCCGGCGAACCTCTGCTGGAGCTTGCGATGGCAAGGACAGCCTGCTGACCACCTCAGACTCAGACAGTGATGAGTGGGATCCCGACCAGTCCACAAATGTAAATACAACTAAAACTCGTCATGTATATGTTACAGTAACTTCACAAGGAAATGATGGGAAATTACAAATGTACAGAGCCTTAGTTGACTCAGGCTGCACCACTAGTTTATTGAATCCCACAGTGGCTAAAGAACTTGCAGTAAAGTTTGAACACCTAAAAAAGGCTGTCAATTTATCTCAAATGGATGGCTCACCCATGGCAGGGGGCCCTGTATGGGAAAGGACCGAACCTATACCTGTTCAAGCGGGGAAATTACAGGGGTGATTACGTTTCCTAGTGCCCACCAAAACTGGGTTCCAGGTAGTTCTTGGGTACGACTGGATGAAAAAGCACAATCCCCAAATTGACTGGACCTAAGGATTACTCAAGCATACCCATGATGTCAATCTAGTGCCCGAAATAAAATCTTCCAACACAGCACTTAATTTGAGTCCTGAGGAACTACAGAAAATCCCGCTAGAGTACTGGGATCTGCAGAAAGCTTTTGAAGACCACGAAGCAGACAAACTGCCCCTGCACAGAGACTTTGATTGCAAACTGAGATCGATAGATGGAGCTAAAATTCCCAAACTCAAAATATAACCTATGAACAACCAAGAACCAGCGGCTCTAAAAAGATTCCTGAACAAAAACCTGCAACGTGGATTCATTAAGCCCTCATCAGCTCCCACAGCCAGTTCCATATTTTTCTATAAGAAAAAAGATGGAGGAGAACCAAGGTTCATTGTGAACTATAATTTAATTAATCAGGCAGTATTGCCTAATGCATAACCAATTCCTTTGCCTATAGATATCTTAAACCAATTGGTTAAAGGCAAATATTTTACCAAATTGGACCTCAAAGTAGCTTTCCACAGAATACGCATAGGCCCTGAAAGTGAATGGTTGACCACCTTCTCAACTCCCCTGGGTAACTACTAATGGACTGTTCTCCCTTTTGGATTACAAGCTGGTCCCACCGCATTCCAAATGTTCCTCAACTCTGTGTTACAAGACCTCCTTTATGAAGGTGTTGTTGTTTACCTAGATGACATTTTGATCTACTCAGAGGACTTTGAACAACACACCAAACTTGTATGCACTGTATTACAAAGAGTCACACACAATGAACTTGTTAAACTTTCAAAATACGAGTTCCACGCTCAAACTTTTGACTATTTAGGGTATCGAGTTTGTAATAATACCCTAAACATGGACCCCTCCAAAATTTCTACAATTTTGCACTGGCCTGCCCCCAGAACTAGAAAGCAACTACAACAATTCCTTGGTTTTGCAGGCTTTTACCATAACTTCATAGAAGGCTTTGCCACAATTGCACTCTCTCTCACCAACCTGTTAAAGAAAGCACCCAGCGGCCAGACTAACTGATGCAACTGCATCCTCTGGACTGAAAAATGCCAAACAACATTTGATGCTCTCAAGAAAAAATTTACCTCCAAACTACTACTTTTATTCCCTGACACTAACAAGGAATTTATAGTTCAAACTGATGCCTCCGACTTCACCATAGGAGCCATTCTCCCACAATAGGACACAGACAACCACCTCAAACCATGTGCCTTCATCTCCAAAAAATTCTCTACCCCGAAATGCAACTGGCCAATCTGAGAAAAAGAAGCCATAGCCATCCATTTTGCACTTTGCTCATGGTGCCACTTCCGTGAAGGTGCTAGAATTCCTTTTCAAGTATGGACAGACCATCATAATCTTGAAACACTAAAAACTACCAAGAAGCTGACCCCTAAACAAGCCTGCTGGGCTGAATTTTTCCAACGCTTTAGATTCAAAATTGTTTTCAAACCTGGAAAAACAAACACTCTGACTGTCAAGGTCAGAGACCTGGATAGCAAGCCAGCCCAGAAAAGAGAATGGGAGAGCCAGCAAAGTCCAGCTGGGAAGAGATAAGCAAGCACTTACTCACAGAACTTCATTTACCATAGTGCCAAGCAAAGCCATAGTCAGAGTTCCAAAGCCAAGGGTCAAGAGTCCAGAGATCAATTCAAGATATCAGGAACCAGGTTCTGGGAGCAACATACAGGGAAGAGGAGAGCTTGTAAGAAGTTTGCCACAAACAAAGGGAAGCTTCCAGGCAGGCAGTTATATAGCCCCAGGCACAGGTGTGTCCAGTCACCACTTCTTAAACTTAGCCAAGGAAGCATCCCTTTGCACAGCTCTCTTGAGTCTCCACCTTGATTGGGGGCTTATTGAACCAGGCTCCAGAGCCTCTTCAGAATCGGATCCCTGTTGCTCCAAAGGAGCAGGCACAGAATCGGATCCCTGTTGCCCTAAAGGAGCAGGCAGAGGAACGTCTGCACCTGCTTGGTCCATAGCAGCAGGGGGAGCTCTTGAGCTGCAGGACTCATCTCCAGCCAGAGCAACAGGGACCAACAGCTGCTGCTGCTGCTCGTCATCTCCACCCTGAGCAACAGGGACCACGTCATCAGCAGCTCTGACAGGGGCTTCAGTTATCACACTGGCAGATCCACTCTCCAGACTGCCTTGCCATGAACTGCCCTCCTTCTCTACTCCTACCAAAGAAAATACTCTTTTCTTTTCCAGACACTTTTGGATTACAAGTTACTACACAAGCACAACAACGAGTCCATGCATCAGCTTCAACGCTGCCTGACTCTGCTTTCCTGCTTTCTCTAAAATCTGCCTACTTGACAGACACCTGGCTACAAACACACAGAGACTCAGTTGCCTGGTTCAATGACTTGGCTTTCATCAGAACTAAGATCTATGCCCCACTAGCTTGCCGACCTGAAATTTTCAAAAGATATCACAACTCCAAACCCGCTGGACATTTTGGTTTCCTTAAAACTCTACATCCAATCAGGAAGATTTTGCACTGGCCAGGTCTCACCAAACACCTCCAAGAATACATAAAAAAACTGTCCTGTTTGCAACACCTGCAAATCATCTACATCTAAACCACATGGACTTCTCCAGTCGCTTCCTGATCCCTCCTCGCCTTGGGATACTATTTCATGGGACTTCATTGTTGGTTTACCCAACTCCCATGGTTTCCATACCATTTGGGTCATCACTGACCATTTCTCCAAACAATCTCACTTCATTAACCTTAAAAAAGCACCCACTGCTGAGAAACTAGCTGATCTTTTCATCAATAATGTTTGGAAACTACATGGACTCCCTTCCACAATCATCTCAGATAGAGAACCCACATTCACCTCCAAATTCTGGACTTCACTCTTTAAATCCCTTGGCATTTCCCAAAAACTCACCAGCTCCTATCACCCCCAAACTGATGGACAAACTGAGTGCACAAATCAAACCCTTGAACAATACCTGTGCTGCTTTGTCAATTCCAGCCAAAGCAACTGGATCTCCCTTTTGCCTTTTGCCAAATTTGCTCACAATTCAGCTCTACACTCCTCCACTGGCAAAACTCTGTTTGAGGTTGTCTTCGGCACCAACCTGAAGCCGTTTCCTGTATTCCCTGATGCCATCTCTACAACTCAATCTCCCTCTCTTGCATCTCGGATTTAAAAACTATCATGTACTTGGACTTCTGTGTGCTCTGCTCTTGAGTCTTCCAAAGCTTCTCACAAATGCTTTGCAGACAAAAAACGCCTCCCCAATCCTACTTACAAGCCTGGAGATCTAGTCTACCTCTCCTCCAAGAACATTGGCACTGATGGTCCCTCCAAAAAATTCTCCCTCAAATATCTTGGTCCTTTCCCAGTCAAACAGGCCATTAATGATGTCACCGTTGAACTTTCTTTATCTGACACTTACAAACTTGTTCACTCTGTTTTTCATTCCAGCTTACTGAAACCAGCTCCTTCGAATTCTTCCTCAGAGAGTGACCCAGCTACATGCACCGCTGTTCCTTCATCAACATTTTCACTGCTCCCTGTTTAGCTAATGCTTTTCATAAGTCCATTTCAGTTATTGTCTCCCCCTTTCCCTTTCTCTTCCAAATTACCTAACCTTCCCCTTTTTCCCTATTCATTGTTTGCTATGCTGACTCAAATTTCTAATTGCTATTTCACTTGTTGTTGTTGTTTTGGGGAGGGGCAGGATGTTGGGTAGCCTTCCATATTTTAGTAGCGGGATATGTAGTAGGAGTTAAGTAGCAGCTTGCTTGTAACAAGGTATGAGAACCAGAGACCATTAGATAAACAAAAGCTAGGAATGCACTGATAAGCATAGCCAGGCTGCAGCAAGACTTCAAAGTCTCTTGCAGGCAGGTAGATGTACTCTTTGTATTTTATGTTTGAATCTTGCTAATTGCGTCCAGTTCACTCACTGAAGTCCTGTACGATGTATCACGCTCCTAATAAATAGTGCTTAAGCACTGTTCTATTTGTGTATGTGAATTCAGTTCATGACATTTATAGTGCTATTATTCCACTTTCAACATCCTGTGGAATCCTGGGGTTTGCAGATTAGAGAGGGGCATTTAGAATTCTCGGCTAGAGAGCTGTTTGGCCTCAGTAAACTACAAACCCCAGAATTCCAGTTGAAAGTGGAATTATAGCACTATAACAGCATAGTGCGGAAATGGCCTCAGAGAAGGACTTTTTCTCTGTCCTCTAATTGGTGCAGCCTATCTGGTAAGAATACATGAAAGAATCTTGTTGATGGCTGTTATTAGGCTATAGAATTTCTTCCATAAGAAGATAAGTTGCCTCTGTCTCTTCTCTCCTCTTCTTCTCTCACTCTTTTTTTATTTATATAGTATTTGGTGATTAACTGGTTTGGCAAAATTATCTTTTAATGGGATTTGAGTATGTGCTATACTTTTATCCTAATCATGTTTTCAAATGTTTTTATATCATTTAAAATTGGTAAATAGAATAGTTCATTTAATTTTTAAAACCTCTTTGTTCATCAGATTTTTACCTCTATTTTATTTTAACCTTGTTGTAAGCTGCCTATGTCAGGAAAAAGGTGGGATGTACAGTAACTTAAATTACATTAATTTTAATTAATAAATAACATTTGTATGTGCTCAATATCAGGTTCTTGCTACCCTGCATATGAAGATATTTGTGCTTTCTTTTCTTTTAAAAAAAATCATATCAAAAACAAACTGAAACGAAATCTTGGCTATTTCTATCAGGCACACAACAAGTGCAACCAGCAACAAACAAGTTCAAAAATGTCTTATTTTCTCAGCTTGTTTCAGTACAATCAACCATAATCCTGGGATTGGGTATCATGGTAAAATATCCTTGCCAAATTTATTTATTCTCATCACAAGAAATAGAAATGACTGAGATTCATGGAACGGTTGACTGCTCATGCACATTATGGTTTAACAAACTAGAAGTTATGGCCTATTGCTACATGACCAGCCCTGGTTAAAAAAGATCAACTAACATTCTACATGCACTGTTTGGTTATACAACTACCTTAGTTGTGCAGCTAATTAGTGTCTCTCATCCTGAAACCTCCAGGAAGTGTCTCCATTCTTCTGGCAACAAGGATGTGGGTAGATAATGGTTCCACTTCCTCCTGCCAACCAGCAAGGCTGCAATGAAGAAATGTGACATGGGTCCTGCTCCTGATTGTTGCAGCATCACTGGTTAGCAAGAGAAGAGTGGAAGCATTATCCACTGATGTCTCAACCACCAACAGAACAGACCTTTCTCTTTGTGCACCTGATGTCCAATAAAGTAGGTCTGGGAGAGGCGTGACAATCATGGCAATAATGCCACAATTATGAATACGGAGGGACTGTAAAGATGGATCCACTATGGATGAATAACTCCAGAAAACTCCATCAGTACTAATTAGTACCACTACTGATGCAGTGATTTACTGGTCCAGAAATAAGATGTGCACAGTAAAGCAGGCATCCACCTGTATCACCATGTATCTTCACATTATGCACGAAATTTGATATGCATTTTGCTGTTGTGTGCCTTCAAACCATTTCTGAGTATCCTAAAGGTATCAGATTCTTTCTGATCTATAAAGCTAAACAGGGTCAGCCCTGCTTAGTACTGCAACAGGAGGTTGCCAATGAATATCAGGTGTTGTAGGCTATATTTCAGAGGAAGGAACTGGAAAACCTACATCTGAATATTCTTTGCCTAAAAAGCCCTATGGAATTCATGAAGTCACCAAAAGATGACAGGTGACTTGAAGGTACATATTTGAAGGTGAACCTATCATGGGGTTTTGTTGACAAAATCTGTTCAGAGGGGGTTTGCCTTTGCCTTTCTTTGCAGCTGAGAGAATGTGATTTGCCCAAGGTCACCCAGTGGCTTTCCATGACTGAGGCGTCGTCTCCAGAGTCATACTCCATGCTGACTGAAATGGATTATATGCATATTATGGGTACTCAACTCCTACATGACTTTTCAGGGGCATGGAAATCAGAAACATTCTAGCTGCGGATGAAATATAAGCAACTGTACTTAATACATATCTTACTTGCTCTGTAGAGTGGCTCTTGTAGCCAAACCTACACTTCACTGTGCATAGATAGCTCCCACATTCATGAATAAGGTGAGACAGCCATGAATGTGTCTATGTGGAAATACAATGGATTGCCACTATGGTGAACTTTTTCTGTTGTTCTTCTAGAAATGAAACATCTCATTCTGTGATTCCAAAAACGGCAACTAGTGATTAACGGCGAGACTTGCTGGAAATGCCAGCTTCTTCCATTTCCAAGTAACAAAACAGGTGTCATCACTGTGTGTTGCTAAGACAACAGAACACAGTTTGGCTTACAAATGTTCAAGGGTAATGCATTTATTTTTCCTTGCAGGGAAGCTAAAAAGGAAATAACAGCTCACATCTTACAAGCACTTTAAGGACATTTGAAGTTTGTGAGTTTCCTTCGTGAAGTCTGCTCATGTACATAAGGTATTTCTCTGAATAGCTTTCCCTCCCCAGAAACCAGAGCTTTTAAGTATTGTATTTACTCTGAGAAGCTTCCAGATCCTGAATGTTCTTTGTTGGAGTGAGCCATTAATTTGCCGAGAAAATTGAGCATAATGAGATGTTTCTTCTCTCTGTGTTCTCAGCTCAAAACAGGCTTCTAATCTTTTGCCAGGTTAACTCCACAGAGGCTATTGGGATTAACAAATAATTGAGCTTTACAAATAATTTACACATACAAACATCTCTATCCAATTTGAGATCAAACTGCAGCAAACTTATGGATGCTTAGACCAAATGTTAACGAAATTCTTTGAAAGTATCTTAAGCCAACAATGCTTCACTAAAGATATTGAACTGTCTTGATAACTGTTCGCGGAAGTATATTATTATTAATATCAGTGGTGGGGCAGGGCTGGCTCAAAAAAAAAAAAAATTCACTGCCTGATGTGGAGCATTTCAATACTGCCAGCAATATTGAAACTGCCAACCTCCACCATCAAACCCGAGGAAAGCAAAGCAAGCCCAGGGGGAACAGGGAGGAGATATAACACTATATATACCACTATATGGTCTATGGCACCCTACCAGCTATTTGCCCCCTTTCCCCAACCATCTATTGACTAAGAGAGCAGCTTTTCTCTTCCAAATAGTAGAGCCAGCCTTGATTGGAGTAAGGAGAATTTCTTAAAAACAACAAAACAACAATGGATATTGCTGAAAAGCCAGAAGTCTGGGTAACACAATTTAACTATGGTGTGCATATGTTATTAGACTTAGGTGACCAGAGTGTTGAAGCATCTGAAAAGTAGGTATTTGTCAGAAGTTTGAGTAGATGGGAGAGCTAGTGTAGTGGTTTAAGCACTGGACTGTGGTCCAGGAGGCTAGGGTTCAGTTCCCTGCTTGGTCATGAAAACAAATTGGATGACTTTAGGTGCATCATAAACTCTCAGCCCCAGAAAACCCCATGTTCATGTTAGGGACACCATAAGTTGGAAATGACTTGAAGGCACACAACAACAACAAGCACTAGGTGGTATTGTGCTTAGTTTGGTACCTCTAGCATTAGCAAGGAAGTGGGGATTGCCTCCTTTCAACCGGAAACAAGGCAGGAGTGAGCTACCACATTGTTTTACAACCTTCTCTACCCCTGAAAATATTTTACTGCTTCTGCCACAAAGGTCAGCAACATATCACCAAATGTAGTGGCTTTAATGTTGATGTGGGTCTGCATAGGCCAGGGAAATAGGTAGAGAGACATGTGTGGATCATGGTCCATGTGTTGTCCACTCTTATCCACTGAGTGCAAGAAAAATGGCAGATACATAGATCTGTACTCATCATATTACCCAATGCTGGTGCAAAGTACACATGTGCGTATGGGAACACATTGTATACAGATGTATATACAAATGTCTTTCCCCATCTCCTTTACTCACAATATAGGTAAATTGTACCCAAATTAAGCATTATTGTCTGATGTTATAGCTGAGTTAAGAGCAAAGAAAATTACATCTTGGTCTGAACAACTGTCTCCAGGTTGGATAATAATTTGTTCTACTGGCAGAAAATAACAGGAAAAAATGGCTCATAAGCTATATACATATGAGTCTTTTTTTTTACATATAAATCATACATATAAAACAAAATGTGTTATCATTTTAAAACCAAGTCACCCTCTATAAAATACTAAGAAAACTTTAAAAAGAGCAAAAGAATGAGATGGAACTTATTATCTTATTATCTTATTATCTTATTAAGCCTCAGTATTCTAAAGTGAAGAAAGCTGGGATGAAAGTTTCCACCCTAAATGATGGAGAAAGGCCCAAATACAGAGCCATTTTACATGTGGTTTTCAGATCATTAAGTACTGGGTATGTTTTGAACATAGATACCTATCACACAGAGGCTGAAAGAGGGGATGGAGCTTTCAGCGTCAACAGTGCCTTCCTTGACATGAACTTACTAGCACTGCTATTTAACTTTTATTAAGAGCTCCAACAACCCACCCCTTGATAGTTTGCCAACATAAAGAACACAAACTGGCTGGTTGTAATATGATCACAATACAGCAAGCCAGCACTCAGACATGCTGCTGCATTCTGAACAAGCCAAAGGCTCTGGAGAAGCCAAAGTTTAATTTGATTTGAAAACAAACTTCAACTTTAGGTTTGTAAGGTTTTTACTGTGGCAAAGCTAAGTTTAAAGAGATTTAGATAATAAATCTCTATACATGAGCACATAACTTTCAAGGCACATTTATCAACTGGGCCAAAATTAATCATTATGCAAAGCATATTGTTGAACAGGATCACAGTCAAATGGTGGTTTGTATAGAAAACAGTATTTAGGTGGCATCTCTGAGAGTCAGACTTTTGCAAAGTCTTTATGAGTTTATTATCTTTGCAAGAAGGTACACTGCTGTGCTTATGACAACCTATAGTAATCTGCCATAAGCTGTATACACATTGGACAGAAGGAATGCAAAAGAAAACACACAGACAGAGCCACATTCATGGGTTCCAAGTGGTGGTAAACTTGTATGATCTTAGATTTCCAACACTACTACCACTGCCCATGCTAGCTGGGAGATTCTGGAAGTTATAATTCACAAAAGTAACTTATATAAGTTCTGATGATTACTAGAGTGGTACAGAAGAAGAAATGCCATCATGCTGCTATTCCATTGTGCTTAATTTCACAAGGGGTTTCTCAGGGCTATAGGGGGACTCTCTTGAACCTAGGTGTGGAGCAACAAGTTAGAATAGAGACCTCTAAAGATGCCAGTGAGCCTCACATCTAACCTTTACAAATGTGAGTAAGATGATTCTGATGTGGAAGATAGATTTATTAGAGAGACATTTATTAAGAAGGCATCATGTATGGGAGATCTGAACTTGTAGTATCTGGATTCACAACAGAATTCCTTTCCTTACTATGGAGGGGTAAGGTTCATGAGTGATCTGATTCTGAGTATAGAAACTTTTTGCTTTCTGAGTGAAGCCCTGTGAAGACCTTACTATGCCTTGCTTCCAAAGAAGCAAGGCTAGGGATAAGAGTATTTGAATGATGCAAAAACATGTTTCTTTGAGTGTTGAGAAACTCTGATGAAAAGAGTACAGGACTGATGAGGATCTTTGGAGTTTAGGGCTTATTGTGGAAAATTCCCATATGGTTGCTTTGTGCAGGAAACAGCATCTTCTTCACAGGAAACAACATTTTCTGAATGAGAAATAATATTTCAACACAAAAATATCAATTCTAGCACAGAAAATGCAGCTTTCTCTGCAGAAAACTATACAATTGGGGATTTGGGGATACAATTCACATACGGTTGACTAACATAGAAAACAGCATCTTCTGTGCAGGAATTAATATTTATGTGTTTAAATATTATTTCCCATGCAGAAAATGCTGTCTCCTGTGCAGAAAATGCTGTTTTCTGCACAAAATGAGTATGTGCAAATTTTGTGCAGAACAAGTGCCGCATTGTGAACAGCCTTCAAAAACTGCATGGTGTTCAAAGACTTTCTCACAGTGGGAAGAAAACTGCTGAAATTACTCATTGCTACCTTCAAGAAGAAACTTACCGTAGTGAAGGCTTACATCCCTAAGCAAGGTCCTATGTGGTAGTCTTGCTCCAATAATCATCTCTCATAATTCCATCGCAATTCTCTCTCATAATTCCATCACAGGTCTTTGTGGATTTTTGGATTGGTTTGTGCATTGGCTCAAAGGACTAGAGGCTAGGATAACCCCATTCAGATAAAGATGCACTAGATTGTCCATGCAACTGAGAATACCATTTGTGCAGGGCTCCTGATCGTGTGGAAGAAAAGCCTGGACATATTCATTCATTCATTCATTCATTCATATAGTCACATCATTCAAAACTTCTCTCCTTATTGCAATTAAAAGTAAACTGATTTTAATCTATGGTTAATTATGGTTAATTATTTGTTTATTCCAATTGCTGTTGATTTTGACTTTGGTTTGATAATGTTTTATACATTATCTGTTGCTTAGTTTCATGGCTACATTTTTTCCCCAAAATATGTGGACTACATATGTAAAATAATCCCAGGTTTGGGAGAAAAACAGGATATATAGAGGCGGCGGCTGCTGCTGCTGCTGATAAATGTCTGGAAATGCTTAGAGAATATAACACTAAAAAAGCAACAGAAGGAATTAAATTTGCAACTCAACAATAGGTGCTTCAAACAAACAGCATCAAGGCAAACACTGTAAAAATAATTATTGATTGTAAATATTTGTGTAAAGAAAAGTAAAAAAATTGTTGATGACCTTATCAATTTTGGCAGCAAGGTGACACAAACTGAATGTAACAAACGCTATGATAAAGTGGAAGCATGATACGTGGGAGTCCATGCCCAAAATTGCCATCCACAAAGAACTGATTCAAACACAAGTTTGAAAAAGTAATCAGAAATAATGGTGTGAATTTATTTTATATATTCTATTTATCTATATCCCTCTTTCCTCCAGCAACTGGATTCAAGGTAGCTTGGAACATATTTTAAAACAATACAGATTTAAAAAGCCGTACAAAAACTTCAATGAAGGTATAAATATAAAAATTATTTAAAAGACAATTAAACAATGTAAGAAGTTAAAACATTAAAATTCATTTTAAAAAAAACTATATACAAGCCATAAAGCAACACAACACACCATTAAAAGCTCAACTCAGGCAGTTTATAATAGCTTGGCAATCCTAGGAATGTTGTAACTTGCCAGTTGGAAGGAGAGCAAGGAAGGCCTCCCTAGCAAGAGAGTTTGAAAGTCTGGGAGCAGCCACCAAAAGGATCCCCTCCTTTTTCCCATTAGGTGGGTCTGAGAAGGTGGTGAGACAGAGAAAAGGGCCTCTCCAGATTTTAGAGTCACAAAGGGAAATGTGATCCTTCAGATTGCCTGGACCCAAGATGTATGTATAGATAAATAAATAAATAAATAAATGGGGCTTTAATATTCAAACTGACAAATGATAAATATAATAATATGCTAAGTGTGGCTAAGAAAAAGAAAGATTGGATTAGTATGTAGTAATCCTGGGGAAAGGGATAGCTGAATCAAAGACAAAGAGAGGGAAATGATTACAAAATATTGTTTCCTATAAGTTGAGATTCATGACCTCTGGGAAAATAAAACAACTGTGATTCTAGGAGTAATAGGTGCTCTCAGAGCAATTCCAATTGGAGTGACAAAACATCTGAAAGAAATCACCATAGATGATATCACAACAGCACAATTACAAAAAATTGACAATGCTTGGAATGTGTTACATTATCCAATGATAACTCACTGATTAGACTGGTAGACTGTGAAATATAATGATGATGATGATTGATGATGATGATGATGACAAAAAATGAAGCACACAGTCAGGGGGATCATTGTTAGGACTAACAAGTCTATAGATAAGAGCCCTTCCTGCAGAACACTTTCCTGCCCCCAGAAGATGCTTCTTTGCCTCTGTTTCACTAAGAATACTATTTCTACATACTAGAAATTCGATAAACAAATACCATGTATGGGTCAAGGAGTGGTAAAAGCACGCATACTATACTTTGTGGTAGGATCAGTAGGGCATGAGAGTGTAATCAGGGACAGGAGTCTCAAAAATAGGACCTCTGCATGTAATGATTGAGAATAATTAAATGTATGGAACATTTTCTCATGGATCTTAATATACCACCACTGCTGACAATGAAAGACAGAAGAAAAGAAGGAGACCACATAACAGATTCAGGTTGCCAGGTCAGGCCAATGAAATTAGAACTTCAAAACCTGAAACCTAGAGGTCACCCATTTCAATGTCACAGGAGACAGGCCTCGATGATATCACTGAGTGGTAACCCATGCCAATGTCATTAAGCATGATACATTAAGCGTCAACCACAGTTACACTCAGTATGTCATTAAAGAAAAAGAGAGCCAAGTCTAACACACTTTTCAAGGTAGCATGCCTTGAGGACCAGAGAAGAGAGGCCCAGGCCTGAGACTCAGGGCCAGACTCTGAGGTGTAGAAAGTATTACAGGTGGAATGATTGAATAAAGGAAGCCCACGGCTGCAAGAACTGAGCTGGGCTGTTGATGACTGCGGTCCATGGAAGTCTCCTACTCATAGGGTCACTATATGCAGAGCTTGGAGTGTGTGGAGGGGGGTGGCAGGGGAGGGGCTATGGCACAGGGGCATGGCCAATGTGCATGGGGCATGGCAGGGTGCATGGGTGCATGGCCACGGGCTGGGATGCCCCAAAAACATTACCACCCAGGATGAATGGCCCCCATCATCCCACTCCGTCCCTATGTGACTGACCATATGTTAAAACTGACTTGGCAGTGTATATTCTGATCATAAAGAATGCTGAAATCTTGCTTTCACTTACTTAGAAATTAGCCTCATTGAACACAGTGCAGTTTGAATTTAAGTCAGGAGTGAGAATCAAGTTCCCCTCCAGATGTTATTAGATTGCAAATCCCAGCATTTTTCACCATTGATTTTGCTGGTTATGGCTGCTGGGAGTTGCAGTGCACCACGATTTGCAAGTCTGTGACCTTTTTTGGATCTTACCTGGTGCCACGCAAAACGCCTCGTCCGGGCGGGAATCATGTCCCCTCTCCTTCGCCTCCACACCAGCTCCGTGTTGGCCGGAAGGAAGCGTAAGGGTTCCATCCCTTCTGCAGCGCAGCACAGCCAGGTACTTTCCCAGGCTGCACTGGGGGAGAAAGTGCAATGGCCGTGTGTCTGGAGTCTAGGATATGTCTAGGACATGGTTGCACAGCATAGCTGCATACTGAATCCAAATTGGGGATTATAGATCAGATCAAATAAATTTTAAAAACTTTCAGTATGTCCCAATATGATTTGAGGACATGTTTGAAACTGCATGCAATACAAATTTAAAACTGAGAAGATAATGTCAATCAAGTTGTATTAATGCTGCAATTTTTAAAGGGCATCTTTTCATTAACAGTATGCTGTTTTAAAAACCAAATCATCAAAGAAAGAATGTGTATACATGCATACAAAAGCATTATTGTCAGTAACAATAAAGTTGATAAAGAAGATGAAGTTAATCAAGTTGTATTTATTAGTAGCTATTTTTAAAGTGGGATCTTTTCATTAACAGTATCCTGTTTTAAAAATCATCAAAGAAAGAATGTGTATATATACATACAAAAGCATTATTGTCAATAACAATAACAATATTGTGTTAAGATCTAAAAAGGGTTGAAGTCAAAAAAGCTGAAATGATTCTTCAAGCCTTTCAGGCACATCTGAATCAAATAAGGTAATTATTCTTTAAAATGCTTACACAAAGTCTGATTTGCATGCTAGTAATTGCTATGCCTTGTGGCATCTAGCAATTGACACAGCAATGATTTTAATTATTGTAATTTCATCAGTATAAATACTTCAAAGTTATGCAAATAGTCTTTCATAATCCACATAGACAGTTTGCAGTATTTGATTTACTAGTCTTGTAAGTCTCTTTGTCTATGCAGTTTACTCTCAGATGTGACTATGCATTGCAATTGAAACCTCTCACTCACATCAAAGCCCCCAAATCATAACAAGATGAGCTAATTTTACAAAGAGTGACACTTCAAACATTAACTTGAAAATACAATTATAAGATGAATATGTGTGTGTGTGTGTGTGTGTGTGTGTTTTAACAGGACTTCAGTCCAGTATCATCTGGTAATGGGCCTACAGCTAATCATGTGTAATGTTTTCTGTGATACTGGCAAATAATGGTAACTCTTGGGCATTTGACTACATGGTCACAACAACAGGTCTAAATAGATCAGGTTTTAATATGTGGAAAATATTATCAGTTCAAGTTTCAAACTATCCATATTTTCAAATAATATTCAAGACACCTATATTTTTAAATAGTAAAACAGATCATGTTAATATTCCCAATGCATAGAGATGAAAAAATCTATCAGTCTCACTTTCTCCCTCATTGATGTTTAAATGAAATAATTTTCTTCCCTCAAAAATATGAAGATTGCAGATTTTGATTAAAAAAGAATCCACAGAAAGAAAATTCTCCGCATGCACCATTTGTATCATCCAGATTCAACAAATGCAGCTATTTCTAGAACGATATGAAGTGGACCATATTGTACATACCCAGTATGTAGGTGTTACAAATGAGGAGCCTGTCTGAAAAAAACAGGTGGCAACCAAAATTCAGCACTAAGGTCATTGAATATATAGGAATATGAACCCAAGTTTTGAAGAAATGGGTACTCAAAGACCTGTGCTTAGATGCAGTAATCTGTCTACTTTAGTCTCTCTTATTTTTAAAAAATTATCAAGGGTTTTTTTCTATCCTGAAAATGAAGAAATCCACAATTCTTAATAAATTCTTGTCAAACAAGAACTATTTCTACTTAAGTATTCTATATTATATTTAAATCAGGAGTGGAAATCATGCAGCCCTCCAGATCTTGTTGAACTCTAAGGGTATTTCCACACTACACTGTTATAGCACTATTATTCCACTTCCAAAACTCTGTGGAATTCTGCGGTTTGTAGTTTACTGAGGCCAAAGAGCTCTCTGGCTGAGAATTCTAAATGCCCCTCCTAAACTGCAAATCCCAGGTTTCCATTGGGTGTTGAAAGTGGAATAATAGCACAGTGTAGTGCGGAAATGGCCTAATTACTGTCATTTCTTACCATCATCTGCTGGCTAGGAAAGTTGGAACTTGGAGTCCAACCACCTGTGCAGGGCCACACAATCCCACCCCTACTTAAGTGAAAGTGAAACATCTTTCAAATACATTTGCTGATCATATCTGAAACTATGCAACAGTTCCAGGCTTTTACACAGTGAACTAAACAGAGATGTCTGAGTAGAGCAAGGTAACGCCCAGGCTAAGGCCCTTATTGTACGGCATTTGTCATGCAAAAGGGCCTCTGGAGCGTTGCACGATTGCAAGGACCAGTCTGCATGACGTCCTCATAATCATGGGATGCTGCCGGGGCCAGCAGGCGCCAATAGGGCAATATATCATTTTCGGCTTTTGGCCAAAAATGATGCGCGATTGCGCATCGCTCTGGGGCCCCACATGCACTTACCGTCCATGCAGAGCTCCAGAGCCGTGGCCTTCACATTTCCTCCCCCAGCACAGCCTGGGAAAATACCTGGCTGCGCTGCGGAAGGTAAGACGCGGAGCCCTCATGCTGCAGAGCAAGAGCAGCGGGGACGTGAGAGCCTCACAGAAGAGGCTGCTTGCGTGATCCCTGAGTGACCATGCCAGATGCAGGTAAGCTGTGGAAAGGGCCTTAACGGATGGTAGTATCTGACAATAATCCTGACAAGATGGAGGTACTGTGAAAGTTGGAGCAGACAGATGGTATTCAGCCTTCGTAGATAATGATCCAATGGATCACACTGCATTCTCTCTAAGAGTGGAATATGCAACTGTGAATCTGAGGACTGCACTGATACCTTGGAGGACCACATACTCCATCACTAGCCTTCTCAAATTTTGTTTAAAAAATTGTGTTTTCCAAACGAACAACAACAACAAAAAAAGCCTCAGATGTATCCCATTGTATGTCTGGGGAAAGTGCAACCAATTTTGCCATGTTTTGGGAGGCCCTTAGACCATTGTTTAAAACAGAAAGTGACCTGAAAGTCAACTTTCAAGTCATTTCCTGCTTATGAAAAAGCCTCTCCTAGGCCTAACATGGTTCAAGGGACCAAAAATATGGCAAATTTCCCCCTACCCCCAATGTTTGATAAAATATAACTTTGGGCTCCATGATTCCCCAGGATGTTTTCATAGTCCTTAATCTTCCACGCATTCTCAAAGGACTTTAAAATGATTACCTTTTGCTGGTTCATGCCCATTGTTTTCAGCCAATGTCAGAACTTCTAGGTTAAATTAAAGAAGGAAAATAATGTATCCCTTTTTATTATTATTTCTTCCCATATTACCAATGTAAATTTATACAAATTATTTATATATACTTTCTGCATACTTCTCACCCCTTCACAATATTTATTATCATTTTTGAACAATTATGTTGCCTTTAAAATGTATTTGTGGTATGAGTTTGTAGTGTAGTACAAAAGAAAATATTGTGTGCAGGGGGGAAAAGACATGATATGCATATCACTTGAAAAATTAGAGTGCGATCTAATTTTCTATTGTATCCACACAGACATCTATTTACACATTCACGCTCTCAAACATTGCTCAGATATATTTGAGAGCAAGGTGACAAGGAAAAGGGGGAACAGATGTCAACATCGAGCATTTCAAGCAAGTTGTAAGTAACCTGCTTAGCTCAAAGAGGGAGGACTTGCAAATCCATCTAATACAAGTAAAGGAAAAGAGTCACTTGAAAGAAAACACAAAGCACTAGAAAACAGACAGCAGTATGAACAGCTAAATACATTCTGTACAGCTAACAATGAAGTTTGGAGAGATAACATCAGATAGACATGTAGTATGAAAGTACAGTGACAGAAATAATGGAATGGTAGAATCACATACGACAAACTGAAAGCATCATAGAAAGGTACACTTCATTTCCTCTGACCTACCACCAAGGTTGTTATTTTTGTAATATTTATGATTCCATGAAAAAGGTTTAAATTTATTGGTCTTGCATTCTCACTATTTGTGTACTTTACTTGTTGATTGGGGACAGAGAAAGAAGATAATGTCCAATACAATTCCATGTTTCATCCTGACTGATTGTAAATTCTACTCAAAATTGGTCTTTTTTGCAGATTTTTTTCCTCCTATACACAAGAGGCATCTAAAGAATCATAAAGTTTGTTTCTGGGAAGAGTAATATGATCCATAGAGTTTCTCCTTTTTTTTTGTACATGCAAAGATTCTACATGAAAAACTATTTATTAAAAATTATTTGATTTATGAACCTGAATGTTCAAACCTTACAGCTCCAAAATTGAATATATGGATGTTCACCTTCCTAGATCACAATAGTGTGCAAATCTGGTATCTCCTAGTCCCATATACAGGTGTCCTAGGTTTGGAACACTCTTCTGCAAAAGTAGGTTTACGTTTTTAACCCCTGTTTTGAGAAAATGAATGCAAATCCCTATTGCACTGGACATCTGTGTGTCTTCACAGTTGTATATCATATTCTCCATTCAAAGCACCTACAGAACTGAATTGTTGTTGTATGTGCCCATAGAATTGTTCAATGGTAAAACAGCATACAGAATAAAATCACCTCCTCCCCCATGCTCCATTGTGATCTGATTATATACGAAGTTGACACCTGTCTAGGACACTTGTTCATACCTATGAAGATATGGCTTGTACTTGGAGAATGGGAAATCATGGATATTTGTGCCATTCCTATGAAATAAGTACAGTCATTTTGCCTTTTTCTTTACAATCTTTAATGTACCTCTATGGTCCATCTATATCAGACCACACATTAAGGAGCATTTCAACTTCTTCCTACCAATACATTTTTTCTACAACAGTGAAAATGTGGAGATGCATTGAAACCAATATGCAAAGGGAGTGGAGTGATGGAAGAAGAGGATTGGGAGCTGCTGGTATATGGCAAACCATTAAACTGCAAGTGTATGCTTTTTAATGAAGGATCTTAAACTTTACATTAATCCTTCTAGTTCTAGCTAAGTTTTGCATGAACACCATGGTCTTCCTAATATTGGCCTATCTTTGCATCCTCTGTTCTTGACTTCTGACACCTTCCTTGAGTCTGCCTCTTGGTTTGTCAGTCCTGGCATGTCTGTACAGCTTTAGTATGTCTAACTGGAAATTTACCCATTGTCAATAATTAGGCTCAGTGGGAGAGTTGAATCTGGGCCTTTCACATACATAAGGTAACACTATACATTGAACACTTTGCTGTACCTCCAGCTCCAAGGCATGCTTCCTTTCCTAGCCTTCCTCCCTGATTCTAAAGAGTGGACAGTGGAGAGATTTGTTCGATTGCATTTCTCAGTATTCTTCACCATTTGCTATCATGGCTAGATCTGCTCAGAGTTGTAATCCAACAACATGTGGAGGGCTGCCTGATCTATGTCCCTTCTTGAAAACCAGCCTCCTTTTCATGCTTTTTCTGAAAGATTATTTCTGTCTGTCTAACCATTAAAAAATGTTGACGCTCTTAGTGATTTCAAAGTACATTAAACATATACAAAATGTTCTGAGTCACATTCTAAAACACTGCAGCACATACACTGATAAATGATATCAGCTAGAACACCAGAGTAAAATACAAAGAATAAGTGTGACATACATATTTTGGAAATAAGGCTTGCTGTTCATGGCTGTCATAGCCTTTTGTTGCTCAGTTGCTGCAACTGCATGTTTGCTATAAGAATTGTAAAGTTGGTTTATTGCTTGTTTGTGATGGACTCTGGGCTTCTAAGCCAAAGCATACCTGGCACTGCATCATTAAATAAACTATTGAGTTCAACCTGCTAACAGTCTCTATTCATGAACCTTAAAGGGTCAGAATTTCCTTTTGGGCCCACCATTTATTAGCTCACCTTTAACTGCATAGCATGCAGTAGTACTCATTCATGTGCTATTTGGTCATTTTGACTGGATGATGTTTTGGTATTACAGTTGGCCCTCCACATTTGCTAGGGTTAGAGGTGCAGGACTCTCATAAAAGTGGAAAAATCACAAATATCAAAATGAGTCTCTGGGAAGGGGGCTGAGGCATGTGAAGAAAACAGATACCCAGGATTCAAACCAGGTCGTGGAAAGGAAAGAGAGTGGGTTAGCATGGTGATCCTTTACTTCCTCCTTCTCACTCACCTCCTTACTTGAGTGTCTGGGACATCAGAAAGGGTTTGTGGTGCTGAGAAATTGAGCTGTGAGCCATCTTTAACTGGCCAGGCAGTGGCTAGTAGAGGAGGAGGAGGAGCAGAGGTGGGTTTTTAAAGGGCTGCATGGCTGATTGGAGCCCTGAAAGGGATGGTTCCCCCAGAAAAGAAGCACTTGAGATGGTGGGGCAGGAGCTGAATGAATTCACAAATAATCAAATTTGTGAAAGTCAAACCTGCAAATGTAGAGTACCGGATGTAGTCCATCTGCTACAGACTATGCCTAGAGTTCATTAGGTTGGTTCCACTGATGGAACTGATGGAACTGGTTCCATCAATAGAACTAGGGGAACAATCTCCCCTCTCTTTGTGTTCTCTTTGTGTCCTCTCAAGACTCACCTGGAAAACCTTCTGAATGGCTTACCAGGTAGCACAGGCAGATGAAGGAAAGAGACGGGGGGATGTTCAGTCACATTACTGGGTGAATGCTAGTTCAGCATTCAATTTAGGTTCATGAAGTTGCACTGCCAAAAGAACCAGTGTATTGTAATGTTTGACTACAGATCAATAAGACCAGGATTCAAGTGCCTGTTCAGCCTTGGAAGCCTGCTAGGTAAACTAGGACAAGCCATAGTCTCTCAGCCTCAGAGAAAGGGAATGGCAAAATCTCTCTGAACAAATCTTGTCAGGAAAATCCCACAAAGTTGTGCTGCCAAACCCTGGTTAGGATTCATGTCACTATAGCCTGTTTCTCACAGAGCCAGAACAGACACCATTGACCTTTCTTCAAATAAAAGTAGATTCAAGTTCTATAAATAACAACATAGTTCACTATTTGTGGGACCTTCTAATGAAGGAAGAGGAAGAAACAAAATGAGCAAGAAGCTTCCAATTAAATATGAATCATTCTAATAAAAGCCACGTTAAGGTTCCAAAGCATCTAACGGCATCATCTTTGTCACTCTGGCAGATTGTGTACACATACAGAAATCCATTGAAAGGTCTCCAGAGGTCAATAGTCTTGTGCAAGCAATAGTCTTATTAAACCATTGAGTTCTAGGGTTGATTGGAATAGGAAATGCATCCTGGGATATCTTCAATACATGCCAGCTCACTTCTGGGCAGCTAATGATTTAATATTTATGTCACTATGTGTATATCATTAACAAAAGGTAAAGATAACACAGAAGATTGGTTGTGGTTTGCATCACCTGCAGACCCGAAAAATCAATCTTTTGTGACACAGTATATTTTGTTTTTTCAGTGCTCAGCTCTAAAATGTAAAGAAAAATGAAAGAAAAATGAATAAGCCAATCTAAAAAAAATGATAGCTATTCTTTCATTTATAGAGCCTGAAGTCTTCCCTAAGGTTAGTCTCTCTTAGGATGAATTACAGTTTCAGGGATGGTTGTTGTTACATAGTGGTGAGAAGACCAGAAAAATATACTACATATATGTTTGGAAGAACATTTTTCTTTTAAGCTCTTCATGCATCTCTTGGCATTTAAAAGATATCACAGCAATGAGGAGTGGTTTTAAGTCACTGTAGGGTGTGTCTATGAAAAAATCATCTGGAATATTTTACATTTGTCATGGAGTCTGGGAGCTTTGGTGTGCTGGTGTGGCCTGCTGGGGGCAGGATATGAAGACTGGCTCTGCTTCCTTTGTGGTTGTCCACCCTAGTCTATAAAACTGAACTCTTAATGGCTAATCTGGAATTGTACATGCCAGGGGTGATCATTGTGTTGACGCTGTTCTCTCTGTCCACTGTGCTGGCCTGCATCCTAAATAACAGAGGCCAATGGTGTGACAAATACATCAAAAAAGCAGTCATACATTCTTATACTTCCACCAGAATTTAGGGTGGGGGGTGGGGGGAGAAGTTGCAGTTTTCCCGCTGATGACTGTGTGACCTCTATGTAAAGGACAACAAAGCTGAGTTACAAAATAGCTCCTAGCTATTTTGTATATACATGGCCTTCATGTATATTTTCAGGTTGCTCCAGAAGAATTCAAAGCATTATGATTATATTGTATGTACATTTCCTGTCATAAACATATGAAACATTTAATATCTATTTCTAAATATTTAACACTATTTCCTGGTACAGAAGGAAGAAGAAGTAGGAGAGCAGATTCTAAAAAGCTTTTAAATAATGCTGTTAAGAAATATCCCAACGTTATTAAAAAAAAATCTGTCTTAAATCAGTTGCTTTTCAAAGTATTCTCTTTGTTGTGGGTATGAATGTATGACTCAGTCAATGACTGCAGGCGGTTTTTAATGTGGTGGGGGCAAGAAAGGAGGGAGAGATAGCAATAAAAATGTCATTTTTCCAAATGAGCCAATAACGAACAAGGTGTATTATTTTAAAAGGTAACCGAATAAACACATGACATATTTTACAAGCATAGGCAATATGAAATATTTTAAATTCGTTCTTGCAAAAGCACTCCATTTCTTTTGGTTTCCTCCTTGACTTATAGGCAGTACCCTATTTTCATGTCACACATTCCAAATTCTGACAATTTAGCTTTTTGTGCTGTTACTCAGCATCTAAAACTAATGCCAAACAGATCTATTATTGTTACATAAGCTTCCAAAATTAAGTTCACTTATAAATTGTGTACTAAAATTAAATACTAGAGAAAGTACAACTAATCTGCAGCTACAGAACTTAATACATAAGAAATTATAGATACATGGCTCTTTTTAGTACTTTCAAGTAATTTGTTATCGGAGTTGTTGGAGAAACTCTCATCAAGGAGAAACAAAAATCAGTAGTTGTTTCTAAGGCTCTTTCCGCACCTTACCTTTCTCCAGTGCTGGGGTGCGGGGATCACGTGAGCAGCCTCCGGCAAGAGCTCTCATGTCCCTGCTGCTTCAGCTCCGCACGAGCTGCCTGCTCGCACGAGAGCCCTGCCTCTTCCTTCCACAGCGCAGCCTGGGAGTTTCCCAGGCTGTGCTGGGGCAGGAAGTGCGATTGGCACGGCTCTGGAGGCTCCGCACACCAGGTAAGTGCATGTGGGGCACAGGAGCAATGCGCGATCACGCACCATTTTTGGCTTCCAGCCCTTGGAGCATTGTACGATTGTGAGTGCATTGTGCAGATCGCTCCTTACAATCGCCCGACACTCCAGGCACCCTTTTGCATGGCAAATGCCGTGCAGAAGGGGTCTGAGGCAGCCAGCTTTAACCAGCTGCTCTCAAAATGTGTTAGACCACTGTTTCTGCCATTTCCAACAAGAACCTGGGTACAAGAAAGGCTGTTCTTCACAGTCCGTGGGGGTACTGAGACCTGAGTGAGATAAAATAGAACATTTGTGTGACTTGCAAACAAGTAGAATATGTAAATACAAAGCATCCTTTAAAAATGTTTGTTCTATTTAACTGTTCATGCCATGGATGTCCATTACTTCATCTTGTGATTATCTGTACATAATCTCTTAATAAAATGCTGCACATTATCTGCAACATCAAGTGATTATCTGTACATATGCCACACATCAAACATGAGACAAAGCTGTCACATAATTTCCCATCATTGTAAATATGCTTTTAACTGGAGGCACTTCATACATTCTGCTGTTGAGTTGTCAAGTCATAAATCAATGCTGAGATACTGAATGATGTACAACCATGTGCAGTTGGTTGCTCCCATAACAGTGGGAAGATACATCCACTCTAGGTTTAGTCCAGACTCTGGAGGAGAGATCAAAGTTGCTAGACTCTACCTAGCTCCTTTAAAGTTTGGACTAAAGCCCAGAACAGATTTACCCAGTGATATGAATCCCATTTAGGAAAAAGGCAGGATATAAAATAAATAAATAAATAAATAAATAAATAAATAAATAATAAGTAAGTAAGTAAGTAAGTAAGTAAGCAAGCAAGCAAGCAAGCAAGCAAGCAAGCAAGCAAGCAAGCAAGCAAGCCAGCCAGCCAGCCACTGCTGTGCCTGTCAGTCTTGGATGGATGGCTTGTAAATCCTTCTTAAATACTGTACTATCATTCTGAATTTTCCTCTGGATTTAGGGGATGGCTGTTGGGACCATGTGCATAATTCGCTGGGTGCTTGGAAGCAGGACTTAGGTGAGCACAACCTTGTTGCCAGGGCTGCACATGTCTTCATGCTGCAGGCTGTTGCTCCTGCCACCTTCTCCGGCCCAGAAATGTACCTTTGGTGGGAGGAGAAGGCAGCAGTGGAGAAGGAAGCAGATGCTCCCAGAGCTACATTGGATGAAATGGGCAGTCGCTTCAGAGAGCTGGTTAGAGGAATCATGTAAGAATAGCAAACTGTTAGTTATTATTATTATATTTTTCATGTAAAGTAACGGAAGGGACACTATGTAGGATTTTCTGTCTCCTGCACCAGAATAGTTTGGCTGGTGTTGGGTACTTTAATTTCAGGTAGGTGGGTAGTGGTAGTTTTCTCCTTTACCTCAGACAGCAAGGCCATTTCCGCACTACACTGTTATAATGCTATTATTCTACTTTCAACATCCTGTGGAATCCTGGGACTTGCACTTTAGGGAGGGGCATTTAGAATTCTCATCCAGAGAGCTCTTTGGCCTCAGCAAACTACAAACTCTAGAATTCCACAGGATGTTGAAAGTGGAATAATAGCACTATAACAGTGTAGTGCAGAAGTGGTCCAAAATTCTCTGGGCTAAAATTCTCTGTTTGCCACTGTCTATGCCTGAGCATGCCAAATGTATACTGCAGTAATAAGTGACTGGAGGCAAAGGGGTCCCAGTAAGGTCCAAATCCAATTTTTATTTGCAGGTAATGTAGACCCATTGAATCAATGAACTTACACAAGTGATTTACCATTTAAATTCAATAGATCTACATTGATTGAAACTAGCAATTGGATGTAGGTCTAAATCTTCTCAGGCCCACAGTGTAACTTGATCACATCCCTATCCCCCCCCCCAAAAAGAAAAGAATGTATCATACAAAACATGTTATCATGTACCTCAACATTTCTTTACAAGCTGTGGCACAGGCCCTTCCAGCCCTTCTGCAGTGTGAGCAGCAAAGAGGGATTTTTGCAGAGCCTTCCTATTCGTCTGCAACCTTAGCTGCTCACAAGCCAAGACAAAAGGAAATGATAGTGATTATGTTTCGATAGTGACAGGCTATGACATTGATAATGCCATCTTTTTGGTAATTTGTTAAGGAACCTTAACCTTGTGCTTCTGTTTTAGCTCAAAAAAGTAGGCTTTTCTTCCCCATATGGTGTAATAATAAGAGTTCACAAGTAGCAGTGACTCCTGGGAATGGTAGTACAACTCCAGCCCTGGTGAACAACTATGTCAAGTCTCACTAGGGACTGTGGAGTTAGGCAAAGCGAGGCAAAAGGTCCAATGGCAACATGTCCCATATGGGGTTAGAAGGCCCCAGAGCATGCTGGTTTTGTTGTTTTCTTTCTTTTTCTCCTTTGAGCTTTAGCCTTTGAACAACAAGGGCTTCCAAGCCCAGGCTCCAGGCAATATTTGTGAGCCTGTGGTAGTGATGGGAACTCAGAGGGGAAAAAACACAGATTCTTGATATCTCCAGAAACATAGGGAAATTTTCCTCTGGGATAAATGATGATTATTCACCAGTTGTTCCACATTTCTACAGAACATTAGAAATTATTTGCCAATAGAGCTGACACAAGCTAAACCCTCTGGGGAAAAAGATATAAAATAAAAACAAAACCAAACTTGTTTTAAGTAGGTTTTGTGTGTATGTGTGTGTCTTTTATTGTTTGCCACTTGAGATGAGCAGGTGGGTGGTGGCTGAATAATTATTTAAATCTCTATTCATACCAATTGACTACACATTCCCATTGTCACTGCTGCTAACAGTGTGATGATATCCACGTTTACTCCTATGTAAATTCTGTGGACTTTAAAGAATACTGTTTCATCATAATTGCCCCAGGACAGTTTGCCAAGTCTTCCAAAAACAAAATGTCAAAGTCTTAAAAGTCTACAGTTTACAGCCAGTAGAATAGAAACAGTGACTGTGGTTAGAATGAACAAATTCTTTATAGGAGAAGAAGAACTGTTGTAAACACAGTATCTTTTTCTATAGAGCACCACCCCTATGCGTAGCACCTAGACTAGCTGTGCTTTTATAGAGCTTGGCCTAAATATCCTAAAGATACTAGATCCTGTCTGAACTTGGAAGCTAAGCAGGGAAAGTTTGAGTTAATACTTGGATGGGGGACTGCCAACGAATGCCAGGTGTTGTAGGCTATATTTCCGAGGAAGGAACTGGAAAAACCATCTTGAATATTCCTTGCCTAAGAAATCCCATGGGATTGCCATAAGATTACAGGTGACGTGAAGACATATACACACGTAGTCCTACCATAAAACAAGTGATATGGCTGTCTCAGCAGCTGAAATAGGATGTTCTGAAATGACCTGCCAACTCCTAGCTATTTAATCTGGAGTAATTTTATTTTTATTGCCTGGGAGGTGTAAAAATCACTTGTGGGATTTTCTTATTCAGTTGCCAAAATAACTTGAAGAGCCTTGATAACCATACATCTTGATTTGGGGGACTATTCCAATCTTTTAATATAACTAAGGAGAAAGAAACTAACTTTGGATCTGTTCCTGGAACTGGACCTTTCCCTCATTTCAGAGGAAACCAGTTCTTTTAATAGCTCCAGACAGAGTTCAGCTTTTGAAACAAGTAGCTGTAGTTATGCTCATAAAGTAAAGGAATGTTTTAAGTTAATGAGTATTTTCTCTTTACTATTGCAAGGTGGTAAGAAAAAGTAAGAGTCATTATAAATTCTATTTCTACCACTGTTCAGAACTTAAAGGATTTGAAATATGACATGTGTTTGAAGCAGGGATGAGTGAGAATATTCTTTCCAGGTCTTTCTTGATAAGAATTTATCTACTTCTTTTTTTTTTAAAAAAAATCACTTCTTAGATCAGTGGTTCTCAACCTGTGGGTCCCCAGATGTTTGTGAACTTCAGCTCCCAGAAGCCCTGAGCATTGACCATAGTGGCTGGGGCTTCTGGGAGCTGAAGTCCACGGACATCTGGGGACCCACAGGTTGAGAACCACTGTCTCAGATGGAAAGAACTTGAAATTTTTTAAAAAATTGAATTGAGGAGAAACTGAAACTGACAAAATTGTCCATGTAAAGTCAGGGCTTGGAATATTTAATTCTTGAATGTCTAGGTTTCAATGTGTTTATATTCTACCATGGTTGTGGTACAAAATTTGTGTAAGCATTTAACTTTCTTTTTCCCTCATTGGCTCCTCAACTTTATTCATTATATGTAAACCAAGTACAAAGAGGTCATCTCTATAATGGGAATCTCTTAAATTGGATCACTGCAAATGAGGGAGAATTTTATTTCAGTTTATTAATTAATTAAATTAACAATTTTCATATTCAAGGCTAATAAAACTTGAAAAAGTTGTGGGAGGAAGTGAAGCTAACCAATCTTCCTGTTCCTAAATGCAAACGATTACCAACAAGTCCAATATGTGACATTTTATAATAGTACTTGAGGTAGAGAAAAAAGAGGGAAATAGAACAATAGCTTCATTTGTTTCAGTCAGATGTGGATTAGTAATAATTTTAAAATATGCATGTTGCGTACCACATGCTTTTTCTCATACCATGGACAGTGAATATGGTGGATACAAGAGGAGCACTATTTAAAACCTTGGAAAGAAGAATTAGACAAGTAGGCCTAGGCAACTGGAAAATATGCCATTCTTTCTCTGACTGAATAAATGACTGTCCACATAGCCCACTTGCCAAACTTGTAAACAAAAGCATTTGCTTTCTTAGCTTTCAGGCTGTTGTGGTAATATGTGCTTTTGCTCCCACTGGTACCCTCTTTATCCTTCACTAAACATGCTTCTTAATGCACTCTTTCAGTCCCTGAGAAATTGTTCCCTTGAAGGCTGTCATTCCATTCCTTTGGCTGTCTTAAAAAAAAAAAAGGCAGTTCAGACTTTCTGCTATTCAGGGGTCACTTGAGATCAATTCTAACAACTCTCATTAAGTGCAGATTAGGTGGCATTGTCTCTTTGATGTTAGCGAATCTATGGCAAAGAATGAGTCAAGTCAATTCCTGATTTAAATGACAATACGGAAATCACCTTTGGTAGCTAGTTAAATCACAAGGAACTAATGATGGGATAAGTTTTTTAAAAACTGGAGCCAGTACTGGAATTTTACTTATTGCAAATTTAAAAAAAAATTACGTTGTACTGTCTTGTCACTGCCCCCTCCATTCCCCCAAAACAAACAAAGATGCCTTCTTATGAATCTACTACTGCTGAGATTGAATTATAAAGTTGAACAGGGGACTTCTAACTTGAGATGTGCACCTGAACAGGTTCTGAGAGAAAATGAAGAAGGCCAGGGATGGACAAATGTGTCAAATTCAGTTTCTCTCCTGCTCTGTTCAGGCATATAAAAAGAGGCTCATCTATATAGATGAACAGGGAGTTGGGCCATGCTGTGCAATCCTGTACAGATGTCATATATCATGTCTATGACCCTTTCCCCTCCACCCTCCCAACCTGCCATAGGAATGGGAGAAGGATGGGACTGCAACAACAGTTTTGCATGATGTCATCATGGTCTCATCCTTCTCCTGTCCCCAAGCAGTGTGATCATGGGGTATATCATTGACAGGCTTTCCCAGTCAATGACCCACAATTGCCCTGCCATTCCACCATGTGTCCACACATACCTTCGCTGCAGAGGCCCTGGAAATGTGCTGGAGGTGTTTCCTGCCCCAGCGCAGCCTGAGAAATTGCCCAGCTGCACTGCAGCAGGAAGAGGGGGAGGCAATTGCACTTCCTGCTGCAGCAAGTGAACTGGTGCAGAGGAGAACATTGGCATCTGCCCTCCTATCCCAGCAAAGCCGCTGCAGGGATGACACTGCAACAACTTTGGACCTAGGTAAGCTGCGGAAAGGGCCTATCTTCCTACCCACCCCAGCATTCATTTGTATAGCATGAAAATCTTCAGAAGGGAGGCCTACTCATGTACAACACTATCTTCAAAAGCCTCCCTTCTGCCATCTGCTCTATAAATACAGTATGACATACGTGCTATGTGTTCATATCAGATGTGAAAATACACCAAGGTTTATATAACATGTGTGACATCAAGAGATGGACCTATGTGGTATATTTCTGCTCACGTATAAAGAGAAATGTCTTTTCGAATGCTCAAATAGGCCTTCAGTTTTTCATTTTTAATTACCTTAAATCAGTTCTGTCCTGTCACATAGCAATTTCTTAAAATTTAATTTTTATAGATATGCATTTTTAAAAGAACTCAGTGAAAATTTATATCATTTTTATACTAATTTTTCCTGATTGTTGCATTCACATTTGACTAATACACATTTTTTTTGCAAACAGTTTCCATGATAATAGTGCAGTTTTTCTGAACACCCCTTCACTAATATACATTTTCTTTAATACAGTAGAGTCTCAGTTATCCGACCCAAATGGGTGGCCACAGGGTCAGATAACCGAAAGGTCGGGTTACCTGGATGCCCGTGGTGGGCGCCATTTTGGGGACGTGTCGGGGGCATGTCCGAGGTGTGTCGGGGTGGGCCTGGGGGTGTGTTGGGGCATGTCTGGGGGCGCGGAAATGCCCACAGCCACGCCCCCAGGCCACCGCGACATCAGTTAATCCGGATGGTCGGATAACCGAGCGTCGGATAACTGGGACTCTACTGTATATGCGTTTTAGTGCACACTTTTACCTAAAACAAACATTTCATAACTATATTCTTTGTTCACACAATTGTATCACAACATTCTTGAAAAAAGGAGTCAGAGTACAATTAGGTTCTATTTCTTATATTGATTCAGAAAGTACAAAGTTGATCTGGATGAGTAAACTGTTCTCCAGACAATGGAAACAAGAACTGTAATCTTAGTTAGTTGGCTAGTTTATATCCTGTCTTTTTCCATGCATAGGACCCAATGCAGCTTAGATCCAATTAATCTTGGTTTGTGTATGCCATTCTCTGAACTCTTTGATGAGAAAGGATATCTCAACACAATGAGACATTCCTTTGAAAAAATGATCAACTACCATGAGATTTTTCATATTTCAGGAGTTCTAGTGAAAATTCCACTTGCTCAAAATAATTGTGGATCTTTTTCCAGAAATAAAATTTTCCCACACAAGTCCTGAAATGCAAAAACTCATTGACAATGAACAAAAACTCTTCTAATTTCAGTCAGCATATAGAAAAGTTTTTAAAAGCTCTTGTATGTGAGAACAACATTAAGCAAACATTTACACCCCTAATGTAATCCTCAATATGATTGGATACATTTCTCTATGTTTACTGACATGCATTTTACAATAATTAGCATTGAAATATGAACTGAAACATATCCAAGATACACTTCTCAGCTGTGTCCTCAAGAGTGACAATTGGTGTGTAAAACAGTCACGACAAATCCACCACCAATTCACATTTCTAAAACACTTCCACTGAATTCACTCTCCCTCAGAATTATATGCAGAAATCTCAGACTCATGTTTCTTCTCTGCCCTTTCTAGATATCATGCTTCCTATAGTATTCTGGGACCTGAACGCCAAAAAAGAAAATTGGCATGGTCATTCCTCCTCCAGCATGGCCACAAGAGGTAGAAGAAAAGTTTTTATAATTAGCTGTAATTTTTCTTATGTCAACATTCAAACAAACTATGATTAGTGTTAATTATGTTCTATTGAAAGTTGTCAACATTAAACCATGGTTAAAGATGTGAGTTTGTTTCAAGAAACCATAATGAATATCAAGCACACTTCCCGGTTTGAGCATCATGAGATACCACCCTTAGTTGAAAATAGAAATGAAAGCTTCTGTTGCTTACTCACACTTGCCCCACAAAAGGAAAAATGGGAAGTGAATATGTAAGTTCTATGCTCATGAAAAAAATTCTATGCTCATGAAAAAAATTAAAACTAAAAATATGGTTTACTATTATGTATATTATATTATGTATTATATATTATATATTATATTATATTATATATTATGTATATTATATTTGTATATTATGTATATTATGTGCAAATTATGTATATTATGTGCAAATTAGGCTCAAATAAGTCAAATAAGTTTGCAGGAGTGCTACAGTTTTGTCCCTGAAGCATGCCAATCCCTCTGCATGCCAAAGAAACCCTTTCCATTAGCATGACTGGGTATTATTATTGTGTTTACTTCAGACATGAATGTTAAAAAGAATTCTAATCCATACCTGAATGCAAATAATCATGCAGTAGTGCAATACAAAGACAATAAGAATGAAAATCTTAGCCCTCTTACTTACAGTCCTTTTCCCTTCCAAAGCAGCTTAAAGAATACAGCATCTCTTCATCACTATCTCTGCACAAGTGTGGCAGGAGGAAAAGACTTATTTTTAAAAGGGCATTTTGAGAGTTCAGAGTGCAGAGATGTAAGCATAGATATATTTTATTAAAGCTCTCTTGGCTGCCAAGTGCTCTCAGGAGCAGCTGACAATTGCCAGATGAAAGTGAATGGGACCAAGAGAAGCATGGAGGCACTCAGCGAAGGATGCTTTACTGGCTACTGTAACCCTGGGTTACCTATCTTCTAAGTCAAGAAGCAGATCTGGTTCAATCTCCTACAACGGCAGAATCTCCTAGACTGAATTTGACATTATTCACAAAATTGTCTAGGGAAGGATTGTATTCGGGGGTGGGAGGGATATTAGAAATAACAAAGAGGAAAATACAGTGCCAACCATATGCACAGTTCAAGTACTGCCACATCTAGACATCTGCTGAAAGCACCGGAAAGGATCCTTGAAAAGGCAGGTACTTTTCCTTACAAAAAGTCATCCTGTGCTTTCATTTGGAAAGTCAGTAATGCATCTGTTGCGATCTACATTGGTAGCAATAGTGATGCTGTCATTTGCATGAATCTCTATAGTCCTTTGAGCAAATCATAAGAGTAACAAATCTCTGATCCCAGGAATTTTAGAAAAGCTAGGCTGAACCAGACCAAACAACTGTCTAGATCTAGCCCAGCACTGTGTTTCCACAAGGGATGTAAAATTTGGCTTATTTTGTTCTTCCATTCCAGAATGAACAATTGCAAAACAAAGAAACAAAGAAAACAAAACCTGTTCTGTGAAATGGACTGTATTATGTACAGAAAAATTCTTCTTGGAAAACTTAATTTTCACCAGAAAGGCCTCAAATTCAAAGTAAAATCATGTTAGTTGCCCATTCCTTTTTAATAGGGTGTCTCATTGCATCAAGACACCCTTGCTTGTTAAGAACAAGGAAATACACAAGTATTCTTCACATTCCTACTTCTGGCAGTACCTGTAGGAATTCCATATGCTGGACATGAGGAATAAAACATCCTCCTGCCCATTCCCTCCTGCCCTGCATCACCTTATATTAACAGGCACAAAGCAATCCAAGATGGTGACCATCTTGCATCTTCTGGTCACAGATTTCATGGTTTAACTATGTTCTGTGTGAAAAAGTACTTCCTTTCATCTGTCATCTATCTTTCACCATTCAGCTTTATTTGGTGACCCTGGGTTTCAGCATGATGGAAAAGGAGAGAAAACATTTCCCTCTTCACTTTTCTCACACCATGCATAATCTTATACACATCTTTCATATCTGCCTTTACTTGTTCTTTTTTACCTGAGCTAAGAAGCCCCAAATATCATAACCTTTTCTCATAGGGAAATGGCTCTTTTCCCTTTGCATGTCTTCTAAATGAAACCGGATTAAATTTGGGGGATAAAATCATGAATGAAGACAGAAAGTGGATTAAAAAAATCAGAAATACGATAAACAAATGCACTTTTTTGTACTTATAGCTTGGTTGTGGTATTAAGGAAGATAAGCAAGACAGATATAGTAAAATAAGTCCTGTCTCTAGAAAAGGAGAGAAGCAATATATTATAGAAGTTTTGAGAGGCAGATGGATGTAAAGCCATTACCATGGGCATACAAACCTTAGCCAAGATTTCGTGCCCCCAAAAACCCCTGAAGACTTCCAGTGCCCTAAATCCCCATTTAAAAAAAAATTATGTGACTTTCAACGTGGAAATAATGTATGATGCACCAAAACCGACAGCAAATGCAGCAGTTTATTTTGCTCATCCGTCAGATTTCCCTAGCACTGAAAAGTATCAAAATTGGCCCTAAAATGGCAGCTGACAGTTAAATGGGTGGGTCCTGAGTGAAAATTCAACACAGCAAACTCTGAACAAAAAATAAGAGGTGGGGAGAAGACTAAAAAGTTTATCTCTGCCTCTCTCTCTCACTCTCTCTCTTGCATCAGAAATAGGCACTCAGGTGGATTTTTCCTTGAAATTTACAGTCATTTATATTATACCCGGAAGTCATCTGGGAGTGGCTGCTCCTGAAGCCCTTTCATACCACACAATTACAGGACTATGATTCCATTTTGACTGCTATGGCAACATTCAGTGGAATCCTGGGGTTTGTCATTCAGTGAGGCACTATAGCTGTCTTGCTGAAAATTCTAAATACTTGACACAATTACAAGTCACACATTTCCATAGAATGGAACCATGACAGTTAAACTGGAATATGGTAGTATAAATGTGAAAGTGCTCCTGGTAGGCCACTCTTCTCACTCACTCCTAAATGACCAAAAATCTTCTTTTCCCTTCCCCGTACCCCAACAATTGAACTACAAATGAATGTGCTACTGAAATGTCTACAGGAAATGTGTTCACAATTGTCACAGGAAAAGTTGATAGAAAAAGAAAAAGAAACAACTCATGTTACTGAAAAAAAGGTAGCAGAATATTAAATGTACTCAAACTAGGATGGAAACAATCCAAAATTCATCTGGGAAATTCTAGGAGCAACAAAAAAAACAAGGAGGACTCTGGACATTAGGTTATAGAGTGGAGAGGTTAGAGTGTAAAAACCAGGACAGACCAAGAAGGGAAAGCTGTGAGGAAAGGTTGATAAAACAAGCCAAATAATTGTAAAAGGACAGAGAATAACCAAAACAAATAACCATAGCTATACGAAGGCTGAATAAAATTGACCCACTTATAGGGAGTGCACAATATAGGCAGCTGAGTTCCAGTGCAGAAAAGGAATGTCCACCAACAATAGTAAATATGATGTGTGTGTGTGTGTGCGCGCGTGCATATGTGTCAGTGTGCTAATCCACTTTTCTGTTTGGATATATGTGAATACAGTTCTAAAAATGGCAGAAACACCATGAAAAACCACGGCCATTTCTACACTACATTGTTATAGTGCTACTATTCCACTTTTAACATCATATGGAATCCAAGAGTTTGCAGATTAGGGAGGGGCCTTTAGAATTCTCAGTGAAAGAGATCTTTGGCCTCAGTAAACTATAAACCCCAGAATTCCACAGGATGTTGAAAGTGGAATAATAGCACTATAACGGTATAGTGCAGAAATGGCCTATGTCTGTGATATCTTCATGGAGGTATGTGTTTATGTGAGCTCTAGAGTGATACTTTACTATATACAGCAGCTGACATCAGCATTAGAATCAGAATAGTTCACAAGTACCTTTAGTGTCTGACCTCTTTTTATATGATGCTTTTGATATGTGAGAACACTTAGAACTAAGGGCTGCAGACATATTTCAATACCTTTCAGTCTACAGCCTCCAGTCCAAAGCTCATGAGACTTTGCGCTCATTATGGCATACCAAAGTGAAGAACCTGGTCACAAGAAATGACCTCAAGAGAGTTCAAAATTGGCTGCCATTGTTATTCTGCAGACTGAATAAAAACTTTAAAATAGAAGCTAAAGCTACACAGCTCCAAACATGTTAATTACAGGACATTGTTTTCTGCTGATAAAGCAACAAAAGTATATGTATTTCATTTATAACGGCAGAAATGTCAGGTAGATATCTTGATACTGTAGGAGCTTTCTCCTTTGGTATATATGATGGAAAGATACAACTTTCTACCAGACAAATGAAAAATATTGAATGAAATGTGGGATGGTTTAATAACCTAGCGTAAATAACCAGCCAGCAGCCAGCTGGCCAGCAGCCACTCAGTCCAAATGCCAAATGCCAATTTGTCCTTATAACCTTCTTCCACCATACTCCCGCCCAGGATTTACAGATTATGCTGGACAGTGGGTGAATTGTGTTGAACATTAGCAATTAGCAAAAGTATTAGCAGCAAGAGGCTTGTTTCCTGCTCTAGTGTGAATAATCAAGGAAAAGCCAGTTGGATTCCAGCCACATAATACTGGAAAGCCAACTGGCAACTTCCTTCCTAGATTGATCTTGTGTGTGACTGGCTGGTACAGGGATTTATTTATATATGCAGCCATGGGATAAATAAAACCAATTCCTGGAAGAGTATTAAAAGGTAACCATTGTGAAAGTAAAACCTTTTCATATGCAAAAATATATATATAAAAAGGCAAGTTTGTGAAAGAGCTCATTGCAGATGGGAGGTAACCCTTGTATCCTAAATTTTCAGAAGAACTCAGAAAATGATTTATTTGTGTAAGAATGAATCAAAACAGTGGGAGGTAGCCTTACTTTAAAATAGCTATTTTCCTCCTACAATAAAGTATAAGGATCTTTGCAGAGCACAGAATATTTAGAAGGGGAGTCACAAAAGACTCTTGTAGGGGAAAAACTGTATTTTTAAAAAAAATCATTTAAATCACATGACACCTTAGAGATAACATTATTGTGACATAAACTTCCTAGAGATAGATTTGCTGTGTGTTTGAGGGGGAGGGAATAATCTCTATTTTAATTAAAAATAAACATTGTTGGATATTCTCTGTTTATAAATAAAAGCAAGAACAAAGATACAGATTTTCTTCTTTAACATTAAATGGTAGGCATGTGATAAGCTCTTCTGCCATCTTTAAACAAGAAAAAGATAGTACTACAAGCATAGCTCACTATTTCAGAAATATCCTACCATTTAGATTCTCTTTCCTGTTTGCATTTTGCCCCAAGTGTGAAACTGAATGGAACTGTAGTTCCGATCAATAACATGTTTGCTGGTCAAGTTACAGCTATATAAGGGTTGAATTGGCAAAGCACTGAACCTAGATTTCAGTTACTTTGAGGCAAATTTAGCAACTAGGAAAGGGCTCTTTAACCATTCGCTCCTTCATGTGAAAACTGGAAGGTTTGGCAGAAACATCTCTACTGCTCACTCATCACCAGTTTTCAATGTGTCTTCCCTTTTGAATGGAAGAGCACAACTGAGATGTGGGAGATTAAAAAGCTCTTTGTGTTTTCAGGGATGACAATTGCTTAGATACCAATAAGTGGCACAGAAGATCTTGTTGGGGCATATGAGAGAGAGAGAAAGTAGTGTACCTCACAAGCAGAATAATAAGTATTTGCAGCAGAAGGTGAGCAAAAACCAGCCCCCCATTACTACTGCATACACATTAAGTAAGCAAATAGACCTTAATCTCTGTAAAAACAACTTAAGTACAATTACAATTTCTCAAGTTTATATAACATCTCATGATGAAAGGCTCTGGAACACATACTCTTTGGAAGTGGATGAGAAAGAGAGCTAGGGAATTGTGGATTACAAAATGGAGAACAAATTAACTTAGACTAGCTGCAGACTGATACAGGAAGAGGATGTGGCTAGGACCAACACAAAATGACATGAATTATATCCTACTTAAACTCTTAGAGAGACATACACACTAGAGAATAGAGGTATACTAAGGCTGCTGCATCTAATAGATACTTAGGATAAGAGGCAATGCTAGAAGCCAGTTTAGCATTATGGCATCTCGAAGCTTCTTCCATATAGCCTGAGAAAAATTACCTTCATTTTTCAACCCACCCATTAAGCATGCACAAGTATCAAACTATCAGTATTAGATTAGGATAGCTGCTGCAGTAGCATGAAGAAAATGATTGTTCTTATACAATTTAACAGTGTTGTACATGGAGAGAAACCACTCCCTCTGTTGTATCCAGCAGTCTCCGTAAGGGTGAACTGTTAGGCTGTTGTGCAAATGTTATTATTTTACTGATGGGAACCAGTAATGAGGCAGTTGCCTTTCATTTAATACATTGTATCATGAATGTGGAAGTAAAATGGAGTTTGTCTCATTTGCCCACTCTTGTATAAGTGAAGATTTTTCATTCAGCTCCCACAAATGCCTACAGAATTTTCCAACTCTTTTTCTGGACAAGATATTTGAGAATGAGAAGATGACCAAACAGAGAAGATCCAAATTGTAGAAAGAAGGAAATTATTGTGCTGTCATCACTAGAGTAGGAAGGATATCCTAGTTACAGCCCTAATAGTTTTAAAGTTTTTATATCCTACCAAAATTTATTATAAACAGTAGTTCTTATATCTAAAGTGATATTTAATCTTAGTAACTCTCTCATCCCTTCTGCAATGTTAACCCCTCTGATGTATTTATAGAGAGCAATTCCTGAAGGGGTGCAGGTAAAATGAAAATCTGTTATATCTTTGAAACACATCATTTTAATAAATTTAGGAGTATTTCAGCTTGGTAGCTTCCGAGATTTAGTATCCCTCAAGAGATGAGTCTCTGTTTCTCTTCTTTCAGTTCCTCATAAGACCCATAAATCTTTTGCTTGCACAATGTATCCCTATATAGTACAAAGTCAGATAAACTGAAACCGAAAGAGCAAATCAGTGAAGAGTCTGAAGAACTCCAGGTCCTACATCCAATTATTTCCTTTTCTGGTGATAAACTTTAAGCACTTTTGATGATCAAAATATTTGGAGTTGCAGAGTTTCCCTCAAATTCTTTGTCTTCAAAGAAGATAAAGTAAGCTAGCTTAGTACATTGTATCTAATACCATTATTGTACAATGGTTCTTTAGGTAGGGCAGTTTTACATAAAATCTGTACATTTTCTGCATTTGTCTAATAGACTGCCAGTACATTTTACATCTAAAAAGCGACAGCTCTACATCTCATTAAGCCCTCTTCTTAATCAAACATCTGTAACAATACCATGTTATGTATAGGAATGATCATACAATCTACTTACCTAATGACATTTATGTTATTAAAGCTGCTTTTATGATTTTTTTCTTTCTTTCTTTCTTTCTTTCTTTCTTTCTTTCTTTCTTTCTTTCTTTCTTTGTTTAGCATATTGTTTCTCAGTCTTGCATATTTTTATAAGAACATGAAGGGTTTTTATTGTTTGCCATTTTGAACCTTAGAAAAAAAGAATAGAATCTTTTAAATACTTATATTACATTACCTTTCATTATCACAGTGTAAATGTCAGAAATCCCATCTGTAGACTACGACATCCCATCACTAAATAGATTACTTGTGAAATTTGCATTAAACCAATTATTCCAAACCACACTGATTGTATACTGCTACCCTGTTTCCAAACATTGTTAATCTTGTACAAACTTCTTGCAGCTTATGGCTAAAACAAACACATTTGAACTCAACAATTATGAATCAGAAAAACAGGACACTATTGTGAAATTAAGCTATTAACTAGAGTGAGCATTATTTAAATAAATGAAAAGTTAAATAAAAAAGAGTCTCATCCTTTTCTGACATAATACAGAAGGAAATGGGAGAACAAAAGCAGAAGAGAATGAGGGAGAGGTGGGGAAAGATGGGTTAGAAAACGACGATGACAATTTAGTAAAAACAAAGACAGCAACATGAGAGGAATTAAATTTTTAAACACACACAACAGAATTCCTGTACAGTGCAAGTGGTTTCCTTCCGAGTCATAAATTCACTATATAGAAACAATGCATTGTGGACAGATGCTTTTTATAGTTTTTTCCATCTTAAAATAAGGAACTATTATGATTCTCTCATGCAGATAATAAATTTAACTCTGAAATCTACCTGCTGCAATTTCTACCAAAATATAGTTCTGAGAATGAGCTGTGAGAGAATGAAAAGCAATATTTCCATGGAGGGAGTGCAGCCTGAATTATGTCAGGTGAAACTGACATATGGGAGCAGGAAAGAAAATGCTTGAAAAATATGGAACAGCCTGAGTGGACTTTAACCAAGAAGGAAAAAGAGAGACATAAATGGTTTGCAATTAAAATCTCTGCAATGTCCCATGACATCCCTGCATTTCTTTTGGTGTTATTGTTATTTTCCAAACAGGTATGACACAGTAAATATGCAAGTAAACAACTGAAGGACAGTATGCCCACTATTTTTCCCCAAGGCATGCCTATTATATCTTGTCCTTCATGACCAGAACTCCAAATGATAGCTTCCCCTTGCATCCACCATTTATCCTCTTACCCATCCCCATTCATCACTCCTTACCCCCCAAATAAAACAAAACCAAGAAGAAGAAAAGAACAAAGTGATGAAAATTGTGAAAATAGGTGGGAAGGCAAACCCAGTAACCAGAAATCAGGTTCTACATGCTCACTGCACAGAGTTAAGATCAAATTTGAGTGAATGAGTATCCTCTCCAGATAATTATGTTCATATTCAACTTGTTTACTTGTATATTATATTTTACTTTGTTCTTCATTACATGGAGTCAGATCACAAAATGGTTACTGCAATTTTGTCCTCACAATAACCCTGCAAGGAATTTAGGTTGAAAGTAGCAATGGGAAGTCACTCCTCCAGATTAGCATTTCAATACAAAAATATCAACTTTGTACTTCCTGATAGAGACGTAAACAAAGAGTACATCTTGGCTTATAAATTCTCCCCCTTTTGGGTCTTGCAATGAATTTGGGAATAAGGATGAGGATGGGGATGGGGATGGGGATTGGGTTGGGGCAGACAAAATAAGGCTAACAATTAAAAATGTACATGTTTCTGAAGAAGAGCACAAAAATACTTCAGTTAATGAGCAAAAATAAGAACAAGCATGGGTACTTCAAGAAAACGCATACAACATGTGCACATTAACCAGATACATATAGAAATGCTTTTTTTAAAAAAAAAAATGAGGAAACAATTATGTATAAATTTCCCTGTGAAAAGAAAAGTTGCAAGACTGTTGCAAGTAGGTGCAAGACTGACAGGTTTTTCACATCTCTATTCTGACAACTGACAATTCAGTTGGTCAGTTCTGGCCTGAGGCTTAGGTTGCCAGCCTGAATATAGGACAGGGCCTCTGTGTCTTTAATAGTTTACAGATCTTAGAGGAAGTTGTAGCATAAAGTTCATTAAGCCCAATTGACTGGGAGCCAGAAGAACTCTGGAATGAAGCCAGGGACACTGTCAGGAAAGAATGCAAAGAAGACAACATCTGCAGCCAGAAGGAAAGACAAAACTAACTGGATAACGGACAAAATTCTTCAAGCAATTAAAGATACTTGCTGTGTGCCTTGAAGTCATTTCTGACTTATGGCAACCCTAGCACAGGTTTTGTTGGCAAGATTTGTTCAGAAAGAATTTGCCTTTGCCTTCCTCTGAGGTTGAGAGTGTGTGACTTGCCCAAGGTCACCCCATGGATTTGCATGGCCAAGCAGGGATTCAATCCCTGGTCTCCAGAGTCCTACTCCAACACTCAAACCACTATTCCATGTTGGTGTTCTACTTCAGGACAGACAAACAGAAGTAAAAGGGGACAGAAATAGGGCCTCTATTGCAATTGTTCAGCAACTTGTGTGCAGGAGCAAAAAGAACTGCTATAACAATTGTTGAAGAGAAATAGAAGACGACAACAACAATAACAACAACAAAAACAGAATAAAAGCCCGCTTTCACAAGATCTGAGAAATCAAAGGGAAATTTAAACCAAGAGCGGGAATGGTTTGCCACCAGCTGTGGAACATTCATGATCAAGAAGAAGAGAAAAAGATGATGGAAACAATGAACTAGGGATGGAAATTCCTGAACTTCCCACTTTCCGATAGATGTCAAAGAAAAGGCATCAGTATTTCTTCCTATAGATTCAGAACATCCGGGTTTGTGGGTTTTTTGTTTTTTGTTTTGTTGCAAAGGACAGAAAACTCACTGCAACATTTAAAAACTGTACATTTTAGGCAGTTTTACTCAGAACTATGCAACTTTCTGAAGAACAACTGTGCAATTGTAGGCCTGCCTCTAGCCACTACAGTTTTATTTGGCACATCTTTTTGATAGTTCTGTGTATTGTTTCCCTTTGGCTTTTTATTTCTACCTAGTCATGCAATGTGTTTCCTTGCTGGTCATAGAGCATCCTCACTCTTGATTTAAATTTCCCTTTGATTTTTGATGCTAATAATTCATGATTGGTGCCACCATCTGCTCCTGGTCTTGTATTTGCAGAACAAATAGAGCTTCTCTATCTTTTGCTTCCAATAGGTATATATTGGCCATCGGTGATGTCCATGTGTACACTCACCTCATTAGTTGCTTGAAGAATCTATTTGCAATAAACAGATTCCTAGCCTCAGAAAATTCAATTGCTGTTCTGCTTCCATTTCTCAACCCTAGGATAAAGTTTTCTACAGTATTGATTCTGCTTTGTTTCCTGTTTTTGCATTCCTATTGCAATAAGAAGTCTTGTTTTGGTGTATGATCAATTTCTTCCTGGACTCCTGCATAGAATTTTTCATTCTCTTTTGGCTCTGTAGTGACAGCATAAACTTGGATTATGTTACATTGGTAGGTTTTCCCTGAACTCTTATGGTACGAACTAGATGTTGCAAATATTTAAATAAGTTTAACAGTATGTCTGGTGATTTTGCTCTCTTTCATTAAATGTTTATTTTGTAGAGTTCATAAGCAAGCTCTGTTATATATATATGGAGTGTCCAAGCTGACAATGTGGGCCATCAGATCACCCACTATTTTCTTACTTTTACTTTTTTACATTTAACATTGACCTGCTTGCTTTCTCTCTCTCTCTCTCTCTCTCTCTTTCTTTCTTTCTTTCTTTCTTTTCTTTCTTTCTCTTTTCAGAGCTGTGGAACTTTTCTACTCACAAGCAACGATGTAGTGCTAAATTCTGAAGAGTAGTTGCTTATGATGATAGTTGCTATATTTTGGCCTCCAAAGAGAGTTCAAAGTGAGCAGGCAGCAGCACTGATCTTTACCTGTAAATCAGTTCTAGCAATTTTCATCTCCATCAAGAGATTAGCTTTTGCAAAGCTAATGGTCTTACTTGTTGAATGAAGACCAAATACTTACAATAATTGATATAACAATGAGAGCTCACAACCATATGTTGTTGTTGGAAATATTCAGCTGAGATCTTGCATCAGACACATAGTAATGATATCGTGGCTTGGTTCTGCTTCCCAGTCTGCCCCCTCAAACTGACCTTTAAACCCAGCCAGGCACATGGAGGGACTTTGCAATGCTGGAAAGCAGGACATTGAAGGATGAAGCACCCAACCCCTCCTGCCAGTGGCCATTTCTCAACTACACTGTTATAGTGCTATTATTCTACTTTCAACATCCTGTGGAATTCTGGGGTTTGTAGTTTATTGAAGCCAAAGAGCTCACTGGCTGAGAATTCTAAATGCCTCTCCCTAAATTGCAAACTCCAGGATTCCAGAGGGTGTTGGAAGTGGAATAATAGCACTATAACAGTGTAGTGAGGAAATGGTCAGTGACTGCAGCATGCCAAGGAGTTGTTACAGGACTCAGCATGGCTCTCTGTTTCTTCTCCTCCCAATGCAGTTCTTTAGTGGGGAGAGCTAGATGTGTCATCTTTCAGTGCCTCATTCAGAAGCACCACGTAACTCCATCCTGCAGTGTGGTTGGTTGAATTTTAAAGTGGGTTGCAGAGGTGTTTACGCCCATGTCAATGACACTGCATTCATGAATAGGAAACTGTTACTAGGTCATAAGTGTAATGTACAACATGCTAAATGACTAACAGGATGCCAGCCATTCATTTCCCCATATCCAACTGTACTGAGGATTGCAACAAATCTTGAGGGATACAGAGAAGCTTGAGGAGGATGGCAGGTAACATCTTCGTCCATTTCAGTCAAAAAGTTCTGGTGTTTGACTCCACTACTATAGGGAAGATGAAGAAGACTGAGTCCAATGAAGCTTCTACTGGAATTCCTTCTTGCCAGTAAGTTTCAACAGTGTCCCTGATTTCTTTTATGTCTTTTTTTTATGCTTAAGGAGACCAACACAGCTATCTCTTTGAAGACATTTTAAAAGATGTGTCATATTTTGTGTGCACTTGATTCTTCCAAAGTGCCCCATCAGCTTCACAGATGTGTGGATTCTTAAAGTGAGGTGTTTTTATTCTTGCAACTTATCTCACTAAATGTGGATATGCTACATTTGTTAAGACTGTCAATTCTTCTCTAGGCCAAGAAAACTGGTGGAAATACACACTCATAGTAGTAGTGCAATGGCTGAATTTTGTCTAGAGTGAATCAAATGCTTGAACTTATCAATATAATGAGATGAAACAGATGGAAGGCCTGTTATTGTTCAACTCCTTTTCTAGAAAGACCTACCAGTAAAACAGCCACTGTACATCCTAAATCATCTTTATTTAAATAGCTTTCTGGGAGAACTGACCAGTTTTCATGACTAATTTTCACATTCTCTTTTTTTTAAAACAGTCATGTTGTTCTCATAATAACAGGTATAAATCCGATGTGCAGGTACTGGATACATCACTGGTAGGATTTTTCAGGACTCTGCAGTTAGAGGAAAAGGCATTCATGACCGAAAACCAGAGAACACAGAATATTTTGTAGAGAACATTGAACAAAAAGCAAGCAAGGACTGATAGGCCAAGCAGTGCCATCAATTCCTACCCTTCAACCAGTGCCAAGACCTATTGCCCTCTGAGTTTATCTACTTTAAGTTTCATTCAATAAAGCTGTGGCCTTTAGGTCACTTTCTATATAAATTTCTGCCTGTGTCCTTACTGGTTTCTGTCCACAGGAACATTCTGTTTAACCCGTTGCCTCACAAATTAGCAGTGTTCCAGTTTAATGGCCTAAGATTTAAAGACAGATTGACTGCTCTTAGTCTGAGATACCTGCTTCTCTTTTGAGCCCGCAGCCAAGTTGTCAATGGAACAGACAACTCTGTATATTTAAACCAGCACTTTTATCCACAGGATTATAAATATATTCATGTCAAAGGAAAGAGTCTGCTTTGAAGGAAACATTATATACTTTAGTATAAAATGACCTCAGACTGCCTGTTGTTTTGAGACAAAATACTAGTTAGTCATTTGGAAGCACTGATAACATAGCAATAATGGAGCAGAAGAACCTGTAGCTGACGTGCAGTACACCTAAAAGAATTTAAGATCATATTTATTTATTTAATTTCTACAGTAAAACACACAGCAGAACATTAGGAAATACTATATGGCGGCAGATGGACCACAAAATACACATTTTCCATCATTTGGTGATGTCACAGCCCTACAGCTATAAAAGTAATTAGCAAGTACATTTACCTCACAAAAGGAATGAAAATACCTCTCATTTAGTGATAATTAGAATCTAATCTTCTCATAACTTCATGATTTGAAAAATGAATGAATTGCTTTTAACCAGCAACTATTACATTTCAGAACAAGTTTTTATTTATCTTGATTAGTCCTTTGGTACAGATGCTTCACGTTTGAAAGCAATTATCTTGGTATTTTCACACACCCCTCCACTTTCTTACCGATTTGTTTATTTTAAGTTAAATCATGTACAGCTCTATCAAATCAGATTGCAATAGCAGAGAGAGAGAAAAAAGTGATATTGCAAGGGAAAAGAGAGAAGGTGAAGTAGTGATATTTTACTCAGAAGGGTAAACTGCATTATTTTAGACATATGTACAACTGTAAAAAAACATTCTAAGGCAAGAAAACCTGCTTTGGGGGGAAAGAATTCAACATTCACATTTTACGGCAACCTGGAATATGGAGTTGGAATATGCCAGTTTTGACATGCCATCAGAATGACTCGTCTTGCTCAGATACTGCCGCACATCATGATTCATTAATGTTGCATAATGTGATATGTTGACATAACCAGATGTATTATCAAAATGAGATGTCAAATCTAGAAAACTCAAAGGAAGCAAAGTTTATAGGAAAAGTATCCTCAGATGTGACACTTAGGACATCTGGCTGTGTTATGCTTGAAACAATTGTAAATATACATGTGTGCTTGAATTTTTTTTAGACATGCATTTTCAAATATGTGCATGCTTTTACTACTTCATAATTAATAATTGTTCTTTGCACCTAGTAACAATTAGAAAGGAGTCCATATCACGTGCAGATTGCAAAGGTGTCTGCTACATGAGTGCTACTATATGTGACAGCTGCCATCTTAACTACTACCAGGGAAGAATGGAACCACTAGAGCTGATGAAATGAGACCTTATTTGGTGAAGTATGCAGCCAAAGTTGGTAACTGGGTTGCCCAATCATGTATTAAAATGTTGTAGTGTGCCCTTCCTGATTATAACTGGAAAGCAGATTTTTCTATGCAAAGAGCTGAAAAACCTTAACAATATGAAAGTGAGGATGAGGTAAAATCAAGTTTTTAAAATTCATTTATACAGGTCATGACCTGTGAGACTAATAATGACAGCACACACATACCTTTCAGTTTCCTGTCACGGCGGGAAAACTGCAAGTGTCAGATTCTATTTGTTTTTATGCTTTTTATAATATATGAAAGTATATAAACACAAATTGAAGGGCAGGCCCAATTGTTAGTCCCAAGTAGAGTAGTCCCATTGAATCAATAGAACTTATATAAGTATTGACTTAAGAAGACCTAGTCATTCCATCAGTCTTTGCCAGCTGAGATTAACAAGTGGATGAGCTCAAAATGCTTATACTCAAATCCTGGAAAGCTGTCCTGGAGGACTAGAAGACTCCAGAGCAACAGAAGAGGCAACTGAGAGGCCTGCAGAGGGAAATAGTGGCCAGCGAAGATAATCTCCCCACTCTTTTAATGGAATAGTCAGTCTAGATCTAACCCAATAGGTGAAATGTGTGATCACATTTCCCATATATGGAAGAAGTGTCCCTTAAAGCAGTGGTTCTTAAACACTAGTCTTCTGGAAATTTAGAACTTTAGGTTCCAGAAGCCCCCGCCTAGGATGGCCAGTGGTCAAGAATTATAGGAGTTGCAGTCTCAAACATCCGGAGGACCAAAGTTTGAAGTTCCTTTATTTAAAGAACAGCCTTGCAGGTTCATTCATGGAATCAGGAATGTGTACACACATAAAGAGAGAAAATAATGCTTTTTTTTCTGCCCTAGTCTGGATGCAAATTTCTTCCCACCATACTCCATTTCACAGCTACTGTAAATTATCACAGAAGAATAGGCTTATATTTATGTATCTTCTAAGGCCATTTCCAAACTACACTGTTATAGTGCTATTATTCCACTTGCAACATCCTGTGGAACTCTGGGCTTTGTGGTTTACTGAGGCTCAAAAGCTCTCTGGCTCAGAATTCTAAAGGCCCCTCCCTAAACAGCAAACCTTAGGATTCCATGGGATTTTGAAAGTGGAATAACAGCACTATAACAGTGTAGTTTGGAAATGGCCTAACCTGGCCATTCAGCAGCAGCCTTAACTTACCTGTTGACAGCGAATCCAACAGGAACCCAAGGAAATTTCATGGCAAACATAGGAGTGGAGCCCCCAAATACAAATTGCACATTGAGTTCTTCTCACACACTTTAATTTAGGTTATGACATTTGATATTCTACTACACTTACACCTCTCCACTAGTTGTTTTAGTTATTTACAGAATAATATCATAGTAAAAGAACTAAGCAGCGTGCTGCCCTTTTCACAGTCTGTTGTCTGAGGTAGCCAACATACTCTGCCTAATAGGAGTGAGCTGAAACTCACAGTGCTATCTTTGGTTTCAGTCGCCAACCTTTACATTCTCCCAGGCCTCTTAAAGACCTTTTAAAGCCATATCCATTAATGTTATGCTGCTTTCATTGCTGTTGAAACACTGTGATTTAAGCATTTTACAGTGCTTTCTATCCTATCTCTGTGCATGCTAGATAGAAGTTTGCTAATTAAATTTCTAACTAAATAACTAAATAACTAACTAAATAGTTAACTTCACACATACACAGGGATATAACTACAGAGAGGCAAAATGAGGACATTGCCTCTTCAAATAAGAATACCACCTCCAAATGAAATTTCCCTGTAGTCTCCAAACTTCCAGCACTGTAGAGAGTGAGGCATTAAAGATCATTCACACCCAGAAGTCAAATATTGATGTATTTTCACTTGAAGGCAAGTCTCCTGATTTCACTGAGATTGATTCTCAAATTTACTTAAGGCTGAAGAGAGCCATCATGGTGTAGTGGCTTGATCATTGGAGACCAGGGTTCTAGTCCCCGCTTGGTCATGGAAACCCACTGGGTGACCTTGGGTATGTCACACACTCTCGGCCCAGGAAACCGCATAATAGGTTCACCTTAGGGTCACCATAAGTCAAAAAAAATTTAAAGGCCCAACAGGCACACAACAACAATAAGACTGGAATTTGAGTCATGGCTACATTTGAAGAAAAAAAAAGTAAATGCGAATTTAATACATATTAATTACCAGAAGTTAAAGAACTGACAGAGATAGGCAATACAGAATTAGAAATGTAGAAATAAAATATTTTTATGCAGACATTTATAGAAGCATATCATTAAGACCCTTCAACAATTCATGCTACATCTAGAAGCTTTGGAACCATTTGCCCAATATTAATGAGGTAAAATCCTTTACTAATATGTGTCTGGTTAATTCAAATCCTACCTGAATGTCACCACATGATAATAATGATGACAACATCTAGGCCAATAATACAAAATCAATAGCAAGCACTAAAGTGCTATCTGCTGCAAATCTAGAATGTCATTAGATTATTAATTAAATTGACACCTGCCAAACTAAAGCCAACCAATCTTTGCTTTACAGGGAATATTAAAGTCATATCTTCTTGCCTTGTAAAATGCTTTGTAGAAGTAAATGTATGGTGATATTAGCAGAAAAGCCTCCAATGATTTTTAATTTAAAGCTAGAAGCCTGAGATATTTAAAGAACAGGAGAAATCTGACTGTATAAATTCCATAAATACAGACTTTGCAAATGGTCTTTTAACTCTTATTGATCATGACCTACACATTCAAAGTCTAATTATACTAAAAACTGCCCTGTGTCTCTAGTGTACTGAAAAATCATTACCTGAAATTAATCAGTACTCAAAATACACCGTTCTTAATTACAGTTATGTTTGATTAGGGGAGGGAAATGTTCTCCTTTGCTTTGTCTTTCTGTAGGAGACACTATAATAAAGCGCCTGTGCCTCCTCTTTCCTCCTCCATTTTCTACTGCTATCTATTTCCTCAGCTGTGTTTGGTCTTCCAGCAGTTTTACAACATCTCATGCTGCCTGCCCAAGGAAAGACAAAGAGCGCTATGGTCCATGTTTTATAAAACCAGAAGTAGACTTCTTCAGTCATTTCTGGGTGATCCTTCCCCATTTTATTTTATTTTATTTTATTTTATTTTATTTTATTTTATTTATTTTATTTTTTTATTTTTATTTTTATTTTTATTTTTATTTTTATTTTTATTTTTTATTTTTATTTTTTATTTATTTTATTTTATTTTACTTTAGTTTTGCCAGCTGCCTCAAGGGTTCTCAGTGCAGAAAATTGGTCACTAGATCTTCCAAAGTTTCTCACAAAGTTTCTAATGGAATTCAACACCAGCAATCCCAGTCTCTTCTGAAACAGGGGTGTTACTCAGAAGTTTTAGACACAGAGTTTTCAAATAGAAACAAAAGATTTGAGAGTACTTTTGTTTGTACTTTTCTTAGTTCTTTCCAAAGCTTAGAATATGAATACAAAAGTCTACTTCTTTTAGTTTTAATTAGAATGCCCCCAAACCTAATTAAGTTTACATCATCATTAGTGGCAAAATTCATTGAATAATTAATAAGTTGTTCATCATGTTAATTTTAAAAAAATCAAAAATTTTGGACTGCAACTTCAAGAAGTGTACTAAGTTGCATATTCAACACTATTATGGTGATTTATTGTTATTTATTGATATAGTGCCAACTGAAGTATAATAGCGAGAATGCAGTCCAACAACACTTGGGGGACTTCAAGATTCCCAAAACTGTTCTAAAGGTAGATGTCATATGTTACAGTGGTTGGCACTGTTGCATGGGATCAAGTAACTATCAAAGGAGGGGGTGTTCAGTCTGTATAGTATCTAGCAGGACCTTGTGGGTGGGTGAGTTGTACTGGTGCCTTGAACTGGAACCCAACTGAGATTCTCCCATTGTGGCATGAGAGGTTCCAAGAGCCAGGAAGTACTGTGAATTGTTCATGAAAAGAGATCCTATATGTCTTTTTGTGTGAGCTAGGAGAATGTACAACTATATTATAAACAGAGGCTGTATAAGCATTGGTTCTCAGTAGGATCTATGATCTTAATGTCATTGGAACCTTTGTTATTATTATTTATATGTACGTTCATTTGCAAGGCCATATTCTGCATGCATCTGCAATGTATATGTGTGTGTGTGTTTGTGTGTGTATAAAATATACATATATTAAAATGCATTTTAAGTACCTGTTAATGTACTTTCTCACAAAACGTACATTTCTAAATATATTTTATTCCAGAAAGCATTTTTAAAAGACTATTTTTGAGCCAAATCTTAAATTATGTAAAAAATGTGACAGATAAAACATTATTATTATTATTAGTAGTAGTAGTAGTAATAGTAGTAGTATAGCTGTTGCTACTGCTACTGCTACTGCTACTTTACAATCGATTTAATTTCAGGATCATGAGATCTCTAGATGTCATACAAGTAAAATCAATATTACCAGATTGAAACAATTTAAAACTGTAAAAATAATTTCAATAGATTAACAACATAATAAGTTGATAAGTCAAAATTAGATCCAGAAGGTTAATATTTGCACAGTGATCCATGAGATGGAGTCAGTCTGTAACAGAATTTCAAGGACTGAATTGTTCTAACAACCCTAGTGATACCCACACCCAAATACTCAGATAACTACTTGAAATTTTCACATAGATTTTGCAAACCATGAGAGAATGGATAGAACTTTGTGGTATTCACATAGTACCTGCCTGTATTTTTGACGTTTGGTATTCAAATGCCAACAGCCAAGAGGCAGATAGTGTTTCTACTAGCACTTTTAGTTCCAGAACTACTTTCTGAGTCCTTTCCCTTTGGAGCAGTTGGGCCAATCACAGAACAGAACCTCTTAATCCCAATAAGACAACCAAAAACAATATGATAGTTGATAGTATCAAAGCTTCTTAGATGTCTGGAAGAATCAACAAGGTTACACTAATAGGGCAACTATCTCATTGGAAGTCATCCATCAGGGCAATCAAAGTAGCTACAGTCCTGAAATCAGGTTTGAAATCAAATTATAACAAAACCCCAAATAATTAGTTTATTCCAGGAAGAACTGGGAAAGTTTTACCATTCAGGAACTCAAATTAAAAAAGATTTGAAACAGATTGATAATTAGTATCTTTAGTGGTGCCATGATTTTTTAAAAGGAGAGTAAGAGTTTCTTCAAAAACACAAGAACTTCACTTTCTTTCAAGGCAATGATGGCCAGACTTAGATTTCCAAGCACAGCCTCATTAATAGTGAAGTACAATGGGCGAAGATAAAGAGTACATGGGAGGTAGTCTCTAAAAGGGTCTCGTCCCTGTCTTCATTTACACAAAGGAAATGCAAACACGACGGATTCTCAGTAGGTGCCAGAATTAATTCTGACCTAACATCTAAATCAGCATATAAAATGATAAGCAAATTGGTCACAACAAGTCTCTGTGGTATCTACAATATTCGATTGGCCATAATGTAATAGGACTCTCATCAACCAAATAAACTCTGTTGGAGCTTTATTTATATGTGCCTTCTACACTGTGAATAAAATATGCTTTCACAAAATTCATTAGGAAATCAGCAGGCTACACAGTCTTTTGCTAATGGGCTAAGAAAAAATTGACAGGAAATTTCAGACCTTGAGTGATATACGTTTAATGGCACATCAGTCTAACGGCTAGCCAAGGAAGGTACATCACATACAGCATACCCTTCTGCATGTGTGCTCTGAAGTCAGTTCTACAGAGCTCAATAGGGCTCACTCCCAGATAAATGAGTACAGGATTCAAGCTTTAAATTGGCATTTAAATCTATATTTTGCATTCGGTCATTTGGAAATTTGGCAGCTGAGATTATTGTAGTGGAGTGTAAGTGTTTAAAGGACTTTTGACATTTGAAAGTGCAAATCCAATTTTCTTTCCAGATTTGACAATGCACTATCATCAGCATGGCCAAATTGTTCCCAGATCCCTCCTCTTTCTTTGATTATGCTTTACTCCTGTAAAGCCTCATTGAAGTATTACATAATCTATTATATACTTCAGAAGTGAGGGAAAACACCATCTTTATCTCATTATTGATCTAAAAAGCGATCTTCTGACCATTGCAGACAATCTGTTTTCCCAGGCTTTAAATACTAATTTGAACAGCACAAGTACCTTGCTCAGAAGTCCACTTCTAACAAGTATAGTCCATTTTAATTTACAATCGACTGATGAGAACAAAACTGCACATTGGCTTTTCTGTGATTCTGGAGTATTACTGATACCTTGATGCCTAACATAAAACCAAAGTTGTTTAGATCTCCATGTAACACTTTGCACTGGAGGTTAGCAGTCTTATTGAAAGACATCCAACTTCATGGTGGGGGATGGGGATGGTTCCTACACATAATATAATCACAGCGGGGGGGGGGGAATAAACACAGTCCTTTCCTGATACTGTAGGCTAAAAATGTTTTTGTGGGTGTTGGATTGTATTCTGAAAATATGACACCCACCCTCACATATGCTGTAACACACACCTCCACTTGGTTCTACCACATGAACCTTTTAGTTTCCTATCTTTGGGAACAAACTGTAAGTTTCAGAAATGATCTTCTTTTCCTTTCTTGAATTATGTATAAGTAATTGTGCATAACGATTACCGATTCCGTTTTGAAAATGGACACAAATATGCTATAGTCAATGTGAACATGGTATAAAAATGCATACATCAGTAAAAGTACATACTTAAATCCACATATATGTCCATGCAGAAGAAAAAGTCTTGAAAATGGAACTTGGATGTATAGGTGTAAACTTATGTGGCTCTGCAAAGCTAAAGCCTCCCTGCTAGATTTCCCTGATGGGCTCACCCCTCCCAATAACTTGGCCTTGAGTGAGGTTTGTGCTTCCATATTGGCTGTATCCCTAGGCTGGTGTAACTCAGCTCCTCACTTGCTTTGCCCCTTCTCCACCCTCACTCTTTTTCTTCTTCTGATGGTTCAAGACCAATTGTCCCACCTGATTCCTGTGTTATCCTGTTTTCTGGGGGTCCTGGGAGGGACTCTAAAATATGCTCTTAAAATATGGTGGGGAAATTAGCTAGAGCACAAGTTAGCAAAGCGAGAGGCAGGGCAATGCAGTGGAATCTTTAAACCCAATGTCTATGGGATCAGGCCAAGCCAAGAAGCACACCAAATATGAAATAATAACTGTGATTTTATTAAATACAAACAGACAGTGTATGCAACACATTCACACAAGTAACTATAGAAAATAAAGGTGGTAGTGGTATAGAGGAATTTTGAGAGGGATTGTTGAATTGGGTGATATTATACCTGTCCGAAGCCCGGGGTAGATCACTGCAGAGGTCCGTAGGTGTGCAGTCTTGGAATGAGACTGAGGGGAAAGCTCGCCGGATAAAGCAGCAGCAAGGCTGGATGGAAGTTCAGAGCGATCTGAGAGAGGTCTCGGAATCGGGGTTGTTTAAAGGGAAAATATGACCGTAGGCTAGTCTGTACTTGGGGAAGAACAATGAGGTTTGGGCGCGAGACAATGTCTCCGAAAGGTCAAAATTTAGCATGATTGAGTTAGTTCCAAATCGACAATGGAATGGCCAGTATGCGGATGCAGAGTACTTGACAGTTAAGCGTCTCACTTGTCAAGTTGTCTGTTCAGGGCAGGGAATTCTTTGTAGTAGTGTGCATCCTTAATGAGATGTTTTTCTGGGAGGTCTCCTAAAGTGGCGATCTGGCTGAGTCTGGCCTGCCTGGGTGGAGAATGGAATGTTCAGCAATCAATGGCCCTGTCTAGTTCTGTGCTTGTCCAGGGGCCTCACAAACACTTGGCTGAGGGTGGCAAAATGGGGCCGACCTATGGTATCAAAATGATATCTAATACCTTCCAAAGTCAGGCTAGCAAATGGTGATAACACCTGTGCCATCTAATCTGGGAGATCAGATGCCATAAAGGTGTTATTCCAATTGAAGACCAGTTTAGCAGACACAAGACATTTCTGCCTATTCCTATTGTCCTACAACTGCCATATCTTTGAGTTAAGATTGCATTATAACAATGTAATTCCAACTCAATAATGTGCCAACTGTAGTAGAGTAGTAATAAGCAGAAGCTTCCAGAGCTGCCTTCTGCCAGAACATAACCTCCTCAGCTCTAGGGACACAGTCACTATGTAAGCACAAAGCAAGATCAGGACCAGCACAGTCCTAAACCATTCCTGAGATTGCTCGTTAGAAAGAGGTTTTGCTTTAACACAGCTCCAGATAGCCCACTATCAGTCTAACTGGCTCCTACCCATTTTGTTGAGGTAGAATTATGCTCTAAGCTATTTTGTGAGGGTTGTAACCTTTTTGTATAATGTTTTTGTATAAATTCTAAGAGCACCAGCATGGTATAGTGGTTTGAGCGCTGGAGACCAAGGTTTGATTTCCCACTCAGCCATGGAAACTGGGTGACCTTGGATGCATCACACAATCTCAGTCCCAGAAGAACTCCTGATAGGTTTGTCTTAGGGTCACCATAATTCAGAAACAACTTGAAGGCATACAACAACAACAACAACAACAACAACAACAACAACAACAACAACTTCTTACTACACAGAGACAGAGGTAGGATTATGCTGACAAACAGGAATAAATACCCCAGTCATGGAAATTATAATATGACAAAAGAGAGACATGGGGCAGTCCTGTTCTGTACATGCTATTGTTTTAACTGAATCCATCATGTGAGTCCATCAATATCTGGCACTGACTTCTGGGGGAGCAGTAACTGAGCACCCCTCCAAGAATCTGGGGAAGGTGGAAGGGGTTTGATCCACACTGAAGCCTATACCTATGCAGCTCAAGCTTATTTGTAAGACTTTATGCAAGGTAATTTCATGCAGGCATGGGGAGATGAGAAATTGAAAGATACAGATGAACTTTGATCACAGAGCACTTTGGATAAATCTGTAAAAAAAAAACAGTCTCTTTTAATGTGAATTTCTTTTCTTTCCTTAGCTAAGGGACTGATGATCTAATCCTGCACAAATTTAATTTTGTCAGTGGGATTTACTCCCATGTACATGTGCATAGGGTTGCAGCCTAAACTGTGAAACATGCTGTCCCTGGTTCAAAATCTCACATCTGCTCCTGTTTTTCATCCTCAGGTCTCTGTCTTATAAGTCACAAATAATGATTAATACTGTACTGCTTTTAATGTTTATTATAAGTGTATCAATGTAAAGCACTCTAAAATCTGAACTGAATACTGCTTGCTTATTTATTTATTGCACCATTAATTTAAAATTCCTTTATATTACCTTTATGTCACCAATAATCTGTGTTAATGTTTCCAGTTTACTTTATATAGAGAGAGAGAGAGAAAGAGAGAGAAAAATAACTATACAAAAGATATTGAAGGCATGGTTTGCAGAACCCAAAGCACTGATGTCCACTTCATTTTGCTTTGTTCAAGTGCCATCCAATGCGTGTCTACTCAGATGTAAATCCCACTGAGTTCAATGGGACTTACTCCCAACTTGCAACTTGCAGCCTTAGAATATTTAACTGAACAAAAGGGCTTTTTTCCTGCATTACATAGCTGAAGAGAATAGTGGTTTATGGAGAGGAAATATCAGGAATTTATTTATTTATTTATTTATTTTTAAAAAATCTTCTCTGCGTGGATGTGTGGGATTGCATGTGTTAAGTAAGTACGAACCGAGAGAGAGAGAGGGAGATCGGGATTATTTGCTTTTCTTTGGAATAATTGTTAGGACAATGATGCCAGATTCTTTTTCTGTGTGATGAAAGCCAGAAAGCTTGATCTACAATTGTTTTGATATAAACTTATGTGAGCATTGGTTGAAATAGCTGTTCTTTAAAGACTGGCTTTCAGACGCAGTTTGATCATTTCTATACGCTTAATTCCATTGTGCTTCAACTTTCTCATTTAAATATCTCTTCCCATCAATCATTAGTGCTTTCCTTCCTGGGTCATTGAGAGCATAATACTTCATTGTGTCAGCTGAAGGTGTGCTGACCTACTTTTCCTGGTTAATTTCAAGGGTAGGATCAGATGTTCCATTGCTTTTAGTAATTGATCTGACGATACATCTTTTACTGAAGCACCCATGACATGGTCTGGGGGCATTCTAGGCATCACTGGCTTCAAGGTCATTATTGAAATGAAAAATTCTCAAATCAATTAGGTAACATGACTGCAGAGGCTGCTCTCAGAGATGGGTCTCTCCGTTTAACCAAATAAAACAAGCAGGATGCTTTTGAACTGTGGCGGGGAGGGGGGGAATGACCCATTGCACCAAGTTGCGCTTTACTTCTTGAAGTGTAAGCAATCAGCCCCATTGGGCTGAGATTGAGAACGGCTTGTGCATCACCAATCAAGATGTATATATGTATACACGCACACACGCGAAGCATTATTAGAACTAATGCACCGTTAAAAGATTATTTCAGCAAAACCTATCTGGAGCCTTCTGTGATGCAAAATTAAAAGGCTTCAGATCACAGCACTGTAGGAGACAGGCCTGTTTGTCACAAAGAATAGCTTGCTGAAGCAGAGCAATCCCAAATGAGGAATGGGGAACTCTGATGAAGATCAGAAAAATGCAAAGCTCGATTGGCCTTAAGACAGCAGGATAAAACTGAGGGAAGGGTGTAAAATCCTCTCTTTTTTCTCTCTTCTTCTTTCCTTTCCCTTTTCTTTCCTCAAACTATTTCCCTCTCATTGATGCCAGCACAGAGTAGAATAAACAACACCAGTTGGTGTAGTTCTCCCTTCACCTTCCCACAATGCTAGGGGTTTGTTGGGGACACAGAAGAGCTGCAAGGCTTCCAGGTTTTGCAAAATCACAGTTCTTCTTCAAAACTCTCTGGTTGCTTCTAGGGACCCATGTTTTATTTTTCTCCCCTCTGATATCATAATAGCCAAATGTCAGAAGAACAAAGGATCGTGAAGGAAGCTCATGAGTGTCAGTTTGTCTTTTTGACAGAAAGCTTTTAGTAAGAGAGTAAGAAAGGACACCCCTCTCATGACCTATACAACTTCAGCCTAAAAGACAAATAGGTGGGTGGGAGAATGGAGGGTAGACTTGCCATGCAAAATAATATTGAACTTCTTATATCCCCCCGTTTCACACATTGATAACTGGAGCTTGAATATCCTCTTTGAACTAGAAATATAACTCATAAGATCATAGAATCAAAAATTATAGAATCACATAATGGGAAAAGACCGAAACAACCATCAAGTCCAACCTCTTGCCAGGAACACACACTCAAAGCACCCTCAACACATGGCTATCCAGCCTTTATTTAAAAACCTCCAAAGAAGGTGACTCCACCACACTCCAAGGCAGCATATTCCACTGTCGAATGGCTCTTACTGCAAATATCAAAATTCTTCACAAATTTTCTCTTTGTAGGAAACAACAGGTAATTTTATCCGTTTCTTCTAGCTAAGAAAAAAGATTTGGAAACTTTTCAGTTTTGCAGAGCTCAAGACTTATTCTGTGCAAAATAAAATAAACATTGTTGTTTTGGACAGAAAACAGTATTTTCTGCATAGAAATAGGCCACAGATTTTGTGGTCAGGAGAACAGGTATCAAGGTCCAAACTAGTTCAGGGAAAGGAGAAGGAAAGGTAGTGGTTTGGCATGGTGGCCCTATATTTCCTCTCTCATTCATCCCCTTTCTGGGGTGTGTGTGTGGGGGGCATCAAGACAGAACTTGTGGTCCTGAGAAAATGGGCTGCAAGCCATTCTTAGCTGGCTGGGCAGCAGCTGGTAGAGAAAAAGGAGGAGGACTGGGGCAGGTTTTTAAAGGCTGCGTCACCTGATTGGACCTGCCAAGAGAGAATGTTGCACCTGAAAAGAAGCACCTGAGGTGGAGAGAAGGGGTTGGAGAAATTTTCAAATAATACAGTCCATGAAAGTGAAACCCACAAATGTGGAGGGTCAACTGTACTCCTACTGACTATTTTAACATTCATCAAGGAAGATTTTTTTAAAAAATAACACTAAGTGCATTGATCTGAGATATTCTCTGACCCCAAAGAGAATTCCAATGTACTCAGGGTATAAAAGGTGCCAGTCCCACAAAAGTTTTTTTAGGGTGCAAAATCAAGCTGTTCCAGTACCCAATGATGCAGAGCCAGGAACCACATCTTCGTTGCTAATTTTGGTCTGATATTTTTTTTTTTAAAAAAAAACTATACATAGTAGGTTGCTGATACTGGTTGATTATAATTTTTATGGTGACATCATCATAAAATGTTTACCTTGTAGGTCTAGTGCTACGTAAGTTCTAGAACAAAACTTCATTTTGTATCTGGACTAAAATGTTGCAATTTACCTGAATAAAAGTTAAGATTCTTAGAGGCTTAATTATATCTGAAAATGGTAGCCATTCCAGGAAACTGATCAAGATAATGATTTATAAGTAAATAATCAGGAACCCCTCTTCACAGGGAACAGCCCTTTAGTGTAGCTAAGATTTTCTGCAACTGTTATTTTGCTCTGGGTTTCAGGAAAAACATTGTTTTTGCCAAAAAACAAATAAACAAATGAAACTTTGTTAAATTTTCAGAAGAAAATACACATGCAAAACTCTCTTCATCTTTCTCAGCAGACAAAAGCATTTGAAAATTTTTGTTCTACTGGGTAAGAATGAAATAACCAAAGATTTGTATCCCTACTCACTGACATCAGAAGTCTCATTTCAGAGATCTCTTTAGCCTAAGACTTCTCAAACTTTGAGTTCATTCTGTGTGTGACTCAATGCATCCTAGTGACATCAGCAAATGTGTACGTGTGTGTGTCTATGTGTGCGTGTCTAATTTCATACCAATTATTTAATATCTATATTTGCATTTCCTCTTTTGAAGTCCCTTTCTCTTCTGAAATAATGCATTAAGTGTGGAAACAATGTAACACCTCAGTAGGTTTGGGAAATGCTGGTTAAATCAATTATAATGCATTTCAGCATTGCTTATAATTCCACACTGAATAATTCATGCAGAATATCAGCATCTAACACAACTCAGTATAGGATGACTATGTTCTTCTGAATTCATTCAGATGTTGCCTTGGCTTGGCAACTTTGACAATGCTAGTGCCTGTAAGAACCCTGTGGGTGATGATATTGGCAACAGTAGTGCTGAGTTTTTCTTGTCCTCTTATTATTTACTAGGGAAAGGAGGTTTCACCTTTTCCTCATACATCAACACCTTCCTGGGACATCCCAAGTATTTCACTTAAATCCAGACAGCTTCCAAATGCGATGAATACGTTTTAGTAATAAACTGTAATTCCAATCACCCCCATAGTAGTCTCTGATTTCCTCAGGCATTAGGATCTCTAGTCTCTTTGAACAACTATATGCAACTATTGCCTAGTTCAGAGTGTAATTTTAGAGTTGAAAATACAATTTGAAGTTCAACCTTATGGATATGATTTATGCCTGCAGGTGCCTTTCAGAAAATATACTGTGGCTGTGTATATTTTGTCATTCAGGAACAAATGTCCAGATTATGTGCATGACTTACACAAAAACTAGGTTTACTTGTTTGGGTTGTATACACCAGTGTCAACAAAAGAGACACTACTGGAACATTGAATTTCTACTCCCCGTCCACATGCAGGTGTTCATATTTGCTCTGGAAGATAGGAAACCAGAGCAGCACAAATTTGGGAGGTGTGGAGGGGCTTTAATGGAGAAAGGGGTAAAAGACTATTGTTCAAGCAGAAGTCCATCCATGTAACATTAGCCCAATGATTTTTATTTCATTTTATTGATATCTTTTCTTTCGTTTATTGGGCTGGGGAGGAAGCATAATCACAGTGTTTCACAATTACCTCTTCTTTGTTGTTGTAAATTGTCCTGAAATTTTTTTTTTTTTTTTTGACATTGTAAATATTCTGGACATTGTAATATTATTGTATTTTTAGTGAGTATTTTTTTACAAATTAATATTATTGCATTTTAATAAGTTTTTTTATAATGTAGGTGCAACACTGGTCAGATAGATTATGTTTCCAGCTTTATAATACAAACAGAATTATTTGTTTCAATTATTGACACATAGGTTATAGACAGCTTGTAACAAATGCCCTCTGATCTTGCTGCCCATAAAATATGATACCCAGACATTTGCCTGGCTCCCCAGCATATACAGTAAAATGCCAACACATCCATTTTCAGAGCCAAAGTATAGGCCTATTCAGGTGTTCAAAATGTATGTTTACCCAGTATCCAAGGACCACATTAGTCTGCTTCAAATGTAAAACATCAATTGTTGTGGATTACAGTACAGGAGATGAGATGGCCTTAACATGCCTTCCTTCTTGAGTGTGTACACATTTTTAACACCTGAATAGGGCTTATTACTCTTCAGAAATGCTGGACAATTATGATATAGTTGTGTAATACATCCAGGCATAGTTCCAGCCAATTGCAGTATTCCCAGAAATGGAAAATTAATGCTCAGCCTTGTTTCTTGCTTTTTCTTTTCTTTGGCCTCTTTAATTCTGCAGAATGATGGCTGTTTTGAATCCAGTTTGGTTTGTTATGGACATTGGGATGTCCATTCATTTTTAAACAAACACAAATTAAGCCTACTTGTAAAAAGAAGAGATGTGTTGTGAAGGATTATCTCCAATAAAAAGGAACCAAGAAATGAGGGGGAATGGGGGATCAGCTAAAACTTTTGCATTATTGACTTACTTTAATAGAAGGTAAAATAATATTCATTGATAGCAATTCTTAAAAGCCGTTGTCTGGATTAACAGTGTAGTGTTGTCTTTATTGCAAGCAGGACCAATTACATTGTGGCTGAGTTTCATGAAGCTGATAGAGAAAGATATAAACTGGCTTCATATTAGGAATTAATGTCCCTTTTCAGAAGAAACACAGCTGTTCGATGCACATGCTGGTTTCTGTATACCTATTCCACTGCTGTTTTAACACTGAAAACATTGAGACTTTGTGTGTGCTCCTTTCAATTTTTCTCCATGTGGAACTTCCGCATGTTTCTTTTATTTTCTTTTAAAATATATGAAGACATTTTTGAAGATATGATTCAATAAAATGTGTATCCAGTCTTCGATGCCCTAGATGCTCAAACAAGGCTGCAAAAGCTGTAGAAGTGGGACATATTTTCTATTAAATTGGGCAGAGTGAATGCTCATAAGTTTTTGTATTGATTTTTTGTGCACAGCCGGTAGTGGCAGATAGAGCCTGTATTAGCAGTTACCACTGAAGGCACATCCACTTGCTACATACAACAGGGCATGTAAAGAAATTTCAGAAAGCAGCATTTTGAGAACAGGAACCAGGGTATCCCTTTGCCCACAGTCTACTGGGTAATCATATTTTTCATAGAAAGGTCTTGAATATACATCATCTTGTTAATGATAAAGATAGAGATGAGCTCTAGTGTATCCACATACACTGCATTCTTTTTCATAGGTTTAAGTACAGCCATCCACCACTGAAAAGAAAATGATCATAACTGGGCTTACTATTATCTCTAAAGTGAACGAGAAAAATACAAAGAACATAAAGTCTTACACTGACACAGGTGGACCACCATGGAGATTTTTTTTTTTTTAAAGAATGGTATGATTGATAAAAGAAGAAACACATGAGGAGAAACCTGAGAATCTCATCTAGACACTTGTTATCTGAAAAAAAAAATTTTCTAGCCTGCCTGTATCTAGATAGCCCCCCCAAATATTCCAGTTTTATTCTGATAGCGCAAATGTGTGTTTTGCTGGAACTTCCAATCTACACTAACTTATTAAGGAGGTACAAATTTCAAAAACAGGACTGCATGCATACATTCATACATTCATTCTTAACCATGCATCATTTGTGAATGTTTATGTTTTAATTATGTATTTAAGCTTTTTAAAAAAATTTATCTGATTGTTTAATTTGTGTTTCAACTTTTATATATTACTAGCATATTTACCTGGCATTGCCCAAGATTTTATTTTCTCATAGGTATTTCTCATAGGAATTACCTTACCTTACCTTAGGAATTAGATGTGGTTGAAATACACAACTTTGAGCTCCTGTGTCTCTAATTCCCCAAACTGCATTGTCCAGTACCTGTAACTTTTCCCTATCTGTATTCAGAGTTGTTAACATACAGAGGTTTGGTTTCTGAGGGAATACACTGGTCTCCTTCTTGCTTCTAGGCTTGATCTCCACAGCAACCAGCCAGGCCCAAAAGCTCTCTGGCTGAGTATTCTAAAGGCCCCCCCCTAAACTGCCAATGCCAGGATTCCATAGAATCTTCACAGGCATCCAATCATATGAGGTCTTCTCGCCTCACACAGCCAGTCATATGAGGTCTTTGCCTGCCTGACACAGATAAACTCACAGACTTTGACTTTTATATATTATATGATTCTTAACTAGGTTTTTTTTTTCAAATTACTGTGAACCACTTTGAGTCCTTACCAGAAAAAAAAGTAGCATGTAAATAAAGATGATGATGATGATGATGATGATGATGATAATAAACATCCAGTCTGTAGCTACAAGATTATGTGTAGTGTGAGTGTCTGTATATATGTGTGCATATATACATACAGTTGGATCTCTACATTTGCGTTTCACTTTTGCTGATTTGGTTATTCGCTGATTTTTTGCTGCTGCCTATACTGCTGCCATTTTTAATAAAACCTGCAAGCCTCATGAAACTGAATGACTGCAAACCTATTAAAAAATGACATAGGGCAGCAGTGGAAGCAAGCCCCGCCAATTGCCCATTTCTGCCTGCAAAAGAAACCCAATGCCCTGGAGGCATCCACATGCTGAATACGCAGATCATACTTTTTAGTATGTTAAAAATGGTTTGGAAAAGCCTAGAGTTATTCATGGTTTTTCCACTTTTGTGGGGTCATGCCCTCCCTAACCCCAGTGAATGTGTAGGGATGATTCACACACCTACTTATCTACCTAGAAATATTTCCCATTGACTCAGTGTGGTGAGCACTAATTGCCCTTACATACTGGGATCTGATGTACGGTCAAATGAGAAATGGAAGGGCTGGAAAAAAAATACATGTACCATGTGTAGCATGGAAGAAAAGAGCCTCCTGTATCCATGGAAGCTCCCCACCTCACTGTGAATGCCAACATTTGTCATAACTCACCCTCTGTAGCTGGAAGATTCAGACACAGAGTTGGAATGCTAGGAATGTCAGGAATTTACAACTCCTGATGGTGAGGGTTATTCTGAGTCAGAAGTGCTGGGGGCTGAGGCATAGGGGGACCATACTCCCCAGCAGGAAGTTGAAGATGTAGTGCAGCCATTTGCTGAGCATAGGAACAATTAGGAGAAGCTATGTCAACCCCAGACACACTGACTGATTAAGAACCTGGTGCCTTGAGGCACCTGGCTATAGACCTCTCAGCAGTTCACTGTCAAGCTTTGTTTCTCACAGCCATGGTGACCTGGAGTATAGTCTTGGTGACTGACAGTACTCTTTGACATTTTGTGTTCTTTGTACATTAGATTGGCTTCTATTCTATTTATCACTCTGTTTTACTCCTTGCTGGATTTGTTTATTTGGACTACTGACTTGCTGTGTGACTTCTGGACTGGCTGATAACCACCCGTTTGCTTCTTTTTTCATCCTGCTGGACAACCTGTGACTGACCTGAACTGGCTTAACTACCCAATAGCTCTTGCATCCGAACAACTTGCTTCCTAGGACACTTGGTGACTGGAGCATACAACAGCACTTGATTTGCAGAGCATAGAGGAGGCTCTTTTTTTTCTGGCCATCACTCCACATGTATAGAAAATGATGGATATGATAAAGGAAGGGCAGCTAAAACACTGCCATTCTCCACACCTTTACCTTGTTTATGCTTCAGAATGCCACTGTTACAGCAAAGTGGCATTGGTACAGGTACTTTCCGCTCATAATATGAAGGAGGTACCTTTAAAGAGACCTGACAGATATTCACACTACACAGTTATAGCACTATGATTCCACTTTAACTGCTGTGGCACCCTCCTCTGGAGTCTGGGATCTGTAGTTTGGTGAGGCATTAGAGCTCTCTGAATGAGAATTCTAAATGTCCCTTCCTAAACTGGAAATCCTAGGATTTCATAGATTGGAACCATAGCAGTTAAAGTGGAATCATTGTGGTATAATTGTGAAGTGAAAGAATAAAAAAAAAAGCCCCTGCAGAAGTCATGTCACTCATTTTCTTACAGCAATATAGCTGTGGCAACACTATACAATGGGTCAACAAGCAGGCTGGTTGACTGACTGCAGCACTTGTGGAGATAAAGTCATAGGCCCTTTCCGCAACTTACCTTTTTTCGGCACTGGGATGTGGGGATCGTGCAAGCAGCCTCTTGCGAGAGGCTCTCGTGTCCCCGCTGCTTCGCCTCTGCAGTCGCTGCCTGCTAGCTAGCAGGCAGCATGAAGGCTTCTCCTCTTCCTTCCACAGCACAGTCTGGGATTTTCCCAGGCTGCGCTGGGGCAGGAAGTGTGAGCGCTGCAGCTTCGGAGGCTCCGCATGCATGGTAAGTGCACACAGGGCCCTGCAGCGATGCACAATCACGCACTATTTTTGGCTAGAAGCCGGAAATGAAATAGTGCGTAATTGGCACCTGCCGGTCCTGGCAGCATCATGCAATTGCAAGGACGTATGTGGACAGCTCCTTGCAATTACGTGATGCTTCAGAGGCCCTTTCACATGGTGAATGCTGCACAAAAAGGGCCATAGAGTTGCTGCCTTCCTCCACTACTACCTGAGCCATATGTTTTAAAGCATGGCTTTCAAGGGAACTGGCCTTGTATTCCTCCCTCCAGTGAAATACGCTCCCAAAAGAGGTGAGTCTATCTCAAAGTATTTTTTTTTTTGCCATAATACATTAAATACCTTGATGTATTTTTACGTCTATTACAATAGTATGTTTTAAAATGTTTTAGGTAGTTCTTAGCTGTACGGAATTAGGAAAGAGGAAATAGATATCTGCATTGTTTGCAGGACTTGAGCAATGCTGTTGATGATAGGATGACCTGCTGTGTCATTGTTGTTGTGTGCCTTCAAATCATTTCCAACTTACAGCAACCCTAAGGTGAACCTATCATGGAATATTCATTGGGCTGAGAGTCTGTGGTGTGTCTGATATTCAAACCACTACACCACACTGGCCATAAGTCAAAGTTGACTTGATGGCAGGTCTAAGTTGCTTTGAGTCTCAAACTGGAAAAAAGGAAAGATATAAATAAAAGTAATAGTAGTAATAATAATAATAATAATAAATAGGCCAATTGTTTGCCATTTTTTTGAACTTACATACTTTTTAGATCTTATCTGTATTTTATTTGTGCTAGATCTTTCTAAATTCCCTTGAGAATAATTATGGTAGCCTATGAAGGTGAATGAATGAATGAACAAACAGACATATAATTTAAAAAATCAAGAAAATATTTTAGCTATTGTATAGTCTCTAGTCTCAGGCAGCCAGAGGTTGGTTTCATCCATAAATCATCTAATTTAAGCTTTTGATGGCGCAGTAAAAGAATAAGAAACACATGATCATTAAAGCTAAGATGTTATAAGTTTGTCAATGAGCATCAGCAGTCTAAAATATCATTTGATCTTACCAGCTGTACTGTTTCCCTTAGGACAATTTCTCCTTTAGTTTCAGACTGAGCAGAAGCAAGCAAATCTTGATGATTGACTACTAATTCTTTTATTGATGTAACCCTTCCATGGCATATTGGATTTGCACCTGCCATGAGAACATTTGTGCACCCTAAGAAATGTAACAATATGTTTTTCTCTTCTGAAAGGCCTTACAGAGAGTATGCAATTGTCAGGTTGTTTCAAAAATTGAATAGGGTTTTAAAAAGACATTCTGAAAATCTACACTCCATTTTCTGTACACTTTTTGACCCAACTATTCTTTAAATAGGCATACACTTTTATACAAGTTTCTGTAAGAAACTCTAGAAAGTACGGGGGGGAATAACGCCATAGGTGTGTGCTTTTAAAAAATGTAAAGAAATGTTTGTAAATGCTTCATTTTCGTTCTCAACTCATACTTGGAGCTTCTTATTTCTTTTACCTACACCCACTCACTTGTTTCTGAATACTGGTATGCATCATTGCAGAAAAAAGGAATGTCCATAATTTCACAATAGCCATGTACAGATTTATATCAAAGGCCTGTAGAAAAATCACATTTGGATGAATCCAAATGTTAGTGTTTTGCAAATGGCAGTCTCTTGCACTTAGTGGCCTGAACCACAGCTTGGAAGTAATGTGTTCAAAATAACTAGTTATTTGTTATTAATTCAATTAACAACAAAATTCTAATTACATTACATTACAATTATAACATAATGACGGATAATTTCATTTCATTTACAGTGTAATGGTAAGAGTGATGAGGGGGTGGCTCCACTAAATGGTGGAGGAGAAATATCACATTGTTCAAACTCTGACTCATGTTGTGACTTCTGCTTCTACCTCATGCTCTGTTCCGGGTATTACACCAATAACAAGGGGGATAGAAGGAGAGTGATTTGTTCTACAGTTTCATGTCTTATGGCATTCATCTTTTTAGGAAAAAAATTAATGAAAAGTAACTATTTTCCTTAGAGTTACTTTTGAAAAACAGAAAGTAAAAAACTTGTTTGAAATATTGCAACTATTTTGACATCAAATTACTTTTGCGTGATTGGATATATAATCAAAATGAGTTTACTTTTAAAAGTAACTTCTCCTACATTTTAATCAGAACACTATCTTGACATATTAAGGCACCCTGAAATCTTTTATACTGCAATACATGTCTATTTAGAAGTAAGCCTAACTGAATTAGGTGAAATTTAGTCTTGGATAAAAGTATGTTAGATTGAAATCTGATATTAATATGGAGCCTTTGCTAGTATTTGTCACTGTCTCCCACTTCGTAGAATAGGGTTGGGGGGGGGGCAGGCACCAGCACTACCATGCACAAAAAGAGCAGGATGTGAAATTTTTTGTCTAGCTGGAGCTGACCATATTTTTATGGCAAGCCAACATTCTAGCAATTCTTCAACCTCTTCAGCAGGCCTTGACTTTGGCACAAGACTGAGACCCCAAATGTGTGAACCCAGCCCATCCAAGTAATTTGGTTCTGACAATTCATGCACAATCTGATTTGCATCTTATTCTTTTTCTGAGCAAACTGGGGGTCTTTTCCTTTGCTGAAGCACATGCGCGCACACGCACACACACGCACACACACATGCACGCGCGCACACACGCACGCACACACACAGAGCAAGCACATCAATACCCATGGACACAGAGAACTCCTTCCATGCTATTGCTTTTACTAGTTCATGGAACATGGCAATTGCCACTGTATTTTTTTTCAATATTGCACATTTCTTAGAGATGGCAAATACCACTTAGAAAAATAGACGAACAACAACAAACCCACTGTCCCACAACAACTTGTCAGAATGTACATCTCTAATGGAAAGCTCTAGAATGATTTTCAGTGTCTCACTCTCTGGCCCTTTCTGCAAGATATTGTCATACCGCACTAAGGATGGGAGAAGGACGGGACCCAGACTGCATGACGTCGCCCATGTCCCATCTTTCTCCTGTTCCCAGGTGGCACAATCGCACAGTAAATCATTTATGAGTTGTCATCATCAATGACTGGTGATCACTCCACCATCCCACCACTTGCCCGCACTTAACTGGTGTGTGGAGATGCAATGGTTGTGCTTCCTGCCCCAGCGCAGCCTGGGATAATACCTGCCTGTGTTGCAAAAGGGAGAGGCAGTGCCATCGTACTTCCTCCATTCGCCAAGGCAGCCAGTTGCAGAGGTGAGTGCTCCTGTTGCAGTCCCTTCCAGCAGAGACAATGCCGGGACCCACACTGAATGTCTCTGGAACACGGTAAGCTGTGGAAAGGGCCTCTGCGATGCTAGAAATTTGAGGAGTAAAGAAAAATTTCATAGGGGGGACAGAATTCTTACTGAGGGGTGGAAAAGCTCTCATTTTGTCCCCCCCCCGCTACATCCAAGTTTATTATAGAATTGTTAGCAACTCTGAGTATTTATGAGAAAGAGCATGGTTAACAGCAATAATAATTCCAAACAGAGAAAGGATATGACTATAATAATTCTAAGCATTTCTTCTGAGTTGTATTAATAGTATGGTTCAGTTCTTTTAAATAAATATTTAAATTTGTCCAGAATTTTTGCAGCTCTCCACAGGTGACGCTCATTTTAAGAAATTCTAAAAATAAAGGAAAAACACCATAAGGATTTTATGCAACTGTTTTGATCTCTACCTCACATGGAAGTCTCTAGAAGAAATCTACAGATTATTGGATCACATTTTTATCTTTTATTTGCACAACAGGTATGGAACTCAAGGATACTGCTAAACATTACAACTTACAATGAAATTCTACTTGCATCTTAACTGGTTCATCATACCTTTAAAATACTCTGATCTTTTCTAATGTCACCCTGTGCTACAAATAACAACCAAATAACAACCAAAGCATATAACATTAACTCAGAATTACATGAGGAAGTTGAAAAAGATACTCTTGACATTTCCTTCATGAAAGTCATCCTTTGTACTACTATATCAATAAATGCATATTTCAGGCTCTGTGCAAATATAATTGTGGATGTTCAGGAGATACTGTGATTAAATGTAAGTGGTGTCTCTGTGTATGGGTTCAGACCTATTATCTATAGATTATTCCACAATGTTATGGGGATAGAGATGATATTTCCACTTATAAAGCTGCCTTCCAAAGTACTATTTCATGTTAAATTCTCCATTACTGTAATATTTCTAAAACTCTTAAAAGCAGAATCAGGAATAGTGTATATTCTTCACAAGCATTAGGAAAATTAATTCCAGAACTGTAAACAGAAGAAAACAAAACAAAACAAAATCTTCATAAAGTAGGTGGCTTTGGTCTGAATCTTTGCTCTTTTTCATAGTTTGATAAGCATTTTAAATATAAGCTTTTCAAGTAAGAAGTGATTTTGTTTCACAATTACCAGTATCTATTTTTATTGCCCTTCACAGAAACAGAACTGATGCAAAACGTAATGTCCAGAGCTAAAAGAGACATTATACAAACAAAGGAAAAAACAAAACAAAATAAGTTGTAGTAAGTACAGCAGCCACACTATTTTTGACAAGGGTGTGATTTTATGGTGGAACTCAGTATTCATAAGCTGCACTGTGCATTATGAATTTCAGACTTATTAAAAACAGAAGTCTCTGCAGGAAGTTGAATTCCTCACTCTGACGGCAGAATCTTTCAGTAATATGTAGTAAAAGCAAGGACCTACAGCTTTCTGTCCCTTGGACTTGCATTGGTTTTGGTCAATTCAGAGGCACACTCAGTCCCTTCAAGGAGGATTGATGGCTGTGGGGAGAGGAGGGGCATCTTCCCTCGGCCAGAACAAGTCCCAAGGGGCAGCTACTACAACTTCTAACACTTTATTATTGGTTAATTTGGGGACTTCTTTCACTCAGATGACACGGTGAGAAGGATGTCACCGCACAAATCAATACCTACTGCCTGGCCATTGATGTGTCTGCTACCTTAAACAACAACAGCTGTGTCAACAATCATCTTGGAGTTGCTCAGGATACTAATTATTGCAAAGCACACACCACTCCTACAATCCAAGAAAACTGTGGCTTCCTAACACAAACTTGAAAAGCTCACTGCACTCTTTTTCCCAGGTGCCTTTGTCATTTCCATTCTCTGACAGCAAAGCCTGCGCTGCTCTAAAAACTGTACAAATGGCTTCCTTGCAGCTAAAAATAAAATAATTATGCCAAGAAGGTCTGTGTCTTGTGAACATGGGATGTACGAAACGTACATAATTGTATACCGTATGTGCTGTTGTGGCTTGAGTAAATGGACATCAGCTTTGTTTAGGCCAGAGAGGTTCTGTTTTCCCCTGCTTTTTCCTCTCTGTCATCCATTTTTAAAGCAGGTTTTAGAATGGTTTAAAAGTTTTTGGAGAAAGAGAATTTTTGTTTGGTCCCCATTTTTGAGTGACAGATCTAACTTGTACTTGCTATATTAATATGCTGATCAGAGTATGTTTATTCTATGGGTTGCATGTTTTTATGTTTTTTTTTTCTTTTTCCTTTTCCTTTTCTTTCTTTCTTTTTGGAAGGGGGAATGAAGTTCTTGGCTGAAAGACAGCATGTACAAAGTATGCACGTTATTTATTATTTTGTTCTTGATAAAATGTCAAAAATTAACAATGTTGACCCTTGTTATTCAAAAAGCAGTGTATTATAGGCCAAAATCCTGTAACGCAGTTATTAATATGTAACCTGAAGTTATGTATTTGCAACAGTTATGTATTTAAAATCTTTAAATGGCCCCTAGTTCAAGGGCTATGTAGGGACCGTGAAAATCCCTCCAACCTTATTTACCAGTAAGCAGCCACTGGGATCAGCACAAGTACATTTCCCTGTTGGCTGAGAGCAGCTTACAAATATTCCCACTCTTCCTCACGTGAGCAATCTCTGGCATGAGGGGAACTGATGTTCAACCATGGAATAAAGAGACCTGACACAAAGCTGGGTTAACTAAGGGGCCCTTTATTTTGGCCTGTTTTAATTGAATTGGATTAGCCTGAAAGATACAAGCAGGGGGAGCAACATGATACGGGTCCAGTTGATGCCAGGGTCACAACATGACAACCTGCTCAGCATACTCATGCGCAATAACACCTGAGCCCCAGAGGCAGACCAAATTACTTTGGTGGCTCCCCAGTCCAGCATCTAGGAAGGTAACCCAGGGACTCTCACCCATGCTGCAGGGCTCTAAAAGTGAGAGCCTTATTCCCAGGTTAACCTCAAGGGTAGCCTCCTTCACTGACCTCCTGGGATGCAGGGCCCGAAAGAGGCGGTTCCAGAGCACTACCATACACCAAAAGGGAGCCAATAGGTGATCACCTAAGATTTATTATCCCCCATTATCTGCCCAGGGACAACCTATTTAATGACATCACCCAGAGCCAATTTTCCCAATTCCATCAAATACAGTACGGGATAGGCCAAAAAAAAAAAAAACTGAAAAAAGTGGAGAAAAATTCCTATCCAGCCCCGAAGCAACCAGATTAACTCACACTGCACTGAGGGCAGAAGGGTAGGTCAACATCAAGGACCAAATGACACGTATAGGGAGCGAACTGATTCACAGTCTCCTTTGCCCCATCACGTGTTTTGATATGGCACTTAGCGCCAATAAACTTAACACTCTGGTCTCACTCCATGGAGATCATCAAAAGCTTACCCTACCCTGCAGCAACGTTCATCATGCGAGTCAGGTGAGTATTTGTAACAGGGCTCCTTCTTCTGCCTATTTCACTTGAGATTGCTCATGGAAGGAGGTAGAAATATTAAGCATCTGTTTCTTGATTGACAGGAGACTAGAACCCCATCAATCACAGTAGCTGTTTACTAGTAAGTGGGGTTTGAGTGTGTCTGACCAGAATCCACTGCATAATGGTCATACAGGATTCCACCAAATATTAATTACTTTTTACACATTAATTGAGAGTATGAGGAGGATTTAGTCTGGAACCAACTCAGTTTCAAGACTCAGTTTCAAGGCCTGCCTGGTCTATTTTTTAAATATGATGTACTTTTAATTATGATATATTTTAATTTTGATATATTTTTATGTTAAATAGTTTTGTATTTTTAGTGTATTTTAACCCTAATGCATTTTAATTGTATTTTAATTCATGTTGTACATCACCTAGAGCCTTGGGGAGAGGTGGGTAAGAAATAAAATAATAATTATTATCATTATCATTATCATTATTATTATTATTATGAAAGCAGCCTGTACTTTTGTCTTTCTGTGTAATTGAAGTTAACCAGCCATCCGACAAAGTCTACATGAACACATTCAAAGTAAGCTAAATTGGAATTTCCATAGAGTAAATATTTATATGCTTCTACTATTATAATTTTGGATGCAATAAATATATATTTATAGTTAATTTTTGGTTCATTCCAACACTTTAGGTCTGAGAAATTTGTTGTCTCTGAGCTACTTGTCTTTCATTTCAAGAAGGATTTTTGAGATTGTTGGTATTCAGGGAAAAATGTTAAATACTTGCTTAAAATAGCAAAACATTTAAAAAGTAGCTTCCTGGAGATTTCCATATCAGAATAAGCACCATCTGATACTCTAAAGGGGATTTTCATTTTTGAAGTGGTTCTATACATACACATTCAAACGATGCCAAGAAAAACCTACAAGATCTTTAAGCAGCAATTTAGCCTCCATGTCTGCGGAAGAAAAATAGCAGTGAACAGAAGCATTTGAAAACAGTCCCTTTTTGAAAAAAAATCCCTAGTGGTTTAAAGGTTAACATCCGAATGAGAACACTTGCATAATATAGTTACCGGAGATCCACAGAAATAAAGGTTTCCAGTTTCCGAATGGCTCTAGAGCTCAAAAGGTGGAAGCAGTCCTTGCTTGGCTGATAGCTTGCTCTTATTTTCATTAGCTGTGCAGGAGTGAGATTACTGTTTGGGGAGAGTTAAATCTCTTCAAGCATGAGAATCATTTGCCCCTTGAGGTATTGAACTTCGATTAATACAGTTTGGTTTCTTCTTTTTCATCCTAAGTCTTCAACAAGTGCCCGCTGACACTACGGGATCCATTTTGTTGCTCTCCTCATTCCCTCCCCCGCTCTTCCTAGTTCAATATATTTATTGTATCTTTTCCTCCAGCATACCATTTTGTAAGCCCTGATCAGCTGCAGCTGACTTGGGTCATCATTTGTGACAGCCAGAAACCAATATGATCCAAGTCCTAAACAACTTTGACTGATAGGACCTTATTGAATGACACACCAAGGAAAAAGCGATATAAGTAGCCTTTTCCCAGCGGTCAGCACAGGGCAGTTCCACCTCTCCTATGAATGAAACCTCACCAAAAATTACCTTTGGCATGGAGAGCTTTCATTAGTTAATTTAATAACATCTTAACCCCTGATTAACTGCTTTGCCTGTTCAAATGGTTTAGTTGACCCATTTGATTTACACTACTCAATTCTTTCTATTCTGTATGGGCATATTTGATGAAAAAGAAACTATAAAACATGTTTTTCCCCCTCCTTCTACATATATAGGTGATTAGTTAATGTGGGCTACAGCTGACTCATGAATCAGTTACTAGCTACTGTCTGGGCATAATTCAAAGTACTAGTTGCAACCTATAAAGCTCTATGCAGCTTAGACCATTTCCATCCTACACTGTTATAGTGTTATTGGCCCTTTCCGCATGCAGTTATTAAAGCAGGCCAATGCCTCTTGCCACTGAGGTCTTCTGCATGTTGGAACGGACTAGGTTCAGTTTACTTACTTTCGTTCCACACATAATTCTGACTAAATGTGCCCCAATGTGGTGGTAAAAGGCACTAGTTGAAAACTGGAAGAAATCGGTTTTCTAATTTTCCAGATCAATCCGATTCGTATTTTCCCAGTGGTGCAGACACGTACATTCGCACCAATGCAAATTGGTGGTCAGGGGAGGGCTCATGGGAGGGGTCAAGGGGTAGTATGGACTTTCACACATATGCACGTATGCACGTTGGCAATGACATACTACACCATGCAAAAAAAAAAAGACCAATCACAGCCGACGGGGCAGGGTGAGAGGAGTAGCGGGAGTGGCCACGGCAGAGGCAGTGTGGATTCATGAACTCGCACTCCTCCAAATCAGAATGGAACATACGCAGTAGCTGTGCGGAAAGAAATGAGGGAAAGTCCACGTTGTTTCGAGCCCAGAAAATCCAGTAAGAAACGGCACAAACCGATTCACCAGCCTTGTGTGGAAAGGGCCATTATTCCACTTTCAACATCCTGTGGAATTCTTGGGTTTGTAGTTTACTGAGGTCGAAGAACTCTCTGGCTGAGAATTCTAAAGGCCGCTCCCTAAACGGCAAACTCTAGGATTCCAAAAGATGTTGGAAGTGGAATAATAACACTATAACAGTGGAAATGGCCTTAGTCCAGGTTTAGATAACCTGGATGGAGATAAGGACCACATTCTCCCATATCCCTGTTTTGAGATATCCTGGAGAGGCTCATCTCTCTGTCCCATCTGCCTCACAAATACATATTGGGAAACACATGAGAAGGCCTTGGCAGTGGCAGCTCCGAGACTTTGGAACTCCTCCTTATTATCCTTCTATGGACAGATGAAAGCAGATGCTATCCTTCTCATTTATCAGGCCTTCGAGGACTGATTGCTCACACAGAAAAGGCCTTTGCTAATGTTGTTGTTGTGTGCTGTCAAGTTGTTTCAGACTTACGGCAAGCCTAAGGTGAGCATATTATGATATTTTCTTTGGACAACTTGTTCAGAAGGTCTTACCACAGCCTCCCTCTGAGACCGAGTGTGCAGCTTGTCCAAAGTCACCAGTGGACTTCCATGGCTGAGCAGGGAATCGAACCCTGGTCTCAAGAGTGCTAGTTCAATGGCCAAACCACTACACTATTTTGGCTCTCTTTGATAATATGCTACATTATAACTATCTCTCATTTTTCTTTTTTTAATGAGCATGATTTTAATTGATTTTAATTCCATTGATGGTTTAATTATTTTTCAGTTTTTGTGAGATGTGAATTTCTTAGCTGGTCAGTACCTCTTTTAACTTTTGTAAGCTGGCTTGGATCCTGGACTGGGGAAAACATGGGATGCAACAATAATAGCAATAGCAATTATAACAACAACAATAATACTGTATGGGAAACCAACATCCCACTAATTCCATAGGTCTGCTCTCACTTGGGGCTAAAACTCCTATTTACAGAGGTGTATCTAGTGCAAACAGTATCTAGGGCAAATGTGGAAGTTGCACCCCTACCTCCAGGGCCGCTGTTGCCGCCGCCACCTCCTCCTCCGCCTCCTCCTCCTCCTCCTCCTCCTCCTCTCCCACTAAATGTTTCAACACAGCTTTTTTGCACCCCCTGGCATTGATGTCCAGGACATGTGCCCTACTTGTCCCACTCTAGATATACTTCTGCTGGTTCAGGACTAACAACAAAATTGAGACCATCATTGTGTACATTGACATAATGGATATATAACAGCTCTATAATGGAACAGGCCAGTTTCCCACTGATACCTGCCTCACATGATTTTGCTTATACGTTGGAGCATGTGAGAATTTATCTAACTGCCTTGCTTTCCTACCAGAATGCTATTTTCCATGGGTGGAACTTAAATAAAATGATCCTACCTGAGTGCTGACCTGAGAGCTGGACCAGTCAAGTCTTGGCATGTTGAGTAAATATTCTATCCTCAGGATCCGCAAAGAGAGAAATTTTGGATATGAGGTTGGTAACTTGGGAATAGATGCTGCTCACACTGCAGACTCCACCAGGCCTGGAAATTACCCCTGTCCCCCAGAAAATTTGTGAGCTGTGCATTTCTTAGTTTGATTGGAGGGCAGATGTTGCAAGCCTGCAACCATCAATACGCCCCCCCCCCAAAAAAAAACCACATACACTACTGTTCCTGTAGGCCTCCAGGAATGGAAAAGATATCTTTCAGTTAAAAAATAATCAACATGGGAAAAATCAGGGGAGAAGGTCTTGGAGCAACAAAATTGGGTTTGGGTGTCAAGTGACCACATTTTGGCTTCTGTGTACAACTGAAGCTGAGCATACTCCAACACATCTGAGTTCAAAAGAAGAAGAAGAGCAGAACCTTTATTAATTTATATATTTTCTTAATAATGTTAAACTTCTTTTCCTTTCAGAAACCTCAAAAATGCGTCATCATTTCATTTTTGCAATATATAAATTAGTATGTGTAATTGGCATACTAATTAAGTAGTAATTATTCATTGGCTGTCATTATTATTTCCCTCTGCCTTTACCAGCTGCAAAATAGTCAACATTTGTATTTGACACCCTCCGTGTCTAATTATCACAACTTCAAATTTCTTATTGTAAATCAGGCTAAACAGCATGCAGTTTGTGGCTCTCTGTTTCCAGAGGTGCCAGAGTCTCCCCAGACTCTATCCACTGCAGTTCCTGAAAACTGTGTGTGTGTGTGCACACGCGCGGGCGCGCATGCACAAAAGCAAAAGGAAGTGGATTCTATGAAGGCTCAGGCAGGTTCATATTATGAAGAAAGTGTGATTCTTCTGCTTTATCAAAAATGTCTGTGTATGGGTGCGGATTAAGCCTGTAGCTGAACTTCTATTCATTTCCATTATAGCAAAAATTCACCAACAGTGTGGCCTGCATTGGGTCTTCCCTATGTGTGTTTTTGTGTGTATGTTTTAAAGACTGGTCCCTGGCTCAACAAAATTTGCTTTGTGTTAGACCCTTTTATGCATACATATGAAAATGCAATAGCATCCAGATATTTTTTTTCTCTGGCATATACTGTCTTTATCAATGTTATTTATGGGTTTAAGACTATTAGGAGGCAGAATGACTTCCAGGAGATATCTTGCCCTTTCCCCCAAACTCAGTCCAGAACTCCCAGTTAAATGCCTTCTCCTTCCTCTCATTTGTGTGCTCTGTCTCCTACCTACATTCATTGTCTCCTTTTGTGCTCTTGTCCCCCTCTTTTTCTCTTTCTTGTCCTCTTCCCCTGAAAAAACTAAGGCCATTTCCACACTATAGTGTTATAGTACCATTATTCCACTTTCAACATCCTAGTGAATCCTAGGGTTTGCAGTTTATGGAGGGGTCTTTAGAATTCTCAACCAGAGAGCATTTTGAGCTCAATAAACTATAGACCCCAGAATTCTACAGGATGTTAAAAGTGGAATAATAACACTATAACAGTGCAGGGTGGAAATTGCCTAAACCTTTTCTAGCCAGGAGTTTTACATCTCTTCTGGGACCCAACATGGTGTAGGTTTGAGTGTTGAACCAGGACACTGGGAGACCAGGGTTTGAATCCACACTCAGCCATGGAAATCCACTGGATGACCTTGGGCAAGTCACACTCTCTCAGCCTCAGAGGAAGGCATAGGCAAAGCTTCTCTGAACAAATTATGCTAAGAAAATACCATGATAGGTTCGTCTCAGGATCTCTATAGTCAGAAATGACTTGAAGACACACAACAATAACAAATCTCTTCTTCTTCAATTTTTAAAACTCTCTTTATGCTTCTGCTCCTACCCATATCCCTAGCTGCCTCCATCTTCTACCTCCTGCTCTAGTCCATGTCCATCTTTTTAACCCTCCTTCTTCCTCAATTTTCCTAGCTCTTAGCTTCGTCCTCCTTCCTTATCGCTCTTTTTCTGTTCTTTTCCTCGTTATTCCCAACTTCTCCTAGCTGTACTGATCATCATCATTCTCCCTTCTTCTCTGTCTCTCTAGTTTTTGTCTTTTGCTGTCCCTGCAGAATAATACTGAAACCATCAGTATGTTATATATTGTCAACATTTTAAAGCCACAAATCATATTAAACTAAAAATGTCCTACTTTTTGAATTGCTAGAAATTTCTTCTCCTCTGCTGACCAACCATGGAATAACAAGACGAGACACAAAGGCCCTTGTTACTCTGTGACTTGGAGGTCCCGGGAGGGGCACCCAAATAACCAAACAACAACAAGCAAGATGGGGAAATTAGCAGGAGCTCTCTCTTGGCTAACAAGAGGCAGGGTAACTTAGTGGGGATCTTTTACCCTATGTCTACAGCATCAGGTCAGTGAGCAGTCAGGCAGTTCAAAATAGCAATTAAGATTTATTAGACAATTATTAATAAAACACGAACACACTCCTAACTAGAATAGGAAATAGAGTTTTTGCAGAATGGGTGATACGTCACCAATCCTGCAGTCCTGGGGAAGCCAATGGAGGGTAGAAGGACTTGGCATGGCAGCCGAGGGGAGCTCGCAGAACAAGGCGGCAGCAAGGCAGGAGAGCAGTCCAAATGCAAGTCCTTTGAGTGGTCCGAGGAGCTCTCGGAACTAGGGGTTTTTATCAGGGAAAGAACGACCATAGACTAGTCTGGTCTTGGGCAAAACCAATAAATTTTGGGTTGGAGTCAATGTCTCCGAAAGGTCAGAATTTACATGGTTGAGTTACATTCCGAATTGACAATGGTATGGCCGGTATGTAAATGCGGCTAGCTCGGCAGTTAAGCACTCAGCTCACCAGGGTGTCCTCTCAGGGCAGAGGGTCTCTTTGTTTATTGAGCATTGGTAATGAGGGTGTTTGTTTCGGGAGGTCACCTAAAGCAGATTTGGCAATCTCTGTCTTGGTCTGGTGTGAGCAGCAATAGTAGCCATGCCTAGCTTCGCGCTTGTTCGGTGGCCTCACAAACACTTGGCTGGTGGCAGAGTAGGGCCGAATTGTGATATCAAAATGATATCTTTGGTTCACCAAAGTCCAGGCCAGTACACGATGGTAACACCCTTTCTGCATGATGACGGCATCCCAGCATGGAGACACAGGAGGAGCAATGTGAAAATGGTTCCACTTTATGTAATTGTGGTCTCACCCTTCTTGCATTGCCAGCTGGCATGATCGCAGACTATATCATTGATGGAGAAACTCTGTCAATGACTCCTGATCATGCAAGCATTACATTACAGTCAGCCATGCAGAAGGGCTGGAAGCATGATCTACATGTTTCCTCCCCTACTACAGCATGGGAAGATGACTGGCTGCAGTCAAAAAGGACGGAGCATATCCCTTGTGTTCTCTTCCACAAGCAGTTGGCCATGTGTAGAGAGGAGAGTTGGGGACAAGCTCCCATCCTGGCAGAGGCACTGCCAGGATTGTGATGGGACAATGCAGGAGAGTGTTGTCATGCAGAACATACCAGAGAAATTGGGTAGAATAAGGGCCACTTTATTTAACCTAGAACCTAGTTAAACTGTATGAAAGGAGAAAGGAGCAAGAGCATGGAGAAACCTACTATGGAAGCAGCTGAGCCAGGTGTCACTCTTTGACTTCCTCCTCAGCTTTACCCTGGGTGAATCACCCAAGCCTCAAGAGCAACCCATAACTGGATTGCTCTCCATCCCAAAATCTCCTGGAAGGCAGATCCAGGGAACCCCACCTCAACATTGTAGAACTTACTTTAACCCTCAGACCAGCCCCACGGTCCTTCCCTAACCTTCCCTCAACTCCCAGGTCCTAAAGAAGCAGTTCCAGAGAGCTCCCTTTCACCAAATAGATAGCAAGATGTTCACTGTAGCTCTGATTTTTCTCCCCCCACTATCTGCCAAGTGACTGCCTATTTAATGATGCCACCCCAGGCCAATTGTGAATGTCCCCCAGATAAGCGTAAGGGCAAATAATAATAATTAAAAAATTCCCCAGCTCTGAAGCTACCAGCAACCACTGGAGAGGAACTGAGAGGGTGGCAAACAGGAATTAAAAATCCTCCAGCTTCTCTCCCTCATACCTGTTGTATATATACTAGCCTCTCTTCCATTTGATGTCAGCAAGGGTGACTCCTTGATCGGAACCCCTTACGCTGTGTAGGTCTAGCCTCAAATCTGTTGCTGAATTCTTTTATCTCTTTTATGCTGAAATATCTAACATGGCTATTTCTTTGAATATTGTTGCTGAACAGTCATGTATAGATAGGATAGCTATTATCTTACAGATTTATCACCATCACTGCTATTGTCATAGATGTCATAATCTTTCCAACCTCAAAATATTTTGTTATCATTAGTAACATGATTATGACTGTTCTGAGGATGTGGTAGGATTCCATAACCTGAATAAAATGAATTGTGTTCAATTAGGTACACTAGTTAATGGGAGCAATTCATTAAAAGTAGACTTTGGAAAACTTTCTCTTTGTTTGGAAATATTTTTTTTATATGGACTATAACTCCTATATGTTAAAACCGTGGATTGCAAAAGGTGTGGGGGGGGATGGGTAAAATTTTGGGTTTTTAGCTCAAAGCATAGCTTGAAACATTTTCTTAAGTTAGGCCAGAAGTCCCACGTGTAGTTAACAGCAAAGCTTACAAAGGTCAAAAAACAGTTGGAAAACAGTTAGACTGCATTTTTATTTGAACAACGTGTTCTGAATTATTATGATTAATGTATCATGCTAGATGATACCACTTTGGGCCCATCCCTTTAACATCACTGGGGCCTATTTATTTTGATATCACAATGGCTCATCCCTAGGTTTCAGACTTTGGCCCTGGAATTACAGAACCTAGAAAGTTCCTGAATTAAGATCCCTCATTCTGAGAAATTTATACTTGTTAGATTTTTTGAATTGATAGGTCTACATTGGGAAAGCTAAAAAAAACTACAGAAAGAGCCTGGTGATAGAACCTCCACTGGTTGGTAGTAGTCCTAGAGATTTTAGGCAAGCCATTTTAATTTTTAGGCACTTAATGGTTTTTAAGTGATTTTTGTTGATCTTAGGCCATTTCCGCATTAGACTGTTTGTAGTGCTATTATCCCACTTTCAACATCCTATGGAATCCCTGGGGCCTCAAAGGCTCTTCTCTAAACTGAAAAGCCCAGGTTTCCACAGGATGTTGAAAGTGGAATAATAGTACAATAACAGTCTAGTGTGGAAATGGCCTTAGTGAAACAGTAGTTTTACACCTGAGAAAATACTTTTTTTCTCCATTGTCATAGTTGTTCGTTTGCAAATGTTTTGAAACAGATTTTGCAGGTCACCTTGAAAATTCTATATTTAATGCAGGAATAAAAAAAAAGTTGAATAAATAGATCAAAGGATTAATGTCAGAGAGAAAAGTGTACACTTTGGCAGACAAAGTGTAGTCCTAAAATGGCTGCTCTCAGAGTAGTTTCTCTTGTGTGTTCTTGTGTTACAGATTACTTGACTGCAGTATTATAGTTGCATACTGATTGCATCCAAAGCTTTGGGGGATTAAATTCTGTGTTGTAAACACACAGGCTGCATGCATCTTTTATTTATACCATGTGAAATTTTTCAGTTCACTGATGACCAGAAAAGCACTCAGGGCTAAAATCCATTGAAAGAAATAGATAGAGATGAGCAACCCAGAGTTTCCTTCCACGATAGCTGTTTGACGTGGCCAACTTGTTCTATGACTTTGCAATCAGTTCAATTATCCACTGACAAGTGCCATCTCATCTCTTCTCCCAGTTACCCTGAAACAACTATCCTGACACTGACATATAGGTAAAGCCAAAGGCCTCTGGCCACAGCTTTATTTTGAACCAGATTAAAACAAAAGTCATTAATTCAAACTGATTAACCTTCTTACTTGTCTGGTCTGACCTCTTGCTTTTACTTCTGAAGATGTAAGTGGTCCACAAGCACAGCAGCACTCAGTTCCACAAGAATACATGTTGTACCTTGTTCCAAGAAATAAAGCATTCCGCCTTACACAAAAGAAAGATAACTGTAATAATTCAGGGCTGGCTTTGATGAATACTTCATGCACTGTATTTTTTCCCCCACAAGATTATGAAAAGAAAGGAAATCATGCGCAGAACAAAATGTAAGAAATCATATGTTTTATGTAACAGAAAGTCCTGTGGCTATCTAAGTTAAAATAAACAGATTTTGGCATAACCTTTTTTGGGTTAGAATCCCTTCAGTGTATGAAGTGGTCCCTTATACACATTCATATAAGCTCCAAAAGAAAATCAGTGGAAGGAGTCTTTAATGACACATGGTTTGTGTCTTGGTTATCTATAGGATTTCATTCTCCTATATAATCCACCCCATACCCTCAGATCTTCTGGGGGACATTTACTTCAGCCAGCCAGGTTCAGGCTAGCAACTGTTAAACCAGAGCACCTTTTCATCAGCAACCCTCAAATAGTGGAATGACCTGCTGGAAGAGATCCAATGATGGGATATACTGTGTCTGTATTTAAAACAGCATTAAAGACAGCCTATCCAGATTTTTTTTTTAAATTATAAATTTTTAAATTACAAGTTGATTGTTTTAATATGTCTTTGATGTTGTATTCTTTTAACTGATTATGTATTTTTCATTGGTGTTTGTGTTTTTTACTGTGTTATATGTCTATTTATTACTGTATTTTAACCTTCTGCTCCCCATCTTGATCCAAAGGGAGAGGTGGGTAAGAAATCGTCGTCGTCGTCGTCGTCATCGTCGATATATTAGTTAGTTTCATTTGTCTTTCACCTTTCTGCTACTGAGTTCTTATCCTACTTTATCTGCATGAAAATGTTGTGCAATAGGACATGGTGAAAGCTAGTGACTGTTCCAGTGAATTTCATGGCTGGAGTGGAGATGTGAATCCAGATCCTTCAAGTCTAAACCTGGTATTCTAACCACCACATCACACAGGCTATCATCCCTTACAATGTACGTAGTCATTTTGCCAGCTAGAAACTTAATGACACATATACACAGTCCAATATTTTTAAAAGTCTTGCTACGTCAATCCATCCATCTTCCATTTCCCAGAGCCTGATGCCAGCTGAAGATGTTTTTTTCCCCTCACTCATATCAGATTAATAACTATGTATATTTGCAATTCCAATCCTACTCAGTAGTTAATTATTGTCATAACTGAGCACAGGATCCAGAGCATCAGTCTCCCCCTGGTCAGCTATGGATAACTTCAGCAAGTCATTATACTCATGATACTCATTCTTTTTCAAAGGAGATCTCCAAACTCATATTTTATACCCTCACATTTTTGGATATCTAGTAGTAACAACAGCAATTAAATCCATTTCAATTCCAGGTTGAAATGCAACAAAATGTGGAAAAGTCAAAGGGACTGAATATTTCTGCAAGGTATTGTACCATGTAGTTTTGTATATCAAGATGCATGTTAATGGGCCAAGTTGTCGTAATATGTGTATTCCTATATGCCAGTGTCGTGCAGTGATTTGAACGCTGGACTATGATTCTGGAGACCAGGGTTCAACTTCCTGCTCACCTACTGGGTGGCCTTGGGGAAGTCACACTTTCTTAGCCTCAGGCCATTACCGCACTACACTCTTATAGCGCACTTATTCCACTTTCAACATCCTATGGAATCCTAGGGTTTGCAGTTTAGGGAGGGGCCAGCTGTGTAGTGCAGAAATGGCCTCAGAGGAAGGCAAAGGCACTCTGAGCAAATCTTGCCAAGAATAACCAAGTGCCGAATTCGCATTAGGATAATCATAAGTTGGAAATGACTTGAAGATGCACAAAAGCATAGGCATTCAACTCAAAAAAGTGTGAATACTGTCAGAAAACTGTGGTTCAGTCTACATAATGACTTGGGAAGTGTAAATTAGGTAGAGTCACCTTAACATGTGAACAAAATGAATTTCTTATCCCTTTCTGCCTGCTTAAGGTTTGACCATGCTTCTACATGGCATTCAATAGTCAAATGTCTATGACCAGTTATCACTGCTAGGTGGATAGACATGATCAAGTTCCGCACAGCTTTGGCTTGACAACAAATGCATCCAAGTTCTAAAGGACCTCAGTGCCCCATTTCAAGCTTCCTAGCATGCTATCTTTTTGCTGGGAAAAAATGCTGTTAAATAGGATTGCATGAAAGTAAAACTAATGGATTAAGAGGAAAACTGGAAAAGGAGGGAGAAAATGAAGAAGTTGTTGATGAGGTGAATTAATGTATGACCATGGTTTATATGTGCTATCAATAAATATGTGAAGAGTTAAAAAAAAAAAGTCAATGAGGATCAGCAGGGAAGGCCAGCAAGTAATCAAAGGAAGAGAGAAAAAAGATACAAGACATAAAACATCAGCCACAGAGGCAAACGGAGAAGATTACAGAAAGAAGTTAAGAGAGAGTGCAAAAAATGATAAGAAAATTAAGGGTAGAAAATGAAAAGCAGATGGCCCAAGATAAATCGGAATATTTCAAGTACAAGTAGAAGAACAGGTCAGAAGAGAGGAATGGAGAGTATGACCTCTAAGAAATGGAAGGTGTAATTTATTCACAGAAGAGATAGTTATTTCTATCAAACAAATCTTCATATCACTGCTTAGAAATAGGGGTATGGAAAGAATACTAGAAAACAGGCATATATTTGCATTCTGTAGGGTAGGTAGAAAATATACTTGAATAAACATACAGCATTTAAAAGCAGTAGTTTAAGTTTCATTTTCTTCCATATATTTTTATATCCAATTTTTTCTGTCTTGAGCATGAAGAAATGTATGCATTTTGATAAATTTTTCAAAAACGACTTTAAAAAAATGCCCTTTCCCCCAAATATTTTGTTGATAGTTATTCTCAGCATAGAAAGGACCATATTGTGCCTGCTTGCAATACAGGTGTGAGAAATTCATTTCCATTCATTTTCAATAAAAATTTTCAAAAAAAAATAATCCACACATTTCTTTGTATTTTTTAGAAAAACTGGAACATAAAAGAAACTATATCTGACAGACTCACATTTCTAAGAGTCTTAGGGCTTTGGGCTATTTACCTTTTAAAAGTTTGGATTTTAAAACCTATGTATTTAAATATGCCAGTATTAATTAAGAAGCTCTTCATTTCTCATCGTTGTACAGCAAAATGTATGCAAAATGGTCCTCTTCACATTAAAAGCAGCTGAACATATTGAGTTAGACTAGTGCAAATGGGTACAATTTCATATTCATTTTAAAAACTTGAGGTTTAAAAATTTGAGCTGACAAAGTTGCCCGTCCTAAACTGGGGAACATGACCACATGGATGCACAGTCTGCAGGGATCCAGAAGCCACTGGCTCTTGCTTTAGACCAGTGGTTCTCAACCTGTGGGTCCCCAGATGTTTTTGGACTTCAGCTCCCAGAAGCCCTGAGCATTGACCATGGTGGCTGGGGTTTCTGGGAGCTGAAGTCCACAAACATCTGGGGACCCACAGGTTGAGAACCACTGCTTTAGACAAAGGATGTGATGGGAGAGAACACCATAACTACTGTATTGGTCATAACTAGGGAAGTGAGATAGGTGTGCCGGTATATAGAATGGGGCCAGCCTTTCTCCCAGCTTCTTTGCCAACAGCTCTGTTGCCCTCCTTATTAGCCAGGACACATAGTTGCTTCAAGGGGAATAGGAATTTTTTCCTCCCATGTGAAATTATATTTCTGGCAAAGTAGCACACTGTGACATGTGAATGTTGAGATTTAAGACAGGAAGAATCCTCTTTTGGATTGAGCTGGGGAAGGCTTGTGTTTCCATTAAAAACTGTGTGCATAAACATACATGGAGTAGATGGATTCTGTGTGTACACATGTGCACAAGAAAATAGTTCAACACACAGACAATGCATATACATTAACAGATTCTTTAGGTGATCCCATGGAAACATAAAGAATGCAAGAAGAAACTGTATTCCTTGATGCGGAAGTGTTGCCTATACTCCTTGTATAGGTGCATTGCTATGCTAAGTACAAGTAAGATTCAGTGTAATGAGGCAATGAACAACACCATATGGGTCTGCAGCAAGTTTAAGATGGCTAAACTGATCCCAAGAAAGCAAAAATGAGGTCCATAGTGTATTTTAAGAAGCCAAGATATGCCCGAGCCCTTTTGCCTCTGCACACCAAAACATTAGAAATAATATCATGGTAGTAATTGCTTGGCAGTAGAATACATTGCCCTGGAAAGTTGTGGGCTCTTTGGAGGTCTTTGAAGATAGTTTGGATGGTCATCTTTTGTGAGTACTTTAGTTGTGTAGTGTTGCATGGCAGAAGGCTGGACTATAAGTCGTTTGTTATTCCTTCCAGCTCTATGATTTTGTAATTCCATCCTGGTGCTGTTCCTTCCTTCCTTCCTTCCTTCCTTCCTTCCTTCCTTCCTTCCTTCCTTCCTTCCTTCCTTCCTTTCTTTTTTTTTCATGGTGAGTTGTGGTAAGCCAAGCATTGCTAATGACAGTTTTCTATTCCATTAAAAGTGTGAAACAATGTTTACTAATTTTATTATCATCCAGAACCACAAACCAGTTAGATAAGGATCCCACTTTATTCCAAATATGGCCAAAGTCAATGAATCTTACAAGGGGAAACCTTGAAGCCAATAAGGCTTTTAAAAAAGTTGTGTATATAGCCTGCACTAAATACCAAAGTCAGAATTGCCCAGGCCATAGTATTTCTAGTTTCTGTGTATAGTTGTGAAAGTTAAAAGGAGGAGAAAGCTGACAAAGAGAAAATCAACTCATGTGAAATGTGCCGAAGAAGAGTTCTCTGGTTAGCATGGACTGCTAAAAAGACAAATGAATGGCTCTTAGAGCAAATCAAGTCTGAAATCTCACTGGAAAAGCAGATGACCAAACTGGAGCTGTTGTACTTTGGATATATCTTGTGATAATGTGACTCATTGGGAAAGACAATTATGCTAGGTAAAGTGGGAGGGAGAAGGTAAAGAAGGAGGCCATACCACAGGTGGAATGATTCAGTCAAGGAAGTCAGGCTGTGACTCTGCAAGACCTGAGCATGGCAGTCAGTGACTGGAGTTCTTGGAAGACTCTCATCTGTAGGGTCACCATATGTCAAAATCAGCTTAATGGGAAATAACAACAAATATAGCCTACTGAATTCAAGCACTGCAAACCACAATATGTGTCTTCTAATATATCCTCCAGTTCAAAAGGGTGCTTTGGTTCTGTCAACAGAACCAGCAAGGAGTGATTCCTTCTCCTCTGTACACCCCAAAACCCTCTTCAGGAAGGCTTCAAAGCTTTTGGACTTACTTTTCTGACAGCATGGAAGGTAGCAATGAGTTAGATGAAGAAGTTTCTGTGCTAGTGTGACCTTGTGTTTTGTGTGTGTGTGTGTGTGTGTGTGTGTGTGTAAGTTTCTTTCAGCTTCCTTAACTGGAAGACTGGAGTTGACTGGAAAATACTGCCCATTGAGAAGTCAGAATAATTTAATTTGATTATACTTACTAACAGTAGTTACAGGATTGTGTTAGAAGACAAAGTAAAAATTAACCACATTCAATGGCCTTTTCTAAAATCTGCTATCTATATTCCTGTTTAATATAGTCTGTAATGAATTATAATCCATGATAACATTATCAGACCTAATAATAAATCTTTTGTTCAAAAATGATGGAATAATCTATTAATGTTACCCTAAGCACATCTTCCATTATGCAAAATGACATCTTATGTTGAAATGAAGTAAATTAATAATATTTAAATATAAATATTATGAGGCCTTCATTATTCCTTGTGCTTGTGCCTCAGGTTGATGATGGAACTATATATTTTGTTTTGCCATTTCAGTTTGTTTTAGAATTTCCACAAGCTTGTAGTTTGCTAACCTGAGAGAAGTGGAAACGAATATGGCAATGAATCAAAAGGCTTCAAATCTAGTTTTATATAGCATTCTGCTATTTCCACAACAATCTAGAAGGAATAAAAATTTGCCTGTCCCAAACAGTTCACATTTTCGGGTCAGAGGAATGATCAGGAGTACCTCAAAACACACACACACACACACACACACACACACACACCAATGCGCTCATTAAAATGTCCTACATACCCACATACCTCCAGAAAACTATACTTTTCACCTACCCTCTGTAATTAAATGAATCACCCAGCAGTGTAGGTGAACAAAAGGTATTTCTTAAACGTACATAACAGTCACATTGTGAGTATACAGAAATATTAGTATGTGGCATCAAATTGGCTTTGACTTACTGCAACCCTATAAGTGAGAGATCTCCAAGAGTTCAGGACATCAACAGCTGTGCCCAGGACTTGCAAACTCAGGGTTTTCTTTATTGAATCTATCCATCCGTAATATGGTCTTATTTTCTGACCACCTTCTACTTTCCCAGGCATTATTATCTCATGTCGACTTAGAGTGTGTCCAAAGAAACTCAGCCTCAGTTTATATTAGACCTCAATCAGCATATGATTTTTTTGGTTTTCAAAAGGCAGGTTGAGACTCTGAAATGGTTCATAAAGTACTCCCATAATTTTCTGTATCTGCTGTTGTTAAATTTGTTGTTGAAAGAGAAGGCAAAATAAAAGTGAGGGAGACGGAGAGAAATAAGGGAAAACAGGGAACTGGAACAAGGGATGGATATGTGTGTGAATATGAAAAGTGAGCTCCAGTCCATACAAGTTAAGGTAGTAAATGCCACTATTAAGATAGGTTCAGTGCAACTGTTACGGAGGCACAGTTCTGGTACATATCACAGTTTTCCGGTACATATCAGCATTCAACAGTAACACAAATCAGCACCAGCAGAGAGATATTAACTGGCATTCTGTTGGTGCATGACTGTGATGTACGTCCAATTTACATGATCATAAACTAGTTTTTTGCTCATTGTCAAGATCAATATTTTGTTCTGAATACAGCCTGGCCAAAATCACTCCAAACCAAAATTTGCTGCTGCATCCCCCACAAGTTGGTCACTTCCATCTAGATGGAGCATACAGAAAGCAGCAGAGATATGCCCAGCTATTTTCCGTTAACTGGATGCACAGCAATAATGGCATCCTCAGGACTGTCCCAAGGACCCTTAGGAAGTCCTTGAGATTGCCTGTTACAGTGTGTCTGGCTAAAGGAAAATAGCTGAACACATCTCTGTTGTTCCCTTCACTCTCCACTAACAAGGAAACAGCTGTCTAGAGCAGGGGGCTTCAACATAAAAGAACTTTTTTTTGCAGGGGATGGGAATGAGTTGAACCAGGTGATGTACTGTAGCTATGTACTGGAGATACATCTCCTGATGCAAGATCAGCATCCTGTATCATTCCTGTATATGTGTGCGATTTGAATGATTTCACACACACAGAGAGACATACACATTTATATTTATACTTATGAGCTGCAGGAAAATAGAAAGAATGGATGTAGAATTTTTAAAAATTCACAGATTCTAGCACTTGACCTGAGGTATCTACATCAGCTATACTAAAACATGGCCAAAACATCACGAACATTTAAATTCTGAAGAAATCTCAACACTGGGTCATAAGACGACATGCTGGGCAGCAAAGTATTGCTCACTTGCTTGTTTTCTTTCTAAGAAAAAATAAACCACCAACTGATCACACCAGATGTTTGAGAAAAAAGAAACTTTTGGAAAACCTATCTGATCTAAGTAAGCTCGTGCTAAGTAAGGCTAATAATAAAGCATCCTGTAAGTACAGTAAAGAATTATTCTTCTGTTTAAGAAAGGGCTATGACCCAAGAACAAGACAGAGAATCTTGACACATCTGGCAATCTTCAGTTGAAATCACTCCTGGAGGGCAGAATCTCCACATCTGCCGAAGAGGATGCCTGTAAAAAGTGAAGCCAAACCACTGCAGCACAGTGAAAACAATCATTCCTAATGCATTCAGGGAATCAGAGCAGTGTCAACAGAGATGCATGTTCAGTTCAGTACTGGTAGAGGGAACTGTAATGAACTGCTAGAGAAAACAAATAGAAAAACACAGAGCAGATATGTGGTCCTCACCAAAATGGCAAAAGTGTGTATACATTTAATTTGGGAGGAGGATGATTTAGTGTCTGGGAAAGATGAGTTTCAGAATCTTCTTTCCATTCTAGTTGTTTTCTTTAAAGGAAAAAAAAATGCTGGTCTTGAAGTTAAAATCCTAAATGTATAATAGAATTTAAATGAAACAAGGGCAAACAGTATGTCAGAGAAAAGAAGGGGGCAAAGGGGGGAAAACTGGAGATGTGCAATTAAAAAATAAATGTGCATTTCACTGTAAACTAACTGTTTAAAAAACCCTCTAATGTAACACATTCCAGTACTGTACAAGAATGCTCAAATCCTATTAAAAATCAGACAAGATTTTAAAATGTAAATAAGATTTTAAAAATTCAGAAGCTCTAGACCTCTATTAGCTTGAACTCTTAAAGTTCAATTGAAATTGTTACATTATGAATCTGATGAATATTTCTGCCTTGAGGAGCATTGCTCAGCTTAGACTGGGGTCTACTTGTTTCTTAAGCGGATAAAATAGCTGAGACAGTAGGATGTCCCAAGCACCACTGTCTTCATGAGCAAGGAAGGGAAAATGTAGTAATGAGCTCCTTTAGAATGATCAGCATCGGGGCCCTCAAATAAGAAGGGATGGGTTTTCTGCAGCCAATCTATCTTGAGGCATTTGCTATTGGTTTGGACCCTACAGTGTTGGCCCCGGGACTAGTAACAAGATACTTCAAAAAAGAAAGAACTGGTTGATATATACTCAAAACTAGGACTGACAATACCCAGAAAAGTTCTTAGTTAAGTTTTGAAGATTAGCTCAGGAAACAAGCAGGGCCCAAGAATTCCTGCAACAACAGGAGAGATTGAATCAATGCACCAGAGCCATTGCCCTGCTCACCCCATAGGAATTCAGTGAACCAGTGTTTATCTTTCCAAGTTTGCTACATTTCCTGAGCATGAGAAAGTTTTGTTTCCAGTAGGGATGGAAAGAATATTCTCTGTTATTGCTATTGGAAAATAGGTTGCACCTGGAAAACCTGATAGGCAAGAATAACACAGATGTAGGAATCTTACATAGTTTTGCTCAGTATTTGTACATTCCAAAATTACTCTGCACAGAACTACTGATAGACTTTTTCCACAAAACTGGACATTTTTGATGCAAAAACCCTACCCATTGTCCCCAGACAATGTTTTCCAAAAAACATTGTGTGTGTTGCACATTCTTCTCCCACAAATTTTGCACAAGAAAAAAAGTATTTCTGGAAAGGTACTGTGTAAAAACATTGGATTTATGAAAAAAAATGGTAAAAATCCATATTTTTTGGGGGGAAAGCTGTTTCCATAAATAAACACCTTTTTTGATGCTGAAAAAAAAAAGTGAGGTTTTGGCATGAAAACAGTTCTCTCCACCTAAAGACCACTATTCTCTCATTTAAAAACTTTGGACTTTCTGTGCAGAATAATTTCTCAAAACACTTCAGGATATGCGAATGAAGAAACTTTCCTTTCTTCTGCACTGGGGGAGAAAAAACAAACCTATAGCAATTATTCATCCTCTCACGTGAGGATGAAACAGTTGAAAATTTACATCCAGAGTTTCAAGGCACAGAAATACTTCAGTGAATAGATGCCACAATGTTATATTGTGCTTCTTCTAGGTCCCATACACAGTGTGAGGCAGAGGCTCCTAGAAGACAGAAGCTAAATTTCTTTTCTAAACTTTCCTGTTCATCAAAAGCATGTGATGAGTAACGGAGGAATGCTGTGACAAGCTCCAGCAGCCTCCATGAACTCTTGTTCATCAGTTTCTGAGTTACATCAAAGTGTAATTTGAGGGGAGAACTTGCAACTACAATGATGCGTTCCCCTACTGCAGTGGTTCTCAACCTGTGGGTCCCCAGATGTTCGTGGACTTCAGCTCCCAGAAGCCCCAGCCACTATGGTCAATGCTCAGGGTTTCTGGGAGCTGAAGTTCACAAACATCTGGGGACCCACAGGTTGAGAACCACTGCCCTACTGGGAACATGAGATAAGTATTTGAAAGGAGTTTGAGATTGAACCCTTAGGAACTTGGCATCTAAGGCTATGCATGCATCCTGGAACCAGCATAACATAGTGTCACAGAATGCAACATATTGGGACAGCTCAACATGTTTTCCTGCTTGCCAGATGAGGAACAGGGCAGCATTCAGTGGCGTATCTTGGTGCGAGTGGGGGGGGCGAGATATGGATGCAGGGCTATAGCATGCAGGGGAAGGGCTACAGCAAGCAGAGGAGGGGCAACAGCATGTGGGGGACAGGCAAGAAGCAGCAGCACCCCCAAAAAATGCCACCCAGGGCGCCCCATCCCCCTTGCCCCACCATCCGCAGCACCTCTTTACCAGAACAAACATGCAAGCTGACTTAACTAACAACTGAATCTCCCATGCCCAATGCAGCATTAATCAGCTGTCTATTGTCCAACCGAAAGGAACAATTCCAGAGTTCATGAACAAAAGACAGGAGGTTGCCACTTCATTTCTCAAGCATCTGCTACCTGAAGCAGTCACAGAGCTTTACATAACCGGGGCAGTGGTGATCCTGATACAAAAGACTAGAGATGCTGGTGGAGTAATCACATGTAGGAGACAAAGGAATAAAATTCTACTGTAGATTTTAAAAGCAAAACATTTATATGTAGCTCTCTGAAAAAAGAAATGAAATTTATCATCTCTTGTATCTTATGCTTTGAATATCTAGAGTCTGGCCTCATACAACTAAGTAATTATAATAGTAAAGCTCAGTTTTTATTGGGAATGAATCTTTTTGAGGAAAAATATTTACTACTAGATCTTTGTCATGGAATATTATTTAGAATACTAAGCTCTTTAAAAAGAGTTGCTATCAAGTACAATAAGGATTATGGCTTTAATTCCAAAACTCACTGATTTTATCAAATCCAAAATGTTAACAGAATGAAGCACAACAATCATTTCTTTTCTAATCAGTTGTAGAGAATTGGGGAGTGAAGGATAAATGAGAGTTGGACTTTCTTAAACCTTTGCTGTTTACGTTTTAATAAAGATTGTTATGCAAATTCTTTTGAAAAATGCAAATCTAAGCATGGGTTAAAACAGTTTTCATTTATACATTTCTGTCTACATTTGAACAGTACTGTTTAAAGAATGCACATAATCATTAAGAATGTTTGTTATTTTGAATGTGCAGTCTTATGTTAACTTTAATAATATTTCATTTGCGTGGAATTATTAGGCAGAGTACTTCAGTGGCATTGAGTCATTCACTCTGCATTCCAAGTTAAAACAGACTCAACTTGATGAAGTATGTAATTTGAAATTCTTAAGTTTGTAATTTGAATGATTACTTTGTCTCGCTGTAAGCTGCTTAGGATTTTTCATCTATAAAGCTAAAACATTTGGCTTCACAAATATGGCATCAACATAACTTGTCATACAATCCTTTGTTTTTTAATCATCTTCTCCTGATAATCTAAATGATGATTAGTCTTGTCTCAGTGATTTCTTTGCTCTTCTAATACACATTTGTATTAATCCCTACTACATATTTTGATTTTTTTAAGAACAAGACCATACGAAAATCCTTTCTAAAAAAACAAAATGATTAGGAGAACAACATTTTAAATGTGTGCATCATTGTGAAAAAGATTTTGAGAAATGCCAGATGTCCCAGTTAATATAGAAATGCAAATCTAAAAATAAAATGTGCCTTAATGCCATTAACTAGAAAGACTGAAATTAAAAAAAAAATCTGAAGGCTAAAGGAGGTTAGTAGATGCATTTAAAACATGTTGCATGTTCATAGTCATCCCAGGCTTTTCTGTTGACATCTTCTTCCAGAAAAGTCTCCACAGAAGAATAAAAAGATGTATGTATTAAGAGAGAGGTGTTATATGAGTTTCAAGGACAGCTATTCAGCAGGGACAGAATCTATAAAATTATCTTTGCATTGTCAAGTCAGGCTCTATACTGAACATTGTTACATTGATGGAAAATGTCTTGACATCAGTATGCAATTCCCTTTTACAGTTAGACAAGCAGATTGGTTGCCTTAATCTTTTTAAAGGTAGTATTCAAGGCTGTTAATAATTAAAGAAATTTTAGCCCATATCAGTTGACCTAATCAGTTGACTCTGCATAGGAGAAAAGACAATTGCTCTAAAGAAAAACCAGGCAGACACATTTCAAATTGGATCTTGGCTTGTTTATTTGAGAAAAGAAGAGCTCTTTCCATTTAGAGAAGGAACAACAATCCAGCTTCCAGTGGAAAGAATGGGTGGGATATCAACTTTCTCTTGAATGGTGTTTAGAATGTTGGACTGGGAGTTCAGAGAGCTGGATTCTAGCACTTATTGAGCCAGAAAGCTCTCAGGATGCTGTTGGGCCGAAGAGTCTCTATTTGATTTACTTCATGGGCCTTTTGTGAGGAGAGAAGAGAACTATGTACCATGCATTGACCTCATTAGAAAAAAGATGTACCAAATGAATAAATAATTTTATCTCTCTTATGCCACCATTGTTCTTCTGAACCAGTGTAACTTCCCAAGCTCTGTTCTGGAGTGTGCTTCAACCCTCTGAAATAACGTGGGAGGTAGCATGGTTGACAACACGAAGACAAAATCAGAGAAAAATTTTACTCCATCCATTTCCTCTAATGGAAAGCCTTTTGAAGACTGCTAATCCTGCTGGGGTAGGAGATCTATTTGCAGGGGCAAGCTAAATCTCTGATGGAGAGAAAATTGCTTTCTGCTGAGGCTGGATCCAAGCATAGGTTTTCATTTAATGCATGTAGCCCACTTTATATTAAACAAGAGTATTCTCGTTGTTTTTCTAAAGGAAGATGGTGCTTGCCATATCTATTTTTTAAATAAACATTTGTTTTCAGAATAATACAGAGCTTGGAGTATAGTATCCCAGAACTCTCCAGTTCACGAAGCTAGCCACAATGGTGGTTAGAGCTTTTCGGGAGTTGTTGTTTGAAACATTTCCAGGGGGTAACTGTGTTAATGAAAGCCTAATTCTAATCACTACACCCAAGAACAGTAGATCCATTGAATTAGTTATTTAATGTTATACTACTTTTCTGACTTCCATGTTGCTGTTCTTTGCTTTGTAGTAGAACTCATGTAGGCAGACTGAGGTACCTTCCCCAAAATGTCATATCATACCACTCTTGGGCCACATAGCTAAGCATAATACAGTGCTATTGTTGCCAAGAAGAGCTGAAGTAAAAATCTAGTTTTTGAGCTTTGGGATAAAGGAAGGGCAAATTTCACAAAAGGAACCAAACTTTATACAGGGGGAACAACTACCTATGGTTCCCTCCACCAAAAAGGTAGGAGTTCTTGCAAGCATTTTCTCTGGGCATTTGCAAAGTGTTTGAAGGAGGTCACAAAGCACTTGTCTCTGCCATTAGGAACCATCCACTTCCCTCACTCCAAAGATGAAGCTGAAACTCTTTGTTAAAATGCTCAAGTTGCAAGCTTTTCTACACCTAAAATTGGGACTTAGTCCCAGTGAACTGAATAATACTGAGGAGACATGTATAGGTTACTGGGACAGGGAGGCAAAATAAAGCCACTGCCCTCTAATAAGAATTCTCCCCCCCAATGAACTTTTCATTGACCCCACCCCCAATGAACCATGCAAAAACGGGACTCACCAGATTTCTTCAGCGTCCGGGCGAGTCCATCGGGACGAGAAGCAGTGTGAGCTTGTTGCTCCGCACTGCTCCGACATCCAAAATGGCAGCTTCTGGTTGGTGGAGGCTCTCCACCAACCAGAGAAGCTCACCGGCCTAAACCCCGCCCCCGGCAGATCTGCAGGCACGCACTAGTGTGCGTCTGCAAAATCTGCACCGGAGTGCGGCGATGAAGCGACATAGAGTCACATGCTCCGTGCTTTTTAAAAACTTCTTAAAAGAGGTTTTTAAAAAGCACACTGCTCGACCAGTTCTGGTCACTCCAAACCAGACTGAGGTGCGGAACTACAAAAAGTAGTCCGCCCCAGTCCACTCCATGGTGCGGAAGACCTCCGTCGGAGGTCGCTCTGCACCGTTTTAATAGCCCGGTGTGGAAAGGGCCGTTGAAAATTGTTCACACCTAGAACTCTCATCTTTAGATTCCCATGCTAACTTCATCTTCTCCTTTTCCTGGGAGGCCTAAATTCTATGTCTATATTCGCACTTTAAGTTATTGCAATGCATGCAATTTGAGGAATGAAGAAAAAATAATTGGGTTACTTATTTGATAGGGCAATGGTATGCTATCTTTCTGCTATAAGATATCTGGATTTCATATGTAAAAATAATTCATGTTTCTCTGGGGCAGCAATGAACAAAGATGGAGACAGGGAGATGATGGCAGCAATAGCAAGTAGTAATAGCAGGCCCATTCAAACTACACAATTATAGCATTATTATTCCTCTTAGACAAGGTTCCACCCTATAGAATCCTTGTGTTTGTAGTTTGATGAAGCATAGAGCATTCTGGCTGAGAATTCTAAATGCCCCTCCCGAAACTGCCAGTCCTAGGATTCCATAGGATAGAACCATGGCATTGGAATAAATTGGAGTAATAGTACTATAATTTGGTAGTGCGAAAGGGCCCTGGTGCTGGCATAGCCTAGGTTTTGGCCTTCCTTCAAAAAACTGCAGTGCTTGATCTCTCTCTCACAATGGGATGGGAGATTTTAAAAGGTAGCATACATGTGTAATCAATAAAATGTTTCAAAAAGGAATATTATTTGTTACCCAAAGCTGCTTGTGAAAGCTATTTATCTGCAGTCATCACATAATAACATACCCCTAATTCCAATTCCTGCAAGAAAATTGAAACAGAATACTGAAAACAGCAAGCTGTTTTTGTTTTTTTTCCCCTGAACAGGTGTTTGTGTAGTTTGGTAATATGACTCACTCAGGCCTTGAATTAATTTGTGCTATTTGCACATATTAAAGAAAAAAATAAATGCAGCCCTATTTTGGAACTTTAAAGAGAAAAAAAAGCAAAACAGTCAATATATGGAAAACCTCAGCTTGATGATATAACTATATATTAATTTCTCATGGAAACATGCAATAAGGGAGATTCAAAAGCATTGTATGTTCATGTTTCAAGTGTTTAATTTTTTTAATTCTAAAAAGCCAAATTTGAAGCCCTACAGCCCCCTAAAATTTAACGGTTTTAATGGAAATTAAAAGTTAATAGCTACTATAGCTGCAGAGAAAGGTTTCTGTCATTTACTGAAGTGGAACAATCAATATAAAAGCTGGTGACTGAAGTAATAACAAAGACCACAGTATGGTGCTACCAAAGAAGATGACATCTTGAGTTTTCACAGGAAAGGTGGGTGGGGGGAATGAAGCATTCTTATAATAGAACGTGATCCTTTGAACAGCCTGGAGTCCATTACACCTCTTGGATAATGCGCCCTAATTGGACATGGAGAGACAGAGAGAGAAAGAGAGACGCAGAGAGAAAATCCTGCAAGCATTTTAGAAACTACTTCAGATTTGACATTTAAATATATCTTTATAATGGAGCTGAACTCACAATGAAATATTATAAGAAAAATTAGAACATTTTATGCAATGCTACATTGCAATAAGAGAATCTCATTGGAATATTTCCAAATGAAACCAGAAATGGCATGCAACACAGGGAAACAAGGAGAAGCCAGAAAATGAATCACAACAGCACAGATCCAGTAATGTTGACTGCAAACATTAATTAATTAATTAATTTTAAAACAGGAAAAAAGAAAATTAAATGAATGAAAAATTGTATTCTATATATCAGATGACCTGATATTAATTTCAGTTTTGTTTGGCTGTTAAAAACTATATCTTTTAAAGAATTGCTTACAGCAGAGATGAGCAACTGATGTGTAGGTCAGGAGCCAATTCCCCCACCTCCAAACTCCCTGAGGCCTATACATACCAGTATGCCAGAATAGTTCTATTTTCCTTCACAGTAACTCTGAAAAATAACAACCAGAAGTGACATTGGGTCACTTTCTGTTGCCATTTTCAGAAGAACTCTGATGAAAGCACAAGAATAGGGGCATGGAGGAAGGTGTGGTGAGATGGGGGTAGGTAGAGGTGGTTTTATACATTTTTACACATTTGGAGCTTTTGTGCAAAAATTACCTCAAAATCATATTAAATTATTCAAATTTGGGAGGAAAGGGCTTCCCTCAGGTCACACTTTCTATCTCCCCCCCTTAAAAGCTGTGTTTTTCTTATTTAGACTCACACAAAACACGTATTAAATGTAACCTTGTTATTCTATGGGTCTATAAACTCCCTGCCATGCATTTTCTTAACAAGAAAAAGTCTTGGGCCACTCCTTGAGCCAAAATGTCTTGGGCCAGTTCTGTCACACAGACAACCTGTAGGTGTGTGTTGGAATACACATAGGCCCTTTCCACACCCTACCTTCTTGCATGGTCCTCCAGCGGCAATCCTGGCAGTGGCTGTGCTGGAAAAGGAGGGTGATGGCAATGCTCCCCTCCACATGGGACCGCCTCCCTGCAAAAGGGAGCACAATGGACACACCACTTCCTTCTGCAGTGCAGCTGAGTACTTTCCCAGGCTGTGCTGGGCAGGAAGCCCCGCCATTGTGCTTCCAGGGCTTCCACAGGATAGGTAAGTGTGGGTTGGTGGATCAATTGTGTGTCATTGACATGGATAATCCACAATTGCACCACCTGGGCATGGGAGAGGAGCAGGACCGCAATGACATGCAGAATTATTGTCGCAGTCCTGCTCTTCTCCTATCCCCATGCCAGGATGGGAGGCTACTGTGGAAAGGGCCATAATCAGGAGGCAGAATCACTGTCCCTCACTGTATGAGGATTCATGACACACTGGAAAGAACAGATTTTGTTCATGTATGCATATTTGTCTAAATCCATTTTATATTCCACTTTTCTTTCAAGGTGGCTCACAATTAAACCATCCAAATACAATTAAAATATCACACAAATAAAAGCATAAATGCAGTTTTAAAAACATGCAGTCAAACAGAATATGGGATCCCCCCAGTTGTAAACCCATTCTTAAACATTCTTGCTCGTTCCTAGTCAGCAGCTAGAGGCTTAAATGAAAGTCGTTACTTTATGGTAGAAAGACAACATCAAGCCTGATCTCCCTTGGCAGGAAGTTCAAGAGACTGTAATCAGTCACCATGAAAGCCCTCTCTTATATCATCACTTGAAATATCTCAGATAGTGGCATGACTGAAAGAAGGGCTTCCCTTGGGGATCTAACAGCCAGGTAGGCTTGCATGAGAGAATATAGTTCTTCAGACAGCCTGCATCCCACTTGTATAGGATTTTGCAGGTCACAACCAGCACTTTGAATTGTAGCTGGAAACAGACCAATAGCTGGTAAAGGTGTTATAACTGAGGAAGAGGGAGAGAGAGGGATTTCAAAATTGCTTGTTCTAAAATCAAAACAGGAAAATATCCCATGCATATCCAGTTGGATGCTTAATACTGAAGCCAAAACGAAAGTACAGTTCCAACAGGTTAATACCAAGAGGAGAAACAGTAATATGAATCATTGAACAACAAGAACATGGATTTTAACTGCAAGTACGTGAAGCTCTCAAGTGTGCTGACATTAATGTACTAAATATTAGTGTTACTAAATGCATTTGTTCAACATGCTTTTATTTGGTTTCTACTTAACTTGTATCGATCACAATAAAAATATGACATTGCCCAATCCTTGATTTCCCACGGTTCCTAAATAACGGGAAAGATGCTATGAGTCAGAAGCACTGCTTTCTTAAGATCAGGTTCTCCTTTGATTTCACAGGATTAAAGGAAAGAAAAACTTCCTTATATTTCCATGGAAGAACCAGTGCAGATCATTTTGGTAACTGCAACTCTGTTTGCTCAAATGCATTAAGTACAGACAAATGTTTAAATAGCAAACCCTATGAAAATAAGCCTGACACTGGTGGGGGTGGAAAGTAATGTTCCACCTTGGTTTAAACTTCAGTGAAAGAAAACAATTTTCAGGAGACAATTTGCCATCTGTCTCGCATCCATGTGAAAAAAAAAAAAAGCTTTTAAAACCTAGCTGCTGCTAATGTGACATGTTGAAACATTAATCACCCCCTAAGGCCAACATAATTGTAGCTCCATGTTAATTACCTAACAATTAACAGCAGTATTTCCAAGGGGCAATCAATGAATTAGCTAGTGATTTTCCCACAGACTCCAGTCTCACACTGCCAATCTGAATGCATTTCAAACTCCACACCATGGCTCATCAATGACGCTTCTGGTGTATGAAATAAAAATTCATTTGCACCCTCACTAATTAGCCTCGATTATATCCCTGTGTGTATTACAAACTCTATTCATTTACACAAAATCTCTGCCACAGGCATTTCTCTTCATTTAAAAATTCATTTTCTATTAAATTATAAGGTCACCTAGAAGGAAAAAGCACTAATCATGATTTTGTCACTAACGAATTAAAGGGTTTTAATAAGCTTACTTAATTAAGTTATCCTAATAAGTGATAATGGCTATCTACAGCCTATCAGTATTCATGTGCTGGTGTTGTATATGGAATGGGCTATTTATAAACATATGGATGCATATTGTGTGTGCATGAATAGCAGTATGTAGTGTCCGATGTGTTCAAACATTTCTTTCATCAGTTCTTTCTTCCATGCTCTCCTATTTTCTTTATATTCTCCAAGCTTCCTACTAGGTACTATCAGTGGCAACAGGTAGTTCCCATATGAATAGGTTGGTAAATCCACTCTGAGTTTTACTATGAATTTTAAAGGAGCTATCTAAAATGCTGAACTTGTTTTGAGGATATGGCTCAGCAGCCTGCACAGCTCATTTGAAATTCAGACTAGAGCCCAGAACAGATTTACCATTACTCTGATATGAATGCCATCAGGCACAACTAGATAAAAACCAAATAAGGAAGATGGGGGGAAAAACCTGTTCTGGAGTCACTGCAGCATTCAAAGTCTTACTTGCACACTAGTGGCCAAAACAATAAATGGAGAATTGGAGCAATATCTTGCCATTGTTTTCCTCCCATAGTTCCCTCTTCTTTCCCCTCCCCTAGGAAACCAATGGATAGAGAAATCTCTATACCAGTCTATGGGCAGCGTAAAATGCATTGGGACTGATCCTTAAGACACATTACAAAAAAATTTGTCAACAACTCCTACTAGATCATAACATGGTCAAGTTCAAAGCAGATGGAACTGTGGCATTAATACAATGCTAAAAGTAACCAGCTCCTAATAGCTAGTTACTTGTGATGAATTCTTTCCAACAAAGAAAATTACCTAGTGGCCAGGATCCTGTTGTTAACTGTATACTGTCCATCTGTCACAATGTGGTAGGGACAGTTCCAGTTACTCTTCTGTCATCTCATTTTTCAGCTGTTTTTAACATGTTCCATTTTATTTCTCCTCCTTCATTTTCCCCTTTAGTTTTCAGATTACTTCGGCTGCTGCAAACTGAGTTCAAAGTGCAAAAGTTATTTGCACTCGGTTAACTCAGCAGAAGAGAGACGAGAGGATGGAATCTTGCCCTTGCAGGAGGCCTTCTGCAGCCTCTTCTAGCTTGTGGGTTCTTCCTCATTAATACCTTCTTAATGCCATCTTGATTCTGATGTTGCTTGGTTACACATGTCCCAGTTTCCATCTGTGTTGGAGGGTATGTGACTGACCTATGTTCTTTGAATGATGTTGCACAAGGAAGTATCCCATGACTGTCAGTTCAGTATTGTTACAAGAGTCCCAGTGGGCTGTAGGGTGTGACTCAGTTCTCTTTTTTCAGCATGAAGTTGTAACTGGGGGTGTCCCAGCTGCCCTTGAGCACCCAGTGAAGCAGTAGCAGCTACCATACACTGAGGGCAGAAGCTGTGCCCTCTCTACTAGGTGCACAAGAGACATAGAATATGCCTGAATGAAGGAGGATGGAGTCATGCCTGGAAGCAGTCATCCATTCTTGTGCACTGGGCAGGAAGTGGGATGGGAACCCTCTCCTGCATTTTCTGACAACAGCATATGGGCACAGGCAGAGATTTAAGTTCTGCTAACATGCTTGCTAGCTCTAGACCTATGATTGAAATTTGATGAAGGATAACTTACAATTCTTTTATAACGTAACGGTTTTTCTGGTTATTTCTGGTTATCTCGTTATTTTTGTGGGGAAAAAAGCCAGTTTAAATACAAATATCTACATATTCTACAGTGGGAGGACAAAAAGAATTTGTTCATCTCTTTATAATTTTCCTAATTTTCTTTGATGCCCCTTCAAATCCCTTGCTTTCTAATGGTACACCTGCTTCCCTAACTAGTTTCCTTCACATATATGAAATCAGTAATAATGATTGGTCAAAATAATTTTAGGAATAAACTCTGGGAAAGGAAAGTTTTCTTTGTTGTTTGCTTGCATATTTGCTGCAGGGTTGTGTTTCTTCCTTTAGTTATCTTCATTTTGGCAAGACTTCAACTCCATTCTCAAAAAAGGAATCTTTTTTGGCTTAGACCAACCTGCCATCATCTTGGACTTGGTGAAACCTTTTCTGCTTTGCAGTATACATTTTAGCTGAACTTCTAAAATTATAGTTTTGAATAACTCTCCAAGCTTTCTGGAGAAAAAAATTACCCTCTTGACTTTCCCTTTTACGGTTTCTGAGATGTTTCCTCTTTTGAAGTCAAATGTGACTTTTGAAGTTAAATGAGACTGAGGAAATATGACTTCCTCAGCAATTACTCTTCCATATATGTTCAGTTTGATAACACTGTGGACACCCTTTCCAAATGGCTTAAATTTTGCATCAGGTCATAGGTGTCCCTAAGGATTAAGTCTAGTCCACTATGACTTCTGAGTGCCTTTCTACCCCTGTGGACTTTTCATCATGAAGCCAATTGTTAGGAATAGGCTAAAAACGGAAGGCTATTCTCTGAAATGCTGATAGAATACCCTTTCAAGCCACATGGGCAAGGGTGAGGAGGAAACGTTTGATATGCAGAGAAGAAACATAATTGAAGGTGCACGGACAGCATGCAAGAGAGACAGATGAAGAAGCACTGATCCAGAAAAGAAAGAAGCAGCTGCCAAAGAACAAGTGGAAAGGAGAAGAGAGTTGTTGGCTGCTGATGAGAAGGCTACTGAAGAAGTATGGACAGTGTGGAGAAGAGGAAAAATAGATCCCCACCAAAAAGGACAAACACAAAAGGACTGAGAGAAGAAAGAAGAGAGGAAGAAGATGCTACTAAGGCCTCCTCAATTCAGTCAGTATTATTCTCTTTTCACTATCCATAGCCCTTGCAAAACAAGGTTGTGGTACATGAATCAGAGGGTCTCAAACTCTGCCAGACCTTCTCAGGAATTTCAGAGGAAATTCTTCTTACATTTGGGTCAGATGCAAAGTTGCTGAAAAATGTTGAGGGTCAGAATATTTTTTCCTTGTTTCCCTGTATATTATCCATATAATCATAGCTTTTTTATGTGCCACTTTAAAACACACATGTGAATTCCCCCCATTTTTTGTTTTCCTACCAGTGTTTTGTTAAAAAAAATTTTAAAAAAATCTTTCATGGAGGAAAAACTCTGCCACAAGGAAAAGTTATAATAGTTGAATGCTTTGAGGAAAGAAAAAAAATGAGAAATAGGGGGGCGTTATAGAGAGTATGGATAGTATGGAGAAAGTAGATAAGGATTCAACCTCTGATTAGAAGGAGATGTATCACCTGGAGTTATCCTATTAAGCTGTATCGTAGATGAAACCATAGTGGATAGAATACAGGCCATTTCTGCACCTGGTCCTGGCATCAGCCTGGCAGAGCTCTTGCTGGGATGGGAGCATGTCCCCAGTGCTCCCGTCTGAACCTGGCCGGCTGCCTGAGGATGGGAGCGCATGCAACAGGTGCCTTCCTTCCACACTACAGCTGGCCTCTTTCCCGTGCTGCATCGGGGATCATAGAATCATAGAATGTTGGAAGAGACCACAGGGGCCATCCAGTCCAACCCCCTGCCATGCAGGACACACATCAAAGCACTCCTGACAGATGGCCATCCAACTTCTGCTTAAAAATCTCCAAAGAAGGAGACTCCACCACACTCCAAGGCTGCATATTCCACTGCCAGACAGCTCTGATTATTAGGAAGTTCTTTCTGAGGTTTAGGTGGAATGTCTTTTCCTGAAGCTTAAATCCATTGCTCCTTGTTCTAGTCTCTGGAGCAGTGGAAAACATGCCTGCTCCTTCCTCAACATGAGTGCCTAGATTGCACTTCCACCCATTCCACTGTGATGTGAGCGTCGTGTAATTGCAGACCATTAATGGATTTTTTCTGTTAATGGAATATCCCACAATCACAATGGGTAGGGACACATTGGCAGTGGGACTGCAATGACGCCATGCAAAAGCATGACTTATGGACCACTGCCTACATGTCCCTATGGTGGGACAGCAATGTCATGTGGAAATGGCCATAGTCTTCTCCACACAGGAAGTATTTGTATATGTTAAATGATTAGATGAAAATCTTATTTAGTTTGTTGTCTGATAAGAATTGGTCAACATTCTTCAAATTTTTCATTTGTGTCTTGGAAGAAACTTGAAATTTAAGGATATTGAAATTGGGAAAAAGCAAAAGTGTGAGAGAAGTCCATCTTAGCTGAAACTCCAATTATAATACTAATTTCAGCACTTGAAAATGTGAGGATGAGTCAACCTTATGCACCTAAGAACTGAATTAATGTATCTGGCAAACAAAATAGTTCAACAGATATTTCAGTATTTTTAATTGAAAGCTTAATCATATTGAGCCACAACAATGACAACTGAAATAAGAGATACAAATCTACTCTTGGATTCCAAATATTACAGTGAGATTTTCAAAGGGTGCTTTAGTGATAATAAAGAACTCAGTGGAAATAACTCCAAGCTAGTTTTGAAGAATAAAAGTTAGTAGTTTAATGAAGGAAGCCCACTAAATGAAAGTCTAGAATATATTATACAGGGGGTTACTATGACAGTATCAAAATAGCCTGTAAATGTAAATTCCGTGTAATATTGGAGATGGGGATATTACTGAAAATAGAAGAGAAAACAGAGCTGAGTTTTTAGACTCATTTTCCTCCAATATGTGTATTGTGTCTGAGATGACACTGAATTTTCCATCATGTTACGCTTATGGAGATTGATATGAAGCTGAAGCTGCTAAACAAGAAGATAAAAATGCAGTACCAGATACATGTTCAGTTCTAATCCTTTCACTCTGATCCTTACATTAGAAATGTAGAAATGTCTATGCATCATAGAAGCATCTCTACTCATAAAAACTTTCATTAAGAATCACAGTAGCATCTCTAGTCAAGACTTTAGTAATCAGGAACTGGCAGAAATGGTGAAGTCATTGAGATATCCTGCTTGAGCAATTTAATCAATGCATGAGTAGAGGAATTAGGATTGCGCAAATTAGCCCCACTCATGAAATCAAGTGTACCACCGGCCCTGACCACAATAACAGTCAAGAATCCATACGGTCTACAGTGCTGCATAATTGGAGCACAAAATAACAAGGAAGTACACATATATGTAGGTTCTTTTTCTTCAGGTATACATGCAAAACATGCAGATAACAAAGATAAAGCTAGCAGGATGTATGCTAGTCCATTGATTAAAGCATGTGAACAAAATGTCTGAAATAGACTATGGTTTCCTCAGTTTCCAGAACTGGCCCATGGAGATTCATGGTATAATTGATCCAAAATGCATGCAATATATACATTTATGCAGTTACTTTCAAGCAGATTTGTTTGGGACGACAGCTGTATGCAGCTGAATTCTACTATTACAGCAGGAACATGGATCAAGTAGGGGATACTTCATACCTTTTGAGTTGAGTCTCTGATCAGTCCCAGTCCAAATACTGAGGACATTGATTAGCATTTAGCTATACAAAGAGACCAGTGTTTCATTCAGAGGACCAATTACCTGTAAAGCATTACCATTCAACACAAAGTAGGCTCACAGTCAACCAAATATTATTGGTAACGACCTGATTGTTAATTTTCCCATTGCTTCTCATTTTAGTTGTTGTTCAAGTACTCTTTGAGAAGATAAAGGAGAATAATGAGTGATCAAGATTATGCTGACTGATTATAGCATTCTCATAAATTGTCAAATGAGAACTGCTGTTATTTATTCATAGATTGATTTTAGTCAGATATGGACAATATCTTCGAATGTGGGGACAAATTTCTCTCTGCATCTTGCTGATGACCTCATCCCTTCCTACCTCTTCTGTGTGCAGTTGAAATTACATTGTAGAGATATCCAGAAGCCCACTTCTATTTAAAAGCAAAACAAAACACCTGGGGTCTTCCTGGGAGTTTTCCTTTCAACTGAGCTACAGAGGTGGGGGCAGGGAAGTGAAGTAAAGCTGTTTAGCAACACCAAACTGGCCCACAAAAATAGTCTGCAGGCCATGTGCTAGTCATGTCTCATCAAAGTATTTCAAAGCTGCCTTTTACTGCATAGCCCTTACAAAATTGGCTTACACAAAACAACCACAAAACACAGCAATCAGTCCACAGGCTAACAACACACTATTGTAATTCATTAAATCAACTTAAAACAATTTCTGGTCAGCTGCAGTATGCATACATCTTTTTAGAAAAAGCATTTCCCACATCAGTAGGTTTTTAAGTCCCACTTTAAAATCTGTATTGATGGGATCATTTTGCATATTAATATAATGTGTGATCTCATTCTTAGGCATGTGTCGAATCTCAGGCCTTGAGATTTAAGAGTCATAAACTGAAACCTAAGGACAATGCATCGTGATGTCACAGGAGGCGGGCCCTCCTGATGTCACAAGGGTGATGGTGCATGAGACAACCTTGATGATGTCGTTAAGTATGATACCATAAACATCAACCGCAGTTGCATCATTCAAATAAAGAACAGTAAGTATAACTTACTGTCCAGCTTTTTGTCCTTTCTATTCTTTACCTGAAATTCTTCTCCTCTGCCCTGAGAACTGGGGGAAAGTACTCAGGCTCTTAGACCTGGCAATCCTATACAATAATGTTCTGATGGAGAAGGGATTATTGATGACCAGATTCTGGAATTATAACAAGGTATACTGGGTGGGATACCCAAAACATTTTTGAGCAAAATTAAAAACAATTCCTATTGAAATGTGTAATCTTAAATTCTATAATTGACATTAATAAAAATTGAGTATATTTGTAAGCCCCCACCCCCACCCCACAATTGCTGTAATACAAATGAGGCTTATTCCATACCAATAAAATAACTTGTTTCATACATGGATATAGAAGTCTATAATTTGATGATTTTGCTGTTAGCTTTTGTTATATGAATTTTTACATAATCATTAGTCATAAAGTTCTGACAGATAATATTATTACCAGAGTTGCTCTCTTTGCTGTTAATACAAAAATTCTCCCGGCTTCATGGACATGTTAATTTATTAAAATGCAATAAAGGAACTTCCAAGTTCAACCCTCAATAGAGAATATTTTATAGGTGATGCTGTATGTTCTTGTCATTTTTGCTTCAGATATTTTCACGTTTGAAAGGTGAAATCACACTAAGTCAGAAAAAAATCTCTTTCAGCATGCTAGCTGTCACTATTTTCCCTAAGATGTATATTTTTGCTTTAAAGAGACAGGTGTATGTAATTTTAATGTCAGCACCAGCTTCACCAAAAAGTGCCCTGGCAATCAGTGGAAAGGTTTAATAGGTTTCCTGTCTTGTTCTTAATTTGCTGAAATTACAAAATCAATACTTTCAGTTGTAGCTGCTGCTACCCGTTTTACTGCTTTAAGATAAAGTCTACAAAGAAAGTAACCTTCACTTTCAATTTGCAGTACCAAACGTCATGGTGTTCTTAGCCCCTAACTAACTAGTCTGTTTTATCCAGAGCAAGACATGCTGGATGTGCTATGTCTCGCTTTAAGGGACATATACATCCTGAAGACAGCAGTGATTAATAGCGAACAAATTATGATCTGTTGATGTGTTTGCTGCTGAAATACCTTCATTTGTCTTTTCAAGAGTCACCTCTAATGCAGATTGTTTCTTATTTGTTTATGTATCCCAGGATAGATGAACTAATCTTGACTCTCTATCAGTTATTATTTCTTACCAAAAAGTCAAGTTTTTATTGAGGCTCAGATGGTATGAATATTCTCAATACTGAATTCAAGAGGACTTAACAAGGCAATTCCCTTGTTTCTGACAAATCAGAACGTCTTTCTTCAAAATTGAAGACACAGCTCCAACCTCGAAGGGCTAAATCAGATCTAAATATCCCCTGCCCCATGGATTTTTCTGTAGCCCTTCTCTCTGATGTTAAAGAGCTAATGCCAGAAAGTGGGGAAAGGGTGGGGGGATAGTGATGTTGGCAGTGGTGTTTGTGGTCGTAGTTGTGGGTGTAGTGAGGGAAACATAACAGATATGTAGCCCTTGACTATGTTGCCAAATATGTGCAAATTTAGATCATCTTAGGTTTTCCTTAATACCTCATAGTAGGAGGGATAGTGACAGAGATGTGGGTTCTATGAGACTGGCATGAAAGGACTGGCATATATACCTCATCCCTTCATTTTTCCTTGCCACATTCTTCCTTGTAAGAATGCTCCAACTCAGAAATTTCTTACTTAGCACTGGCATTCCCCTCTCCCTAACTGAGATTATGAAAAGTATGCATGTGTGTACACACATGCACACACACCAATGATGTAGACTCAAGTCAACTGACTTGGACTCAAGTTGGACTTAAGTCACTTCAGTGACTTGACTTAGACTCGACTCAGTAATAAATGACTCACTGACTCGACTTGACTTGTGACTTGTATATTTTCAGTGACTCACTTGCTGCCCTTGTAAACAGTAACCATAACACATTCATCCAGAAGCCTTACAACTTTGAACAACGCTTCCATCTCTTTTCCCTACTGATCACATAATGGTCTGCCTCAAACCCAAAGCATGGATGCATTTCTTGGAGGGGAACATCAAATGGGTTAGGGAATAGGCTTGAGGTGAGGTTGAGGTCTACTCTGCAGCCTGTCTCTGCTGCTTATTTTCCTAAGAGCAGAAGGCAAGACTTGTCCCCAGAGCACAGGATGCGTTTCTCAGAGGGGAACTGCAAATTTGTTGGGCAATGGGCTTGAGGAGGAAGGATTCTTTCAAAGCTGCAGACCCTTGTATACTCACTGACACAAAACCCTCCAGCTTTTGGGAGGGGGGGTGAGAAAAAACCCATTTCCCAACTTCCAAAGCTACAGGTGGCAAGCTTGCAAATGTGGAGGGTTGATTCTCCTTAAATTGTTAAATCTGACTCTATTTGACTCTGTCCAGAAATTCTGGGACATAGGTTGATGTGTAAAGTTGGTTCTCAGACTTGAGACTTGACTTGAAAGTATCTTGTAAGGACTTGAGATTCAGCTTAAGACTTGAAGGTAGGGACTTGAGACTTGACTTGAGACTCAGAGAAAAAGATTTAAATACATCACTAACACACACACACATACACATACATATGCATAGCCATTGGGTTGGAGCAACAATATCCCCGAAAACTTCCATTCTTGGAAGGGACCTAGTTCAACCAAATCTCCCACTGGAAGAATGAGGGAGGTGATATTTACCAGTGCCTTCTTACTCATACACTAATGCCAACTTGAGTGCTGTTTCAGATAGTCTGACCTTCCAGAGCAGTTCTTTGAGGGAGACAGGGCTGAAGGGGTATGGGGGAATTAATGAACAGCACCTTCCCTTCTGCCAATGGGAAAGTCGCATGGCAGTGCTTTGCCTGTGGATATATCCATGCCTATGGCATGCGTCCAAATGGTTAGTCCCAATCAGAGTAGAGTTGTTGACTCATTTGTTGAATGTGGGTGGCTTGTTGGTATATTCCATTGATTCAGTGGGTCTTTCCTAGGTGGGACTGACAGTAGGTTTCACCTTTCTATATAAACTGAGTACCCGCCGCAGTTCTGTGACTATTCAGTGCAAGAACAGTTTTACAGTGTTTGATAAGATAGGCTTAATTGTAAGAATCATGTGCCCATTTCATTTCAATCAGATTTTATGACTTAGATTTCATATCTTGGTTTTGACTGGAATCCTAATTCGCCTTAATCATATTTTTAAATTATTACTATTGGAGGAAGTGTGAAAGAGTGAATATCCACTCCGCTCCCAGGGTCATAATCATAGTTCCAGCCTGATCACTGGTACACATCATAAAAACTGAATGAGTTACTGGTTGCTGATCTGTGGCCACAAATAATCTTGAGTCTGAATCTAGTTGGTTAGCCCCATCTAGAAAAGACATATTGACTCAGTTGTTGAATGATTAACATGTAGGCAAATCAAATTGATTCAAAGGGTCTACTCTGGCTAGGATTGGTTATTGGTTGTAGGCCTTGAACAACTCATTGTATCTCAATGGCTTCCCTGATTTACCTCACAGAATTGTTCTGAGAATAATATGGGTAGGAGAAGTATGTGAGCTAATTTAAGCTGATTAGATGAAAGGAGATATAAATGTAACTAATAACATTATTTTGACAAATCTTTCTAACTCATCACTATGAAGCAGTCTGAAGGGGTTAATATTGGGTGCAGACTTGTGAGTGCATAAATAAGTACAGGAAGTAAATATAGACAGTAAATACAGGAAGTAATTAAGTATAGACAGATTGTCATAGTTAATTAGTACACCTGACACAGCATTATCAAATGTTTGCCAACATTTAGCATAAAATAAAGATTAGGTTTTTGTATTTTTCCCTTCACATTTATTGTCTGACGTTGCATTGTAAAATAACACTAAAGTGGAAGGTGGTCTGTTATGCTAAATGTCTAAGAAACTCTTTAATCATACTTACATTTTTTTTAATTGCTATAGACACTTCCATCAGTATACTCCCTTGTGAGATAATTCAAAGCACGAAAACAGTGTCAGTCTAAAATGAACAGCCAACAGCTATGGAAAATGAAGAGTAGACTGAGATTGTACGTGTCAGTCAATTTGTTTAGAATGGTCCTACAGTCTTTACTGAATTCAACTCAGCAGGCACTGAACCCCAAATCTATATTTAATTTAGAACATTGTACCATTACTCTGAAATCTTTCAACATCCTTACCACGATCTGAAGAACAAGGGCAAGGGGACCTGTTTACAAGGAGCACCTTTTATGTGCTTCAAAGAATCACAGAGCAAATTCAAGAATATTTCGTTAACAAAGTAAAATCCCTGGAAGAATCTTCTCTCTTCAAAAGATGGAAGTAAAGAGCAAGCTACTTCTTGTTAAGACTGTTTATCTTATGAAGTTATCCCTGAAGACATTAAAAAATTCCCTTACAAGGAGGTCATAAAGAACTGGGCAGGGTTGTATTACTGAAAAACAAAGAATCACATCAACCCCAAACTTTTAAGAATAAAGTTTTCTAAACTGAGATTACTACCTAGAACTAGGTCACATTTTCACACTATGAAGTCAATTCTACTAAAGTCTAAGGACTTATTTCAGAATATAATGTACTGTAATTATTTCAGAATACAATCATTTTAAAATAGCAATAAGACATCTCACTGATTAAATCACTTATACTACCATTGTACATCTACTGGTTCCTTTATTAACCTCCATTTCCTTCCTTCCTTCTTTCAATTTATACTTCACCTGTCTCTCAGCATGGTACTCAAAGTGGCTTACAATATACTGTCCATGGATTCAATACAAGAGGAGAAAAGGTTCTCACATGTATAACTATCTATGCACTGGGAAACTTGCCACAACCAAAGGTCCCAGTTGTAGGTCTAAACTCAAATTATGTTCACCTGTTTGCTCTTGCTCTTGAGTACATGGACTTTGAACCAGAACTTCGAAACATTTCTTTTTTACTACAACTCCCAGAATCTCCTAGCCACCAGCTATAATGGCTAGTGGCTAGTTGTAGTCCATAAAGCGACTTCTACCAGTTTGGGAACTGGGAGAATGTAAATCTACTTTTCCTCTACAGGCACAATTTACAATCTAAATATTGAGGAAAGGTGAGAATCTGTCATGTGCTTATGACTATGTAATAGTCATAAGTGGTAATTGCCATAACTAATTTAAATTCCATTGATTTTTATTGATCAATTCCATTGATTTTACCATACTTCTATAAGTGTGGCAAAGGCTGGATCTAACTCAAATTTGGTAGCCCCACCAGTATATCATCCCATAGGATATAATCTTTTTTTTCCCCAGAGACTTATTTATTTGGACACTGTCTTGATTTGTTTGGAAGTTACGATGTCCACGTGCAATGGTAAGTGAACAGGATTAGGGTAGAAATAGATGTGATTCTCATAAGCAATACTTTTCATCCAATGCTTTCTTCTAAAATTGACAGAGAAGCACAACTACATTTAATGTTTTATTTCTAGGACATTGCTATGATTATAGAACTAAACAACATCCCCATATTTTCCTAATATGGAGAGGGGGATTAAGAACATAAAATAGAGAGAGGGTCACAAGGATATAAATAATTAAGGTGATATTCCACTGAAAGGTAAAGGAGAATTATAATAAATATTTAGACCATTCCCTGGGGGGTGGGAGGGTATGAGATAGGGGATAATTAAAGAAAAAAGAAGAAGAAGAAGGAAGAACTATTTGAGGAGTTACACCTAAACTAAACAACTATTACACCAGTGATGTATTAATTCTTTTACTCCAAGTCCCAAGTCAAGTCTCAAGTCTCTACCTTCAAGTCTCAAGTCCTTGCAGGATACCTTCAAGTCAAGTCTCAAATCTACATACTTCAACCTATATTCCAGAATTTCTGGACAGAGTTGAATAAAGTCAGTTTTAGCAATTTAAGTAAAGTTGGGCCTCCATATTTGCAATTTTTCTATCTGAAGCTTCAGAAGTGGAGAATAAGATCATTCTTATTTCCCCTTCCTGAAGCTGGAGGCTTTAGTGTCAACGAGCATAAAAAAAGTCTGTGGTTTCAGAAGTGGGGAATAGGATCCTTCTTACTCCCCATTATGAAAGCTTCAAAGACTTTAGAAGGAAGGATCCTTCCTCCTCAAGCCCATTGCCTAACATTTGCTGTTCCCCTCTGAGAACCACTCCCTGCACTCTGGGATAAAGTCTTGCCTTTTGGTCTCAGGAAAAGTTTTAGAAGACTCCTCTGATATTCAGTGGGGGCAGGCTGCTGAGCAGACCTGAACCCTGCCTCAAGCCTGTTGCTTAACCCATTTGCTGTTCCCCTCCAAGAAATTCGTCTACACTTTGGGCTGGAGTCATGTGACCAGTAGGCAAAAAGGGATAGAAGCATTGTTCAAAGATGTAACATTTCTGGACAAATGTGCTATGTTACTAAATCAAGGGCAGCAAGTTAGTCACTAAAAATGTACAAGTCACAAGTCGAGTCAAGTCAGTGTATCATTTATTGCAGACTCAAATCCAAGTCAAATCACTGAAGTGACTTAAGTCTGACTTGAATCCGAATCAACTGACTCAATTCTACCTCACTGGATTATACTATGGAACATATTAAGTATATTAAGGGATATGTTAGCATTGTTGTAATCTTACTGTAGCACTATTGTAATATTATTGAAAAGGCTGTAACAGCTGTTAAAATAAAATAAAATAAAAATGTAAAAAATATGGGGAGGTGGAAGTTCTGCACAGAAAACACACTTGGGACAAAAAAAAATCATCCCTGCAAGGAATCAACAATTCCAACAAAAACTGATGTGAGATAAGCAGATTTATGGAGTTTATCAGACATTTGGACAAGTGGACAGCATATGGGTAAAAATAAATGGAGAAAGAAATTAAACCAACATTGTGGTAGGAGTTTACTATAGGCCATCAAGCCAAAATGATATGATAGATGATGTTTTTCTGAAACAAATCTCAGAAATCTTCAAGAAGCAAAAACTGGTAGTTGTGAGGGACTTCAAGTATCTACTCTGGGAAACATAGGACCTTTCTACACTACACTGTTATAGTGCTATTATTCCATTTTCAACATCCTATGGAATTCTGGGGCTTGTAGCTTACTGAGGCCAAAGAGCTCTCTGGCTGAGAATTCTAAATACCCCTCCCTAAACTGCAAACCCCAGGATTCTACAGGATGTTGAAAGTGAAACGATAGCACTAGAACAGTATAGTGCAGAAGTGGCCATATTCTGCTAAGCATAGGCTCTCTGACAAATTTCTGATCTTCCTTCCAGATAATTTCTTCTTTCAAAAGATCGAGAAAAGAACAAAAGGATCAGCAACCCTGGAGTTGATCCTAACCAATAGGAAGGAGTTGGTCACTAGAATCAACACAATTGGTACTTTAGGTGGGAGTGATAATGTAATACTAGAATTCATGATTGTGGGAAAAGCCAAAGAAGAGTATAGTCAAACATAAACTCAGGAAATTCAGGAAAGCTGATTTTATCACACGCAGGGAAATACTGGACAGAATCCCATGGGTAGAGATGCTAAATTAAAAAGGTACCATCATGAGTGAGAGTTCTTGAAGAAGGAACTGCTAAAAGCATAATCACAAGCAATTCTGTGAAAGAAGAAAAAAAATGGGAAACATCTGAAAAAGCCGATGTGGCTGAACAGTAAACTCAGGGAGGAAATGAAAAGAAAAAAGAACATGTATAAAAAAATGGAAGGAAGGTCAAATTACCAAGGAAGAATACAGATGTGTGACCCAAGCTTTCAGGAATATGTAAGAAAAGCTAAAGTTTCAAATGAGCTGAGACTGGCTAAGTAAAAACAAGGGTATGTTTGAAGCAAGAGAATGGTAAAAACAATGAAAAGGCAGAATTGCTCAATACCTATTTTGCTTCAGCCCCCCGCAACACACACACAGTCACTCGCACACACACACACACACAAAAGAGGACTATGTGCTTCCATGCATCAGCCAAGACACTGGCAAAGAATCCTGACTGAAAATAAAGACTGATAAGAAGTTAGTCAGGAATCACCTAGTTAACCTAAGTGAGTTCAGATCTGCAGGGCCAGATGAACTGCATTCCAGAGTATTGAAGGAACTTGCTGACGTACTGGTAGAATCAATTGCCAACATTTTTGAGAAATCTTGGAGAATGAGTGAGCTGCCGGAGAACTGGAGACCGACAAACATTGGTCGTTTCCTCAAAAAAGGCCAAAAAAAGAAAAAAAGGCCAGGAGACCAAAGGCTAATCAACCTGACCTCAATACCAGGAAAAATATTAGAATGGCTTGTACAGTAATCCATCTACAAGTATCTTAATGACAATGAAGTAGTTAGTAGCAGCCATCATGAGAAAAAAAATCTGTCAGACTAATCTTATATAATTTTTAATCTGGTCATTAGTTTAGGAGATCATGGGAATGCTGTGGATATCATTTATTTGGAAGCATCTGATAAGATGTCTCATGATAGTTTGATTAGTAAACTGACTAAATATGGAATAAATCAGTGGTTCTCAACCTGTGGGTCCCCAGATGTTCGTGGACTTCAGCTCCCAGAAGCCCCAGCCACTATGGTCAATGCTCAGGGCTTCTGGGAGCTGAAGTCCATGAACATCTGGGGACCCACAGGTTGAGAACCACTGGAATAAATGAAAGCATCATCAGATGGGACCATAATTGGGTAGAAAACTATGCTCAAAGTGTTGTCATCAGTGGCTGTGCTTCCAAGTGGATTATGGTCTCAAGTGAACTGTTGCAGGTTTGCCCTAGGGCCCGATGCTCTTTAATATTTTTTGTCAAGAATTTAGATGAGGAGATGGAAGGAATCTTTATCACATCTGAAAATGATACAAAACTGGAAAGTTCAGCGTATCCTTTGGAACATAGGAACAGAATTCAAAAGGTCCTTGATAAACTAGAAAACTGGTATGAAATTAATAAAATGAAATTAGAAGAGACAGCACAAAAGTCTACATGTAGCCCCCTCACCAAAAAAATAAACAAATGCACAAGTATAGGATGGGGCATATTTGACTCAACAGAACTACACATGAAAAGGACCTTGGGATTATTGCTGAACATAAATTGAACATGACGCAGCAGTGTGGTACTGTAGCAGAGAAAGCAAATGGTATCTTAGCCTGCATTAATAGAAGCATAATTTCTAAGCTAAGGGAAGTAATGGTCCCTCAATATTCTGTGTTAATCAGACCTTATCTAGAGTACTGTGTTCACTTCTTGATACCTCATTTTAAGGATATATATAAACCGCAGTAAGTTCAGAAAAGGGCAATGAGGATGATAAGAGATATGGAGAACCAAACACACAAGGACAGGTTGAAGGAGCTGGGCATGTTCAGCTTGGTGAAAAGAAGACTGAGGGGGTGACATGATCACCCTCTTTAAAAACTCAAGGGCCACCACAAAGAAGAAGATGCAGGCTTGTTGTCTGCACCCTCAGAGGCTGGAGCTATGTCTAATGGCTTTAAGTTACAGGAAGGTAGATTTTGAATGAACCTTAGAAAGAACTACTTGACAATGGGAGCAATTCAGCAATGGAACCACTTGCTTAGAGAAGTGGTGAGGTCTTCTTCTCTGGATGTCTTCAAAACGAGATTGGACAGCTTTCCACTGGGGATGCTCTAGCTGGTGATCCTGCATTGAGCCAGAGTTGGACCTGATGGCCCATAAGGCCCCTTCCAACTCTTTGATTCTATGATTCTATGAGAAATAAATTCCGTTGAAATCAATGAGGCTTAGTCCCAGGTGAGTGAGTACAGCATTTGAGCCTTAAATGCCTATAAGGAGTTTTCTAAAAGACATAGGCCCTTTCCACACGGGGGAAAAAAAACGGCTTAGGGCGACTCATCCGGAGGTCATCCACACCGTGGAGCGCGCTAGAGCAGTTTGAATAGTGGAGGTTCCACACCTCAAACCGCGCTAGCGCGGCCGCAAGGGGTGGTGCGGGGCGTTCTTTAAAAACCACATTTTATGAAGTTTTTACGAAACGCGAGCGCGCTAACCCATTGCAGCGCCCCGTGTGAAACTGCAGGGACGCACTAGTGCGTCCCTGCAGAGCTGCCCAAGGGCGGGCTTCCGGCTGGCGCGCTGCCCTGATTGGCGGAGCGCCGCCGGAAGTCGCCGGCCGCCATTTTGGGCGCCGCCAAACACCGCCGAAACTCACCAGCGTGTGGAGCGGCGAACGCGCGCTCCCCGCAGGGACGGAGCAACCTGTTTTCAGGTAAGATCCGTCCCTGCGTGCGCTGCCCCGTTCCCCCATCCCCCGTGTGGAAAGGGCCATAGAAACTAAGGTTTCTATTCATTTGAAAGTCCTACATATTTAGATTTATCTAGATTAGACATGAGGCAAGTACAGATGCATATTTATTTTCTATGCACATGCATTCCTATGCATTTACCCCCCCACACACACACACACGCACCTTATATAAGGTACAAAACTTAAATGAATTTCTTCTTATGATTCTTATTTCTTTTTCAGCCAATGAGACTCCCAAGGTGGCTTAGAAATCATTAATTTGACAACTCCCTGCCCTCAGGCTTACAATCAAAATAAGACAGGAAACATAAGGAAAAGGCAATGGCAATAGGGGACGGGATTAAATCTGGCAAATACTGCCTCTTCTTCTTCCCTCTGTGACTGTAACAGTGGCAGTTAGAATGGAGGGGAGGGTCTTTCTGCCACTGCTAGGGCTCAGGTACAATGGAGCCGTGCCTGCCTATTCTTTCCTCTTTCCAAGGCCACTTGGAAATGGTGGGTTGGGGGCTTTCATCCACTGCTGGGGCAGAGAGACAATGGAGCTCTGCCTGTCTCCTCTTCTCTCCCTCCGAGGCCACAACGATGGCAGCTGGAACAAAGGAGATGGCCTTTCAGCCACTGCTCTGGCTGCCAGGTAATGCAACTGTGCCTGCCTATTATTCCCTCCCTCTGAGGCTCCAGAAGGGGCAGTTGGAATGGGCAGGAGGGCCTGACAGTTTTATGCTTTTCTTTATTTTACAGTATACTCTATTTGTTGTTAGGTCCCATTTGAGAAAGAAAGGCAGGATATAAATGTATAAACAAAACAACCCCCGCTCTTCTAATTCCCAGGGATGGCCCTATACTTCCTTGCACTTTATATTTGTTATTTGAGTGATTAAAAAAAAATCTATTCACCCATCCATTTTCCTGTTCACTTTCCTAATTCTTAACTCCACTAGTTGGCCTGGGTTTTAATGACTAGTTCTTTGGGTTTTGGTGTTTTTAATTGTTTTAACGTTTTATCCTTTTAATTGTTTTATTGTCTGTTTCAATTTCTGTGACTGGTTTTGGGGCTACATTTGTTAAGTGCTTTCAGGGTTTTTTTAAAATGAAAAGTAGTATATAAATGTTGGAAATAAATAAGTAAGCTCAGAAGCAACTTTTAGAGACAAGAAAACAAATGTTGAAAGTACCTAGCGTAAAAACCCCATAGACCCCACTGTCTGGGATTTGGCAGGCTAATCCCATGGAAAGGATTACTGTATCTCCAAATGTCATGCCTTTGCATGGGAAATAGTTGCACTCATTTTGGTTTTCCAAAGCAGGTTAGTAGGAGGCATGAAGTTCAGATTTTCAAATTTCAATTCAGATTTGTGTTTCATTCAGATATGATCAGGTCTCAGTTGGGCTAAACTAAATTATAGCTCAATATAAATACCTGAACTAGACTAGGAGCTTATAAATCCTTAGTAGAGGGTTAATAAAAATGTTTCATAATGCAAATAAGCAAATTCAGTGCACTTCTTTTGTAACCGCACGTATGTCTTCATTTGGTGGGAGGACATTTTGTTACCTTAAAATATACTTGAATGTGGCCCAAAGTAGTAAAATATGCCAAGAATAATGATGCCAGTTTCTTTGAGCTGGTTTCATGCAGGTTATAGGCTATCCACCATATCTGCACTACACTGTTATAGTGCTGTTATTCCACTTTCTTCATCCTGTGGAATTTTGGGCTTTGTGTTTACTGAGGTCCTCCAATGTCCCTCCCTAAACTGCAACCCCAAGATTCCATAGGATGTTTAAAGTGGAATAATATCATTATAACAATGTAGTGCAGAAACACATTACTGATATGACACAGCTAGCCTGTTTCTTCTAATAAAAAAGGGATATCGGGAACATTTTGTAATCTATAGGCAATTCACTATATGTATTCAGAATGCCAAATGATGCCTGTTTCCTTTAATGACATAGTAGGAAGGAAAGGTGCCTTTGAATTCTTTATTAGCAAAAGCAGTTTTATTGAAATAAGGCAGTACAAAAGTTTAAGCTGACTGTTGCAAGTTGGTGAGAAAGCCATTGTATTTTGTTTTTAGTAAATAACAGTTTAAAACTGAATGCACCACTGATAATACTTGATATACAAATGTATTAATATTTGTTTGTTAAGTTCATGGGGAAGAAATGAGGAAATGAAAGCAACATTTGAGAGGCAAGTTGGAAATCAAGAATCTGCAAATCATGTTGAGAAAAATGAACTCATCACTGTATGTAGTAAGCTAATTTCAGCTGATAGACAGCTGTGAAGGATTAACTTTGCAAAGGATATATGACTCAGATCAAATCAATGCATGTCTACTGAGGAGGAAGGTTTCCTGCATCTAGTTCCAGGCAACAGCAGTCTTATTTGCAAACCACAGATCAGTTCTATGCAAAGTATCTAAAACCTACAGCTCATAACTGATCACTGGTCAGTAATAGCAGCTGATGTTTATGAGTCTGATGGAAAATGCATGGGAATTGCATCCTCACTGCAGACTGGAGGGTCCCCAACCCTGCTTTTATTCTTTTGGAACAAACCATTTATCATACATTTGCAGTTCTGCATTTCTAAAAGGAATAGGCTACCACTCTACGAGTAGGACACATGGCATTGATGACCCTACAACATCTCTGTAATACCACCTTATGGTTCACAAGCCCATAATTATAAAAAGCAGGTATGGGAAACCTCTGGTCCTCTCAGAGCAATCCATTAAAAATTCTGAAAAGATTGATCTGTCCCTCTCTTGGCATCTTCCTGGGCAGGAGGATGAGGGAACAGAAGGAAAGATAAAGCAGTAGCAGAGAATGTAGGGGGAGAGAGAGGTGGTTCCTCACACATTTGGGCCCTATTCCTGTCCACTGCTGACTTTAATTCTTTCCTCCTCAGTCATATGTGTTTCCTCCACAGAATACCCACAAGGAAACATGGCCATCAGTTAGCCTTTGGAATACCTTCTGAAAATGGCCCACTTCAAAGAATACTTCAAAAACCTGAGCAGTGAAAAATACCACCAACAGGTAAACAGGATGTTATGCTATTTACATAGAATGGTTAAATCTGAATATATCACTTCCATCAGAATCCTGCATATATCTCTTAAAAGGTAAGACTCACTAAATGAAAAGTGGTTTATTCCTGGTAAGTCCGTATAGGACTGCAGTTGCCTATAGGACTGTCCATTTAATGCAACAAGCAAAGTAATATATGAACTTGAATTTGACACTGATGTTTCTTGGTTAAAGCTAAACTGCAGTTATCATTGTCATTTACAAGCAACTTTATTCATCTTTGATTTTAACATGCATTGTTTTCCCATGGACTGTTAGTTGTGTTTAATGGCTGGAATCCAAGGAATCATGAATCTAGTTCCAAACAACCAAAAAGGCTTTAGACTTTTTTTCCCCCTTAAACAGCAGCTCTACATAAGAATAAACTTTCAATTGTACAGTCTACTTGAAAATTTACTATTCAAAGACAAAGCACCTTTGAATAAACCTTCCTATACATGGCCACAACTTTTTCACTGATGCAGGAAAAGATTGATGCAACAACACTACAAATCTTATAAATGGAGGTTATTAAAATGATCATCACATCAGGATTTGAGTTAAACACAATCTAAATTTCTGGATTATTTTAAAGTTGAGGCACATTGTGCTATTCATAAAATAACACAATCCAACTTGTATGTGAAATCAAGCTAAATGTTATAATGTGAACAATTTGAAATGTGATCTAACATGTAATTCCATATTCCTTAAGCTTTGACAGAACATGTGCAGTCCAAAGTTGCTGCATACAATTAGGTTAGATTCCTTCATCTTGAACAATCTAAGCAAATGCAGAATTCCAGCCCAAGGACGTAAAGTAAAATTTTCTAGTTTTGTAACTTACTTTCATAATCTGATAGGATATTTTCTGGAACTGTAATATTTTTCAAGCAACATTCCTTCTTTAGAGATTAATACCATACAATACATCAGATACTACAATTTCCCCTAAAACATTAAAATGTGCCCATTAAAAAAGAACCAGCAAAAATCAGTTCATAGTGATGGAATTTTAAATTACTGATTAATTCAAATCTGTTTGATAAGCTTTAAGAACACTAATTGATATCAGACAACATCTCTGAGGCTACTCTGCTACAAGTACCACTGAATATATAATGTCACAATTATCATGAAATGTTATTAACTGAACATAGACTTAAATGTTCAGCGTAGATTTCAGACTAAGGTAGACTAATGAGATATTTTAGGAAGTTTCCAACTTTAAAATAAAAATCTACAAGTCCATTTAAAATGCTCAAAGCACTTTATCATTTCCTATAATTAACATTTTAGATATACATTCTATCTCTGAATTTACTTCCACATGTTAATATAGTTATACCCATATTATACATGTACAAAATATTTCCTGATTTTTTAAAAAATCATTTTTAAAAATCATTTTGTAGACAGATATGCAAAAAGTGTATTGCAGATTCACAAGATAAGAAAGGAAGCATGCATTTATGTAAAAATGCAGTTGGACTGATCTGATGTTTTATAGCCTAAACAATACTGTCAGTCTGTCTGCTGAGAAAAAAGAAATAGGGAAGTAGCAGATATTTTTAAATAAATTTGTTTTTAAAATGGTAGCAGACTTCAAAAGATCTCCATTTGAACACCATAAAGAAAAATGCAATTTAACATGGTTGAAATATACTTTTTTTGTCCTTTTGGGACACAATGGTTAAGAACTGGTGCTCAAAACAGTAACTTTCTAAAAACCTAGGGCATGCCCCAACAAAACATTTCTACAGTGCTGATAAAATACCCTGTGTTGAGACACACTGATGGTACAAAAGTCTATATGCTCCGTTACAACTTAAGTGCTTCCTGGAAATACAGCAGGTCTTAGGGGTCAGGTGATTCAACTGCTATAGCTCTTACCTAATTTTTCATGCATTTGATTGTCTACGATAGTGTTATTCCAAATGCATTACAGGCAGACGAAGTATGGAGCACATGCATACTTGATATTGCTGTTAACACTTAGATAGCAGCCTTCTTCTTAGTTCTAACTTCTAAAGAGTTGCATTAAACAAAACTTTTGCATTAGTGGTAATACATATGATTTTAACATTAAATTTGGTTTTAATGTGTGTAGGGATTTTTTTTTTTACTTCATACTCTTATTAGATATTAGTTTCCTTCCTTTTCAGCAATGCCCATTAACATCCTTTAAACATCACAATCAGAAGAAGGACAATGTTTCTTAGACCTTATTTGCTGTAACCCATGCCATGCAGGCTTTTGCAGTGTGTAACACTCCTGCTTAGAAGTTCACTAGTATGCTAAGCAAAGTAAATGAAAAGCGTTAGGATAAACCTGTTAAATTCAGTGTGTGTAGAGGGGAATCATGCACACATATATGTGGTCCTACAGAATGGGATGCTCAACAGGAAGTTTCATGTGTTTCTCTTATAAGGTCAGAGCAAACACATTTGCTACAACACCTTAAAAGAGCGCAGTTGGAATAAATTGTTGATGTTCATGACAGAAAAGTATTGTTGCTTGAAATAAGAAGAGAAGAAGGAGAAGAAGAAAATACAGGGGCAACAAAACAAGCTTCATTTTCTTATATAATTACCTATGGCAAGCTCCATGCATTGCCAGTGAAATTGTTTTATAAGGGTACATGAAAGGAGTCAGTCCATTGTTTCTGCATACTGCCATCAATCTAAAAGAAGTCAACTGATTCATTTATGTAAAAGTGTTTGGGGAGAAGTTAAGGGGATGTTTGAAGCATAGTGCCACTTCTTCCAGCTGGCATGTGTTTCCAACCACTCTGTGCATGCAGGTAGATAGGTAGGTAGATAAGCATAAATTGTCTTTCTGGGGACTGCAGGATTAATTACTGGAAAGAAAATTACAGTGTTGTCTTGATCACACTGTTCAGTGAAATGCAACATCCTATAGATGACATTTAAGCTTACAAAAAATTAATGTTCCTATTCCATAAAGCAGGGGAAAGGACTGTCATTTCAGGAGCACGAGTCGGCAATGCAATCTTCATTTTCTTGGGAGGAAGCCCATAGATACAAGAGAACTTCCAATTCAATATGTGCTAGTTTTTTTCTGCAGGGCTGAAATTTTCTGCAGAAAAATCCAACATGTGCTTAATTGGAAATAAATTTGCATACGATTAAGGTACTAACCCCATTGACTAACTTGGAGAAATGTCCATTTAAAAAAAACAAAACAAAACATTTCCTTCACTTTTGATGCCTATTCCTTGTGTTTCAAATGAAAGTACCACATATCAGATTTTTTTTTCATTCTCATTTTTTTAAAAAAATAGGACTTGTTTAAACCAGAATATATCTACTTGGAATCAAGTTGCACTGAAATCACAATCATATCTACTTGGAATCAAGTTGCACTGAAATCATAGACAATCAATCCAGTCAGACCAAAGAAAATAACAAATTGTGACCATATGCTAATACTGTGATTCTTATCAGTTTATAAATTAATTTAATCAATTTAATTAAATTAAAAGCAAACATTAACTATGTAGAACGTAATAATATTCATTGTACAGATAGCACTGTCTGCCATTTGAATACATTTTCAGCTATCAGTATATTTATAATTTGGAAAGAAAATTCTTTTGTACCCTTCCTCTGACTGACTAGAATGGATGTCATCCTTTGATTTATAGATGTCTTTGTTAATGTTCCCTTAGTGCCTCCCACACCTTCCTCTCTGTCCCTACCCTTTTTCTTTATTTCTGCTTGTCACTATTCTGTTTTAATGTATGTGGCTAATAAAATCAGTTTTATTAGTCACATATTCTACATCCATTCCATTCCATGGAGTGGGGGTGGGGGACAAAGTCAGCTTTAGCATAAAGCCAGTGTCTTTTTCTAAACTGTAATAAGGTGATTTTGTTCATATGGTTACAATACATTATCCTGTAACCAGAAATTAGATAAGGGCCTCATTTATGAAACAGCACTGCAGTTGTTCTTTGGACAAGCTGAATATTGGGACTGAGAGCAGAAGGGGGCAGGCAGTAGCAAGA